>VYXD01013618.1:72410-237627 GCA_013397195.1 Hylia prasina
TCCCGCCGAGTGTGCCCGGGAAAATGGAGCGCCCGCAACCTCCCCCGGCCCTCGTCCGGTCTTTCAGGGAGCTTCAGGGTCGGGCGGGCTTGGTCACCTGTCGCTTGCTACTGTGGTTATCCTTGGATGGTGACCTGCTGGAATGAGCTAGCAGACATGGGCACACACATAGACAACAAATGCGTCGCGCTGGCACCTTTAGTGCCTGGTCCTTTGAAAGCGCCATTTACCGTGCCCCAATGTGCTTTCCATGTCTGCACAGGTGTCTGCATAGTAAAGAGAACCACCTGGATGCAATTTTGCAGAATGGCAGAATACTGTTAAGCTGGAAAGGACCCAAAAGGTAATCAAGTCCGACTCTTGACCCTGCAAAGAACAGCCCCAACAATTACAGCGTGTGCTTGAGAGCATTGTCCAAATTCTTCTGTCAGGCTGTGACCACTTCCCTGGGGAGCCTGTCCCAGTGCCTGGCCACCCTCTGGGTGAAAAACCTTTTGTGACATTCAACCTAAACCTCCCTTGACACAACTTCAGGCCATTCCCTCAGGCCCTCTCATTGGGTGCCAGAGAAAGAAGGTCAATGTGTGCTCCTCCACCATGTGAGGAGTTGTGAACTGTGATGCAGTCTCCCCTCAAGGTGCTCCTGTTTGAGCACGGTTGGACCAGGTGACCTGGTCTGCTGCCATCCAATCTTGCTCCTTTCTGTGATTCTGCAAATGAAAAATGTAAGGATTTCCCCCTTCTCTCCCACACCCTGCCAAGTAGTTTAGGACTTTGCCTCTTTTCAGGATGCCAAGATTGAAGTTGGTTTAAAACAGCTTGCATTTTTACTGCAGCTTCTGTCTGAAGTCCTTGTGGCCTGTTGCAAACTGCAGATTGATATTTGCCTGGAAGGGTAGGTGCCTTCCTCATGTGTCAAAACATGTTGTGCTGCCAGCAGATACACTTAATCTGAAGAGAAATCTCTCTCCACCACCTGACCTTCCCCTTGAGTAGTGTGTCCTCCACGCAGTTTCTCACACCTGCCTCCGAGGGAAGAAGACTGTGACAGCAAATGCTCTTGAATTAGATTCTCCTTTTCAGCATAGAAATGCAGCTTGTTTACACCAAGAGACTATGACCTCAGTCAAAAAGAGGCTCATACAGTTAACAAGAGTTTACTCCTTATTGCAAGGAGCAAAGTGAAACAAATGTGTGACTGTCAGAAGGGTAAGTGCAGTACGGTGCTGTGCAGAGCAATTAAGAATATCCCCCTCTCTGAGACCCATGAACAAAAGGCACTTTTTCAGGAAGCCTTGAGAATTGAGATTTCCTAACCCTGGGCTCTGATTATAAGGCCACTCCTTTCCTCTTGATTTTTAATTTCCTTTAATTTGTGTTTGCTATACCTAACTTGCAAGTTCATTCCACTGCTTCTAGCTACATGGAGTAAAGGCAATAACAGATTGTGATTTAAGTCATGATCTAGCTCCAAATTCATCTTATATAGTAATCTCTCAAAAAGTAGCAGAGTTTTATACCAGCAGTAAATTTGGCCATCAAAAAGCTACAGCTGAACTAGAAAAGCTAGAAAATACTACAGGAGATATTCATATGCACCATTCAAAATCCTCTAGCCTTTAGGAGTGCCCAAGACACTTTTAACAGTTGCCCTGCCCTAAGCTGGGCTGCTCAGTCTGTGACTCAATCACGCTGCCTGTGTAAGGGACCTTGCTTGGCACCTCGCTCAGCCTTCATGCCAGTTTTGCTGCAGGAACACGTTCAGACAGGCTGCCATCTGTGAGGATGGGAAAAGGAGAGAGCAAAGGAGCAGGATGCATTATGGAACTTCATGGTGGAGGAGACTTGAACTCCGCAGGAGACAGGCTTGCCATGCTTTCTGCAGGCCAGCTGTTTATAATGTGTGACACCAGGGCCAGCTGTGTCTGTCACTCTGCAAATGAGACAGCATGTATCTAACTTAACAGCAGGGGGGTGACGGTGAGTCTGTCCCATCTCAACTATGACTATACACATGTACCTTGTAAGTACTATAAATTTCTCCAGACCCATGATGGCAACAGCAGGGTCACTTGTTTTAGGATACAACTGGTCACATTCACAACCTTGTGCCAAGGACTGGCACCAATAGCAGAGGTTCTGGTATGTAGTGGCTGTTAAATATGCTGAGACAGGGATGATACAGTTTTGAATGCTGAGTCTTAGTGTGCTATAAATCAAGTAGCAGGCATCCATCTGCCTTTAGGTCATTATCTTGGTCAGGCTGATCGTATGACATCAGCTAATGGCAATCTTCACTGAGATGGTTTGCAGGCAGGATACCCTGTCTCCCACACTGCAGTTTTCAACTTTAGTTCTCAAAGTGCTTTATGAGAGCATTTTGATTGTTTTTGTTCAGTAAATCACAGCCTGTAACACAGTGGGGGTTTTAAATGATGGCATTTTAAAATAACTTTTGATAATGATTAAAAATGTGAATGCACAGGTACATCTACCTGAATAACCAGTATGAGTTTAGAATTCACAGCACCCTTGCAATGTACTTTTCCTTGATACCAGATCAAAACTGTGCAGTTACTCAGCTGTTGTTCCAGAATAAGGAAAAAAGAAAAAAAAAAATCAAAAATACCCCCACCAAAACAACTGCTACAATATGCAGAATTTTCACATGATGCTGCATGTGGGAGACTCTTCTGCCATATGGAAAACCAGGAAAATCTTGGCTTTCTGTCCCACTCATATTTCCTCAAGAGATGACATTCCACCATATGATGTGGGAGACATAAGTGCACCCTGGGCACTGAGACCCGAGCAGAGAGAATGGCTATGTACAAGATAACAAAATAAGTTACAAAGCTCTGAAGAAAATGCAAGGATAAAAATCAAGCCATTACCAGCCCTCTACTTTCATCTCTTGTAACTTTGGTTTCTAAGTCAAAAAGCTCAGTGTAGCCAAGAAAGTAACACAGAGTTGCTCAGCTACTTGTATGCTTCCTCATCATTCATCTGCATCCTAGACCTAGTATTGCTTACTGGGAAGGAATTGTTCTGGTATTGTTATTCTCCTCTAAAAATAGATGATTCTGTGGAGTTACACTGTTGTACTGCACAGGCACACCAGCTCAGATGTACAAAGCCCAAGATAATCTTGAAAAACTTAAATGGCATTCATGTATGCACATATTGTAAAATGTGATTTAAAAGGAAAAAAAAAAGATTGGAATGTGATTATTTTTGTTTAGTTCTACTTTTAACAACAGATCATAGCGGGGAAGGGAACTCAGACAAAAATGCAGTAAAACTAGCAGTGTTTCTTTTCAGGAAAAATTAGAATTTTGAGGGTTTGTGGTTTTTATAAAGGCTAATGAAAAGAGAACATGCAGTTCTGGGAAGAGAGTCTATTCTTTTAGTATTAACATTTCTGGAGGAAAAGAAAACTGCTAAGTGCTTCAGACAGTTATTATTGTTTATTATTTGGATGGTAATAAGCAGTTTCAAATACAACTGGATCATAGCAGTTCTAAGCAGAATTGAGACAATCCCAGCCATTGAAAACATACAAATTAAGAGACAGATCATCCAGTGAATGCAAGCAAACAAGTAAGTGACAAAGCATTTGAAAATGACTGCTTAAATATAAATTTACAGAAATTAGGTGAATCATTTAATCATTTAGACAATTATTTGCAAAGAATAAATTAAAGCATCTAAGGAAATAATTGTATTTCAGACTACAGTGAGGTCTATCTATTTTGTTAAGCAGTTTTGTTCATATGGGTGTAGTCCCGGTATTTAATTCTGTAAAAATTGAGTCTCTTTTTTTTACATCAAGCATATAGAAACCCAAGACACAAGGCTACACAAAAAAGTTGCTGCAGGCTCCAGGTTTCAAATTGATATAGTGACTCAATTAAAAAAAAAAAATTAAACAGCATTCCTAAATTGACTGGTAGCATTACTTACATAAAGTACTTGTTTCTTCATGATGCATTTTTCCCCTGAGTTAACTGAAAGCAGCTGTGTACATTTTCAAAGTTGGAAAAATATTTTTAGGTGCTTTATCTATTCTGAAAGTGCAGAAGGCTACATGCAAGATCTTTTGGTAAATGGGTTGGAATTAAATAGCAGAGATAGTGGCTAAATTAGTGATCATAACAACTTGTGAGCAGTTAAAACCACTGTTCCTTAAGATTCTTTTATCAATCATCAAGGAAGCTAGTTTATTAGGTTGGGTCAACAAATTACTCATTCACTACCGTTTTACATTTTATAATTTCCCAAGCCCTTTGGAATTTTTTAATTGGTATTGCTCTATTCTAGAGTACTTTGGAAGTAATGACTTGAATGCATCCGTTTTGGGCTGTATTCAATCCATATCAAGAAGGAATTAGTCCTGAAGAAGCCTATTCCTTCCTTTGATGGTATACAGCAGTCAAATCTGTATGCCCCTGTTTACCTTTATATCACTGGCCCAGGAAGGGAACAAAAATAAACCTACTCTGGGGTGGGCTAGGGATGTATATGCATGTAATATGCATGTGATGTAGTGGCTGAGCACTGGTCCTGTTTAAGAAAAGTCCACTTGGGGTTTATGCTGGAAGTCTGTGCTGGCCACTGTAGCACTAGGAAGAGGGAAACCCTTTTCCTTCTGCATCTTTACTTGCAGTAATACTAGCTGGATGGGACTTTACCCATGTTAGGGGTGTTCTTCACAAAAGGTCTGCCTCTCCTCATGCAAATCTCAGGAGGATGACTTACAAGACAATTTAATGGTAATGCTTCTGTGTTACAGCAATTTAGGATTATCATCTTATTTGGGAATAAGGAGCTGATGCTAAGTAACTGAAGGAGCAGGATTGTAATATGCTGGAGAGTACATCTACTCTGCAGTCTAGATATATCTATTGGTGTTTTCTCTGCAGCAAGGAAAGTGTTAGTGCTGTTCAACTTCTCTCAGGCTGTCAATAAAGCAGAAAGTAAACAAGGTTATTAAATGAGTTCAAGAATTTATACAGTTGAATTTATAGAAAGATATTACTGAGAAGTGATGTCTGTATCACAGTGCAGTTGAATTGCATTTGGAGTGCAAACATTCCTACTGCTGCTTGATGTTATTGCTCTTTCACAAATTTCTCTAGCCCTAGTGTCAGAGAAGGTAGATGGATGACAGAGAGAACATGTACACACATACATTTCTGGAAATGTAGCACAGAAGCATTATTACGTTTATGTAGTCTTTAGCTGTGACAGTTCATGGGCTTATGAAGAGGGATCTGGGACAGCTGCAAAGAGAAGAGCATCATGTATCATCTGAGTGATGGGGCAAGGTGTACTTTCAGCATATTTGCAGGACACCAAACTGGGAGAAGGGGCTGATATGCCAGAGGGCTGTGCTAATATCCAGACAAACCTTGCCAGGCTGGATAAAAGGGCTTACAGAAACCTCTCAAAATTCAACAAGAAGAAGCTCAAAGCGCTGCACCTTGGGAGGTACAGCCCCAGGCAGCAGTACAGGCTGGGGGACAAACAGCTGGAGGTCCTGGTAGACACCGAGTTGAACATGAACTAGTCATGTGTCCAAATGGGAAGAAGGCTAATAGTATCTTGGGCTGCATTAGTGTCCTGCTAGCGGATGAAGGGAGCTTTCCCCTCTACTCAGCACTGGTGAGGCCATACCCGGAGTGTTGGGTCCAGTTCTGGGCTTCCCAGTACAAGAGATACATGGATATACTGGAGAGATGACAGTAAATGGCTCCTAAGGTGGTTAACAGACTGGAGCATCTCTCCTATTAGGAAAAGCTCAAAGAGCCTGGAGAAGAGAAGGCTCAGGAGGAGTCTCATCCATGTGTACAAATAACTGAAGGGAGAGTATAAGGAGGATGGAACCAGGCTCTTTTCAGTGGTGCCCAGTGACAAGACCAGAGACAGTGGGCACAAAGTGAAACACTTTAGTTCCCTGTGAAATCAATAAACACTTTTGTACTGAGAGGGTGACTGAGCACTGGCACAGGTTACCCAAGGAGGCTGTGAAATATCCATTCCTGGAGATACTCAAAAGCCATCTGAACAGGAACCCAGGCAACTGGCTATGGGTAGCTGGAGCAGGAGGATTGGACTAAATTACCTCCCCAAGTGTCTGCCAACCTCAAAGATTTTATGATTTGGGGTTTACAAAGCAAACAAAAGCACAGATCCACATATTTTACTTAGATGTGGGCTTTTGTTCTTTTCCAGGATACAACTGAATAGATACAAAACCAGGCAAGTGCCTACCTTTGTATAAACTAGCTTTAGCTGTCTCAGTAGAAATATTCCTGTGAGGAGGGACAGTAATGAACAGCCTTGTGTGTAAACTTACTCTTGTTTGTAATTACAGGCTTTAGAATTATAGCCTATAGTCAAGGTAATTTACAGTATCAAATTTCTGTTTTGAAGTGAGGAGGATTAGGAATTTCCAAATAGGTTTTCCAGTAGCTGATGAGATTTAACCAAATAAATTTTCCTTGTAGCCTTCCAAAGTTAAATTATGGTCTTACATAAACAGTAAATTCCCCTGGTGAATACCAGTTACATGAATTTGGAAATTGTTTTGCTGCCCAACAACCAACCAAACCTAGCTAAAGAACCTTTGAATTTTTGTGTTACACAGAGAACAAATTCACTGCTGGTGAAAGCAATATCCCATAGATTTCCAAGTCATCTACAAGCATTTTGAACTTTTGAGTATGAAACTTATTCATAGAAAAAAATTGATGATTCTTATGTGCCCGTCTTGTGCTTCTCATTGGCATTGAAGATTTATTACTGCAGTGCTTACTAAAAAAAACCAGCAAAAGACCACAAAGGTCTGGTGTATACAGCATTGGCATTATTAGATCAAAAATAATTATCAGAAATTCATCTTTCCATGTTATGCCAAGACTTCCATGGGAAGGTTTTATAAACAAATAAGTTTACATTTCTCATAGGCTCCACACTGGGCGCTTAAACTAATTTGATTAGGCCAAGCCTGGACTAAGCATATGACTTTACTGGTTTATTCAGCCTTCTACTTTTAGCTATGGAAACCATACTGTTAGGTGAATCATAAATTGAGGAAGGAATGCAATGAAGGCAAAGCTGGAAATACGCCTGAACTACATTTGGGAAATACACCTAAGTCCCAAAGTTTCAATGTATGGACTATATTGAAGCATTCTGCAAAAGGTTCTACCAAAAAAAAAAATTGAGTTCTGAAAAAAAAATTCACTTGTCAGATTTACATCTGAAGTCTGGAGGTGGTTGTAGATCAAAAAGGTTTGGAAATCTTTCTTCTGTGCACACGTGATATGCTGACTAGGTAGGAATAGGATCTCAAACTCTAGTGTGTGTTGAAAGGAAAATCATTATGTTGAATCAAGTCATTGGTAATTCCAGCAAATACATGGCTCAGGAACTTGACTACTGTCTATACAAAAGCATTTTGTATATAACTAGTTGGACTGATAGTAATGGATAGGTGCACTTTGAGAGAGTAGCAATATGCCTGCTTAAATTACATTGGAAAATTACTCCCTTGACAAGATAACTTAAACTACTACCCTGAAAAGAACCAGGCAATATCAGTAACATGAGCTGTTAATGCAGATTTTACCCTAATGTCTGTGCTGGTGATGGCTGTGATTTTTTTAGCTTAGATACATGCCTGTATAAATGTATGTAAACATTCCTGTGTCTCTCTATGTCTCCCTCCCTGCTCTCCTGTCTCTCTGGTCCCTCAGTAATTTTTTAATCACCAGCTTGTTTCATCTGAAATAGCATAGCTCTTAGAGATGTTAATTTCCCCATACATTTATTTGTGGTAGGCAGATGGGAAGTATGTATGTTATTCTTAAATCTTGTTAAGCAGCAAAACTTCTATGCAGGAGAAAGACACATATGAACACTTTGACCATGAGAGTTTCAATCAGATCTCACAATTTGTTAGATATGAAGCAATCCAACCATAAAAGACAAATACTTTGTAAACCAGGGTTAATTAGTTTTCTTCTTGGAGTTACCAACGCTTGTAGCAAAACTTAAGACCGAAGTCCACAGTGGCAGCTTCCTGGGAGAAAGGAATGAACTCCCAGAAAAAGAAAAATCTACAGAAGATGGAAAGTACTGTGGAAAGAGGGAAAGGAAAAGAAAGTAGTCTGTTGAAACTGTGCTCAAATATCTTGAAATAAAAGCTTTAATTACTGGTGTTTCACTCAATAGTTTTGAGAACAATGCTACATGATAACAATCTGAAGTAGATTTCTGGTCCTTTTTTTCCTCCCCTCACTCAGGACTCCATGGCTTTACAAAAAGAAGAGTTTGTTTGTGTGAGGAGAGTAGAATGGAAGGTGACATCCTCATGAATGGCACTTGTGTGCCTTGGCTCAGCCCACCACTCACCCAAAGTGAGCTTGGCTCTAGACTTCAATTACTCATTCATCTCGTGCAGCCTCCATTTGCTAAATCCAGCCAACTGGAGAGCAAGTGCAAGTAAAACTAGTTTTGTATTCCATCTGTCAGGCAATTCACTTGTCTTCTGTATAGTTTTCACATGTCAACAGACAGTGCAAAAGAAAAATGCATTTGAAGGCCTTGTTTTCCATTTTTTAAAGAAATATCTGAAATATCACATCAAGAGGTTTGTCTAGAAATTAGTGTTCTCCTCTCCAGAAATTCCAACATGATATTCCTGACTACTTTTATAATTTATTTCAATGTTTATAGCTGGGTCGACTTATGGTTTACAGCACTTAAGTTAATGTTGTGAGACTATAAAGAGGTTAGAGGTGCCACCCTTCACATTTGTCTAGCTTTAGTAAAGGCTTTGCTCATACTTTTATGGGCTGAGGCACTCTATGTGGTTGCTGAATGAAATAGCTATGCCTGAACCCAAAATTTATTGAAACCCCAGCTGTTAAGGACCTCTGATGCCCTTCAATGTAGTCATGCCCTTTGGGAAATAGTTACAGTTTATCATCAAGGGCAAAGAAGCCTCTCTTTTTAGCTGTAGTTGCTGTCTATATTGCACCCTGAAATTAGGTAAGATGCTGTCTGTAGGGCTATTGTCCTCACTGGAAGCTGAAGTACCTAGTACACAATTCCTGTTGTTCCTCACTGTTTTCATCTCAGACCATGCGTCAAAGCATCATTAGAGTGCAACAGCTGTTACAACAGCACAAAAATCTTTGTGCTCCCCAGCTTTCATGTGTCACCTAGTATGTCCCACTGTCAGTCTTGATGATTTCTTTGGGTTCAAATGCTCACATCTCCACCTGAAGAGTGGCCAGGTGCTAGTCCTGGGGACACCACAGGCAAACAGTAGGGAATGGCAATAGTCCAGAGACATGAACACCTGACAAAAATTTTCATCTTTCCTATGTAAAGCTAGGCTAAGATACTGGACAAAAGTAAGTGAAAATGAAGACACTTTATGAAGAGAGATGCAGAGCTGGTGTGGTGTTGTGGATTAACCATTGGAGATAGCTCAACCACATGCAGCTGTTCACTCACTGCCCTCCCATCATCCACCCCCTGCTGTGGGAAGGGGGGGAAATGGGAAAACTTCCAGATTGAGATAAAAACACTCTAATAGTTTAGTGAACGTAAGCAAAGCAAAATAACGAATTCATTCAACACTTCTCATGGTCAGGCAGGTGTTCAGCCATCTCCAGGAAAGCCAGGCTCCTTAACACTAAGGGTTACTTGCAAAGACGAATGTCATTACTCCAAGTATTCCTCCTTCCCCCCTTTTCCCTCAGCTTTTATATCTGAGCCAAACATATCTGGCATATCCCTTTGGTCAGCTGGGGTCACCCTGTCTGCAGCTGTGTCCTGTCCTAAGTCCTTGTCCACCCCCATCCCCCTTACTGATGGGGTGGGAAACAGAAAAAGCCTCGACACTGTGCAAATCATGTCAGCAATAGCAAAAATACCCCTGAATTATCAACATGCTTTTGGTCACAAATCCAAAACACAACGCCATATGAAGTGCTATGAAGAAAATTAACCAGCCCAAACCAGTACACATGTGCAGACAAGTGCCTGAAGAAGGGCCCAGGAAAGGTGTGGGATGTTGACTGGGTTGGTAGTATGGGCATCATGTACATTCCATGCTGTCTGTAGATGTGAGTAGACCACTGAGAAAATGGGGCTGCAAAAGCATGCTCTGTGGTCTTGTGTGGGGCTTTCCAGCTAGGGTTTGTACATGGACATGGCAGCAGCATCTGGCTGTTGGTTCATTTGGCCTGGAAACTCAGAAGGTCATTAATCATTAATAAAATAGGAAGAATGCAGGCTGAAAGGAGAGGATACTAGGAAGAGTTTTAGTGCAATAGCTTTCTGTACTTTAAATTTTTACTTTCATTGACTTTGTCTGCAAAACACTTCTTTCAGCACTGAGCCTGTTCCTGGGTATTGCTTCTGCTTGAGATGATTTTTAGTTTTTACTCTTCAGCTTTTCATTTGTTAGCTTCCCTCCAAACACACAGACACAACCTTCCTCCAATAACTTTCTTTTTTTATATACCTGAACAGTGTGGAAAGGCAGAACCCTGTAAATAGTCAAGTAAGCTATGTAGAATTTTTGCATCCCTGCAGTAAAGCCAGAGCAAGCAGTCAGTCTACAGCTCATATCTTCAATTTACTCAGTGAGATCCTTTGCCTTGAACCTGCTCAGGTTTATTATTGGAAATCAATCACTAAAAGTGAGGCAGCTAGGGGATTTTTTCAGCCTTTTGATGTATATAGTATTTTCATTACCATAATGAAAATTATTATCCCAGTTTACAGATCAGACAATCTCAAGAAAGTAAAGCCTTTTGAACAATTAATGCAAGACAGTGAAAAACTGCTCATGCTTCCATTTTTTTAGATTTCAGTAGGTTAATTGCCTCTTGAGCCCAATGAGGTGTTGGTCTCTGCTAGATTGCAATAGCTAAGGCTCTGCTGGCAGTAATTTAGAAATGCAAACGGGGTAATTATCATCTGACCATCCAGTTTCCAAATAAAGCCTGGAGAAATGTTATTTAAAATAACATCTCTTCCATCAGCAGAAGCGATCCTGCAGTTTATATAATTCTACTTCAATCTGATAAAATTATGAAATTTTTGCAACAGACTATAATTTTTTTATTTATGTATCACTGACTCACTCCAATCTTCTAGGAGCAAGCTCAAGGAGAGGGAAGACAACAGCTAAGGGGCTGCTACTGAGAAACTTCAGTATTCAGTATATGTTAATATGTTGCCTTTCTTCCAGAATACACTTTTTAACAGTCCTTCTTAACATACAAAACGTGCCTTTTATGAATGTGGGTCATTGAAAAGTCTGTAAAGACCCTCATACATGAAACCAGATGAATTCCTTGAGGTATGAGTTAAAAGTAAGGAAGGAAAGCATAATTCAAAAAGGTGAATAACTAAGTGATTTGTTGTAGACACAGAGTTAAACCACTTGTTTAATGACCATATCATAGAATGATTTAGGTTGGAAAAACCCTTAACATATCAAGTCCAATCATAAAGCTAAAGCTGCCAAACCTACCACTAAACCATGCTCCTAAGTGCCACATTTACATATTTTTTGAACACTCACAGGGATGGTGGTTCCACCATTTCCCTGAGCAGACTGTTCCAATGCTTGACAACCCTTTTGTCAAGAAATTTTTCCTCATATCCAATCTGAACCTCCCTTTGCTCTACTAGAGGCCATTTCATCTTGTCCTATTGCTTTTTTACTCAAGGACGGACACTGCAGTTCCCTCAGCTGTTTATCACAGGACTTGGGTTCCAGATTCTTTGCCAGCTTTGTTGCTCTTCTCTAGACGTGGTGTAGGTCCCAAACTAAACTCTGGATTGGGAGATTGATAACAAAGGATCCATGAAGGCTGAAGCAGAATCTTGTCTGGCTGTTCTAAGAAAAACCGCAACACTTCTGTGCAGACCTTTTCCAAAATAAATACTGAGACACTAAACCCACTACCAAACGAATTCCAGAAACCCCTACTCGTCTGTACTTTCATTTGCAGAATGATAGTTCTATTCTGTTTCCTAAGGGCTGTATCTTCAATTCACATGTAAGCATATGTTATAATCGTGTTAAATTCTTTGCAACCCCCCCTCAGCTGTAACTGTGTTGCAGAAGCTAGAGACATCTACTAAGTTGAAAAATGTGAGTGGAATCTTCACCCGTGCAACAGCATTATAGCAAAATGGTTCAAGTAATATAGGTGAACTCCTTGCAGGTTCTAAATCTACTGGGAACACAACTTACTTGACACCAGGACCACAAGAGTCACTTTGTAGTTCATTGTTTGGATGGACTTTACTCTGAGCTAGCCAATTCTCCTCATACATTATGCAGATAATTCAAGGCACAGGGGTATAGCTTCAATTCTGGGGTCAGATTTCCAAGCATTAGTCAATTGTGGGATTCAAGTTTCAGGTGATTAAGTCCTTTATCAGCTCTAGCTCTAAATGTCTACCAGATTCCCACAAGAACTAGTTCTCTTTTGTACATCCTTCATTCTGAAGGATGGACCTTTATTGCACCAGTTATCATCATGGGACTAGATCAAAAATATCTTCCCCCTTATTCATAGTGAAAAAGAGGAAAACTTATATTACCCTGGGGTTGCAGGTTGGAGTAGTTGCACAAGAGTTAGCAAAATCAATATTGCATGATTTAAATAACAAAGGTTGTCTCTGTAAGCTTGGAGGAATGCCTACTTTATTGATTCATGGAGGCTTTATAAAGAACTTCATAACAAGGCTCTTATCTGAGTCTCTCACTGATTTTCCCATCTAAATTAATTTGGTAGTTCACTCTACTCAGCTAACTAGTTATCTAATTATAATCTCACATTCTGATTCAATGTTTTTCATTGACAAGGAGTCTGAATTCAATACTAAGAATAAAGACTTGTCTGAGTTAAATTGTGTGAATATATATTCTTTTTCCATCTGTCACTGAGAAATAGGATGCATGTCACCTAAAATACAGCAATCTCTATCCATTTTTAAACACAACCAGATGGCAGTTTATTTTTCCATTTTCTGAGATTCAGTATCCTCAGAGAGTGTGGTTGACAAGTTTTCTTACAGCCACATGTCTTTTCTGACCATAGAGCAGAAAGATTTACTCTAAAAGTAACTCTGTTTTCATTTCTTTCAAGAGATTATCACCATTTAGAAGGAGAACCCACATTGAGTGCTTATTTTGGAAGCCCAGAGGGTATCAGCACATTTCCCTCCCCTCCTGGGAGTTTGCCTGCCCGGGCTTGGTGTCAAGACTTTAGCTATGTTCAGACTGGCTCATTGAGAAGACCTCTTGTGAAAAAGAGAGGGAAGATGGGTCCCCATTCTAAGGGTCCCCATTCCTTTCCTTCAGAGTTGCTTTTAAGCTGAGTTTCTTGCCCCTCTCCCCACTTGAGCTACCTTGCTATTGTGCCACAGTCATGCACATCCCCAGCTGTGGATGCTGCTGATCCAGACTCTGATCTTGAGACGTTGGCTTGACTCTGTGACTTGGTCATTCTGTGTTGTCCCTATGGTCTTGTCTCATGATGTCTCATCCTAGCCGAGTCCTGTCACCACACCTTCTCTGGTTACCTCACTCAGGAACTGTGGGACTTGACCCTTGCTGTCATGGCCCCTCTGTCAGCCAGCTGCTTCATCATCCTTGTTTTCCCACTGCCTTTTCCTTATGGCATGGCTGGACTTTGCTGCTTCCTGACAGGGAGATTGATAGCAGCAGGCATGTTTTTTAGCAGTAGTCTGGGTATCACACTGTGTGATGCCTGCCTGAAGAAAGAAAAGACATTTGAGAGGTGAAAAGGGCTCTTGCGCAGGATAAGGAATAGTCATGCTAAGACCTTGTCTATACTTCACAATTTTTCCCTTTGTAATTGTGCCAGAACTAAAGTTCTGTCTTCCCCCATCACCCACCCACTGAGATACACTCTCAGCAGGGTAGTAATGTTACTATTTGACTTACTGTGGAAGGCTGAGGAGTGTGTTCTGGACTACATGAAATACATGGCACCTATAATTTTCTAACATGACAAAAAATAAAATCATACACCTTCTCACCACTGCACTTTACAAAATTTTAAATATGCATTAGACTCCAATTTTTACTTTTGATATTGTTTGGCTGGTATTTGAGTTACCCAAACAATGATACTGTGCTCCTTACCAGTAAAGTCAAATCCAGGCACATGAGAAAGTTTGTCCTATAATGCTATGCAACGATGCTTAGAGGTACATATGCAACTTTTTCTTTGTCTCTCTGAGCAGTTTGCAGTGACACTTTACCCTACGTGAAAACAACTACCTAACATGCAGGTGATAAAATCACACTGGAGTCAATGTGATGGAGGCCAGGTGTGGATTTCATATCTGATGGTAAGTAAATGGTTGTGGGTTTACATCAGCCCACAAGGCTGTTTTCTCCCTATTTGCACCACTTCTATATGATCTTGACTACTGCACTTTAGGATTGACCTTCTTGCCTTTTGAAGGTTTGGAGGCTTCTCCTATAGTTTTCTCTCCTTTAATTCTTTCTACCACTGCATGTTTTTTTTCACATTAAAAAACTTGTTTCTAGTAATACCTTCTCAAAGCTGAGAAGGACTCTAGTGCATGCGACATACGGCTTACTTTCAAAAATCTAGATGGCTGTTTTCAAAAACAGTTTTGCTCCCCAGGGCTCAATCTGTGTCAGACTTATTTTGGAAAAGGCATATTAGTGATACATCAACAGTTACTGGATTACATTTATATACAAAATTATTTGCAAAGAAAGAGTTTTGCTGTAGCAACTTCCCAGTAATATCCAGAATTCACACAGGACACATCATTGCAGTAACGAAGTACTGCAAGCAAACCAGCTCCACGGTGGAGATTTCGCTGTGAGACATCCACTCTAAATCATGCATTCTTTTTATGTTCTGCATACAGAGCTGGTGTCAACCAGAGGGAAATAAAATGTTTGAGAAAAAAGCATAAAGGTGGGAACTGCAGTGTGTGGAAAGAAAGAGACTTCTTCCTCTGCTTTATTTGTTGTGTAAACAGTGTAATTTTGGTAAGATTTTACAAGACTACCCTGCCAGCTCATTTATGTATTGCAACCCTTCCCCATCTGTCAAGAGACTTCTGCCTCTGGGACTGAATTACACTAGGACATTGACATGCTGTATATTTACATTTGTCTGGAGGGTTTCCCACAACCACTGCACCTCACTATTCTCATGGCTACTCTAGTAGCTTGCCTTCACAGTAGAGTTAACGCAATTGCAAATATAGTGAAAATATGGTATCAGATCACGCAGATTAAATGTATGTTAGATTTGGAGGTATTCGTCCTCTGGATGCTGTAGTCCAGACCAATGTGACTGTCCATAGAAACACTGTCCCAAAATGTGAAAGAGGACTGTTCAATGAACTCATTCACAAGGTGTTGTCTCATCTGCCCAGAGATGCCATCTATGGCAGTGATATGAAAACAATGCTTTATGTAAGTAGCTTCCAAGCAGTTATTCATTATAAATGCAGACAGTTCTGACAGCAAAAGCAAACAACATTTGGCAGCAAGAACTTAATAAGGGTGTCATTAAAGAGTTCTGTTTGCCAACCAGCACGTGCTTTGTAGTGCAGTGAGCTGACTTCCCTGCCTCTTTGCCTCTTTTTTTGGCTGCTAATCATAAAAATATCACTGTAAGTATAGTTTCCCTCTTGATGTGTTTTACTGGTACCATACCACAGCTTACCAGAAGATTGATGTCACCTCGTGGCAATCTGTATTCTCTGTCAGTGTCTATGAGATGGAACAGAAATAAAATGAAAAATGCACAACAAAGGAGAAATTCAGAAAAGCAGTACAAGCCTGGTAATACAGGGTTTGGAACAGGAGGATTAGTGGTATCAACATTTAGTTTCTCTGAATATTCATTGAATGTATTTGCAAATACAAGCCGTTATTTGTGTAGGTACTTTGCAGGGTATTAACCTTTGTCAAGGAATAGCTGATAAGAATGATTCCTGATGAAAACTGTTTATATTTGCTTTACTTATGCTTATTCGGTGTCACAGAAATTAAATGTGTTTAAGATTAAGGGAATAAACTAATTTTTAAAACCCCATGGCTCTATCTTGACCTAGACAAGGTAAAACATTTTTATCAAATGGCTGGAACAAATTCATATATTAATTGCTTTGGAAAGGTTAATCTGCAAAATTGGCAAGTGGCACTGAGTCTTGGCATGCCATATACCATCCTATGTGGCTGTACAGAGACAAAATATAATTTAGTCAAAATCTTAGTCAAAATTTATCTGACTTTTGATCAACAAGTGAGAATGTATCTACTATTTCACTATAGGGGATGTGCAAAGAAGCCTATCAGTTATTAAAAAAAAAAAAACCAAACCAAACCAAAACAGAAAAAACCAAAAGAAGAAGAATAAAAGGCCTCATGTTTGGAGAATGAACAGTACTTTATAGAGATTTTTCTGGGTTTACTGTCTAATGTTAGAAATACCAGGAATAGAAATCTTGACCCTTATACATTTGCTGAAAGATGTATTCAGAATTTAGTTAAAAGAGCAGAAGTGTTGAGTGATTTACACAGATAGTATTTCTTGTGAACAGTTTAATTAAATGAATATAAACCATCTCTGATATAACTCCAACAAATTTCCCAACTGAGGTGTTTCGAACAGTCTGAATAATGATCTCATTTGCTTTACTGGTGAGCCTGATATCCTTGATATGTCATATCACAGCCCTGCCATTTCTCTCCATTTTCTTTAAAACCAATGGGTGCATCAGAATTTTGAACTTCTAGTTTTCATGATTTTTTTTTTATGTCTACATATTGAACAGTTAGATTAATAAATGATAATTTATTACAGTTTAGATGACCAGTGACTAATTAGTCCAGAGAAGATACCTATTTTCTTCTGGGTTATCCTGCCTATCCTACTGCTTTAGATGCTTTAATTGAACTAACGACTTTGTTTTTGCACTTCTTTCAAGAGTTTCTCATGGATGACTGAATTCTAACCCTGCTAGTTAGAAGTGACTGCTACCAGTACCTTTGACACTTTTACACATCTTCTCTGGCTTTGTTTTCCCCCTGTTGTTGGAAAGGTAAGGTTCATATTATTAAACTCCCCACCCTTTAAAAACCTTTTTGGCTCTAGCTCTTCCTTTGCTGAATTTCCTATCTTTGTAATTAGTGTAATTTGCAGACTTGTCAGTTACTACCCCAGTTCCAACCCCACTGATGGGCAGACTGATTCTGTAGGAAAGAAGTGCTATCTATACTAATAAGCATTAGTGACACTCAGGAAAACTGGGTGTTCTGAGGAAACTCTGCATGTTGCCAGTTCTTTCTGCTATTCAGCACTAATGAAAGAGTTGATGACCTTGCTGCAGCTAACAGATGCTGCAGGAAAGGTTGCAAGGCTATTAAATTAGGAACAGAAAAACAGTACATTAAGACTAATTGAGCATGTTGATTCCTCTTGCGACTGTGATGTTGCTGTTTTGATAGTGACACTTGTGCTGAGAGTTTCTGAAGCCTTTCTGACATAGGAGAAGATGAGAATTTCAGAATAGCAACAATTTCTGAAGTAATGTTAATGGCAGCACTGACAGTCCTGGTGACAATGAAACAGGGAAGAACAGTCTGCTAAAGACTACCAAATCTCAGGTTGGCTGTGTTGTAGAGAATGCTGGATTGCACAGAGTAGTGTGACAAAGTGGGTTGGAAGGAACCTTGATGTTTCACCTATGCACTTGCCCTACCTTCCATTTCTGGGAATTATTTGCTGAGCACCTAAATGGGGACTCTGAGCTCTATATGGAATTGCTGCAGTAGTCCCATTCCTTCAATGGAAGGGGAAAACTATGTTTCCTGTATGCTTGATTCTTCAAAACACTTTTCATTTCTTCACCAAATTACATCAGGAAAGATAATGTTTCCCTTGAACCAACTACTTTCCATAAAGAGTGCTTTTTGAGGAGCAAAAATTGATTCAGAAACTTCAGAAAATGGCAGTGATTCCATCAGCAGAAAATCAGTTGCACTAGGACAGCACAGCTGAACTCACAGCATCTTTTCATATTACAGTTTTGGAAAGAAGAAGCAAAAATAAGAAACCGTACAAGTCTCTAGAGGCAAGGAATTGTTCTCTTTTAAACCTATTTCAGTTTTACTGCAGAGAAAGAATTGAAAACTGTGTTCTCTCTAAATACTCTGTTTTATGGGCAAATTAGGAATACTTACTTGCTAAGTAGTTGTTGAAATGCCCAGTAAGTTAATCACAGAGATCATCAGGACCATAGCAAAAAAAATTACTTAGTGCACCATGACTCGTCTGCCGTCTGCTCTCCCCTGAGCCCTCTCTCACAGACATCTAGAACATAGACAGCTGTTGTATATATTGCAGTTTGGCAATTATTTCTTACTTATTGACTTGGTCTAGTCATTACAGACTTACTCTGATTTCATTGTTGGGTGGGACTTGAATAGGTCTTATATTTTTCAGAATTGATTGTCACAAAGCAATTATTTTGATATTACAAGTTCTCTACAAGAGGCATTAGCAGATTATTTAAGAAGTGAACAAAGGTTATTTTTAACAAAGTTTACCATCACAGGGAAGCTCATATCTCATTCACAGGTCACTGTTGTGTATTTCTCAAAACTTTTCAAACTATAGCATCAGTGAAGTGGAGAAGGTCAGTCAAAAATGATGGAGAAGGCAACATTAAAATATTCAGTACTCCCATCCTTTTACAGATTGCCCATCATCTCTTCTCCACCATTTCCCTCAGCAGATGTCTTCTCCTTTCCAGCCATTACTGGCAGAAAATGTAGCAGATGTGTCAACATGTTACATTTACATTTACATTGACATTGACATGTTCAACATGTTAAATTACAGAGCAGGCTCTGTAATTTACCAGAATTTAAGATATTGTCTTCACAACCACAGAGAAGGGAATATTTGTCCAGGAAAATGGTTTTTGTGCTGCAGAACATACACATTGTTCATTTGCTGTTTTGTGCCTTTTAAACTCGCTTGTGAAACTGGACCACTAAAAACTGAAACCATTGTAGATTAACTTCTCTGGAATTCATGTGTGTCTACTTGATACTGTGAACTCAATGAATCCTTGAGAACATTTAACTTTGTTTCCTATAATTTCATGTCAATCTTTTTGGTTTTTTTTACTTATGGAAGAATTAGACAAAAATTCAGAAATTGAAAAATACTTACTTTTCAGAGGTACTCACAGGAAATGTTGTTAGGTTTGTCATGGCATGCTTTTCTGTATAGATGTGGTTCCTTGATTCAAATAAAGCCCCAGCTGTGTTTTCTGTTTTTCTTTCTTGATGAACCATCTGAGGTTGCACGAAAATATGAAATCCATACCTGGAAATTGAATCATGCTTGGGATTTTGACCTAAGGAAAACAAGGACATCTAAGGCAATGAATTGTCATGAGGCTTTATGATAGGAATTCTTAAATAAGTTCCTTTTGATTACTGAAATATTTGGTTTCTCAAAAAGTAAATGATTTTTTACTTTTTGGGACTTTTTTTTCAGGGAAAAAAGTGTGATTCGCTGCTGTTCATGATTTTGAAAACTTTGAATTGAAAATTTTAAAAACTGAGTTTGCTCAAAATTTAAATAGTTGTTTTAGTCACCAGAAAGCATGTATGATGAATAAAGCACTGATTTTTAATGCTTCTTAAAATATTGTCCCCCGTGCTTCTATGCTCTTCATATGAGTGTGATGGTAAGCAATGCTGACTCTTTGTGCAGTATGTTAGTTAAACTGGAAGATTATCTTGAATTTGTAAATAAATACTTGACTAAAAATAAGATTGAAAAAATCATAACACCTAATTCTTCACATGGTAGGTGATAAGACAAAAATTATGTATTGAAGAATAGAGTTGCTGCTTAATCATTATTTTCCACTTTCCACCTTTCCCCCTTGACAATATTAGATTTGTCATCAGTTGCTCAGCATATTTGGCCATGCTGAATCAGAAAGGGAACTGAAAACAATTAATTCCACTTCCTGATGCATCTTTCCCATTCTGTTCATTTTTCCAGGCAGTGTTCAATCCACTGCTTACGGAGCAATTTTATTCTGGGGCTTAGCAGATAATGCTGAAGAAAGTTTAAATACATGTTTTGAGTTGTAATTAGGCATGACTGATTACTCAGATTGAATCAGAAATTATAAAATCAGGTATGTATTTAAATCCAGTAATGTTAAGACCAAAATTAATGGATTTACTATGTAACATATGAAGGCCAAAAAGCTATCTATTGAGTACAAAGGGCAACAATATACTCTGATTTCAAACTCACACAGAAAGAACAAGAAGCACACAAATTTGGACTTTGACAGGCTGTCTCCACCAAAAAACCTGAAATTCTGCAAGCTCTACTTAGAATTTGAGAATTTTTATTTTATTCATTCATTATCTTAATAGTGCACTGCGAGTCTCCAGAAGTGTTGCAAAAGTTAACCAAGAACATACTTTCTCGAATTAGTAACAGAAAGAGTGGATTACAGTTTGGATTTCATTTCCAAGCTTTGGACACATTGTGGAGACAAGAAGTTTGACCTAGAAAAAGTTCTCATATGGCAGAAAAGTGATTTATTTATTTTTTAATGTGACAGACAAGACTGTTGACAGGCACAATGAGTAACCTCTAAAGCTTTTCAACACAGAGAACAATGCCTGCAGAATTGTGCGGTTTCTCACAGAGTCTATCTATTCTGCTTTTAAAAGAATGTTCTGATTAGTTGAGTTTTATCCAGTAAGATTTAAAACTATTTCATGTCTGTCCAAAAGTAAGTAGGAAATCATGAAGTTGTATTAGTTTTATTGTGATTTTTAATCAAAATAGTGGGATTCATTTCCACAATCCCGTTCTCTCCCCTAAAGCTTCTTATTTTCATGAATATTTCACATGCCTACCAAATATGTAAAAGGACTAATGTGCACATTTTAAAGTTATGTTTTGGTCTCTATTTTTCTAACGGTTCCTTTACTACTTCTCCTGATGTAGAGACAAGGAGGTCATAGGAGACATTACTTGCCATTGGCTGTAGCATATTATGTGGCTCTGTAGCTGCATCTGCATTACACTTTGAT
Source organism: Hylia prasina (assembly GCA_013397195.1). NCBI lineage: Eukaryota > Metazoa > Chordata > Aves > Passeriformes > Sylviidae > Hylia > Hylia prasina. The sequence goes on from VYXD01013618.1 coordinate 93,616, forward strand.
ATACAGCTAAAGCCACATAGTGAAATCAGCTATCTCTGGCTGTGCATTGGCTGCTTTGACTTGTAGAGCAGTCACATGCATACAAACTCAATATTCTTTTGATGAATATAAAACAAGAATCTGTGCTCCTACTGTGAATCAAGTGCACCCCAACCCCTAAGAGACCTGAGGGTCTAAATCAAGCATGGTCCTTCAGACAACTTTGGTCTGGTGCCAGAGGGGTGGATAAAGGTAAAAGTTCTGTACCATCCTGTACAGCTATAGAAGACAAACACTGCTTCCCTGCTGAGCCACTTCACACCCAAGTACTTGCTAAAGTTGGTGTTGCCTTTGATTCTTCTCTTCCAATGAAATATTTTAATCTCATTTCATTTTGATCTCTTGCATGCATCTTTGTTTTCCTTTTTTTTTTTTTTTTAATTTCTAAAAAGTTAATGTAAGCAAAATGGCTCAGAGAGTGCTCAAACCCCATGGGATTTCCCACTCTAGCAGATGATTTGCTATATCAGTGCAATACCTTCATATATTGACAGCTTGTTCAGATATATTCCAGTTATCTAGAACAATAATCCCTGGGATAGAAGCAGATAATTTCATTTTTTTTTGAGAATCTACTTTCAGTAGTCTGATTTAGAGGTAGTGCAGTAATTTAGGATTTACTTAGTGCATTAATGCTGAGCCAAATCTATGTGACATATTTATTCCCTTTAATCACACCAGTGTTATCTTGACAATTAACCTTTGATGATTCAAAAGCCTTTTGAAATGACTAGTGGCACTATAATTCTATATTTAGATCTAATTAAAGCTTTTGTTCTGAACATGATTTTCTCTTTAATGCCAATTGCATTACTATATGTGTTACAAATGCAATCATATAATTGAATGTGTTTGAAGTAGTAGCTTAAAGAGAACAAATGGACAGTCTGAGTGGGAAAACACTTCAGGAAAAAATGAAATGGAAATTAGTTGGCTAGCACAGCATTTTTGTATTATGTTATGAAGAACATAATACAAAATGTTTTGTATTTGACATGTTTTGTATTTGTATTTGTATTGACATGTTTTGTGTTTTATTTTCATCATGTCACCTTCGGCTTTTGCTATTTATATATTTTTGCTCCTTGAACTAATGTAAATCTACGTCTTTATCTATTTTTTTGTTCAAAATAAGATTTTAAAAATAAATATTATTGCCACTCTTCCTGTAATGCAAGTGATTGCTGGATTTGAGCTAGTTTTAACTGAAAGCAATGGAATGCTCTCAGTGTTTTCAAGATATGCAGAAGGCTTAGCTATTAATTCGGAATTGTTACGACTTTTAATTATTTCCTGTGTTCTAATCTTATCAATTCTCTGTTTTTTAATCTATTTTTAATGAGAAAAATTCATATCAGTGACTAAATTGAACAATGTGGTTCATTTACATATTGTATGTATTTATAGACATGTAAACCCCACAAAAATACCTATATACACACTTCCCCCTCCACCCCTACTCCCATAAACTACACTGTAAGCAAATGAATGTTTTATCTGGTAGCTATAAATTAACTGTAGCAAAAATAATTTTTGGAATGTGTATTTGGTAGCAAGTATCAGCACACAGATTTCATTTAACCAAGCTAGGAAAATGAGCAAATTAATGGAGAAGTCCCATCAATTTAATTCCTACTTTTTCTCAGGCCCTGGTTGGGATGGCCTTTCAGTCATGGTGGGGTGAGGGAGAAGAAAGGGTAGAGGAGGTGGAGTGGCTTTATTTGAGAGCTTTCCTCTACCATAGGTAATGGCACCTGAGTCAAAAGAGCAGACAAGTGAGAGGGAAAATAAGGCAGAGGGTGATGTCATTTTATTTCAATGGGCAAGGGACCAAGTCAGTTATCATAAAGATGAGAATATCACTTCTTATTTCTTTTTAGCTGGTGTATGACATTCCCCATATTGATGTCTGAAGGCTCTCCCATCTGCCTTTCTGTGTCTTCTACAGAGATTTGGTACTTGCAGATAAGGAATGGCTGCCTGGGAATGATACATGAAAGGGGAAATGACTAATTCCCATCCATTTGAGTGGGGATTCACTGGGGTTTGTAAAACCTGCTGTGCAACTGGAAGGGGCAAATGTTCCTGGCACTGCTGGGAAGGCTGCTTAGCTGTGTTTCTAAGTGGACTGGAATGAGTTTGTTTCATTAATGACTCTCTGTTTCCAAGGGAGACAGAGTTTTTGTAAAGCAGAGGAATTGTAAAAGCAAGAATACAGGTGCCTCTCAGGTGGCCAGCAAAGGTGTGTTAAGCAGTGAGAACCGCCATATACAAACTAGCAAGAAATAAATATCTCCCTGCTGCCTCACAGTGAAATATCTATTTGCTCCTTAAATGTGGTCTTTCTGCCAGTGATGAGCAGCAACAAAGGTACAGTGAATAGTGGAATATCAGTGATATGCATTTTAAAAAGATGTTACTTCTAAGGACTCTGCTAAGAACACTTTTACAAGGAAAGAGAAGTATTGTTTGTGAGGTGGCACATAGCACAGTTGCCAAATAGTATTTTGAGGAAATCTCAGAGGGTCTAGGCCATGATAGGCGATGAGAGGGGATTAAAGAATGAATCTCTTCTATGAACTATGCTCTGCATCAAACTAGTGACTGATTGAATAAACTGTGTAAAAAGATGAGTAAACAAATACGATGTGAAGTTGAAATAATTTTCTTACTGGAGGTCCAAGCTTTCAGAGGAAATCAACCATTCTAGACGGATTTTGGCAACACAGCCTGAGAGAAACATAGCCACTCATCTCCCATATTGCATATAACTTTGTTTCCTTGAAATCAGTTAAGGGGACTAGGTAGTTTGATTTGACTTGTTCTGTGATGGCTCTTCCTTCACTTTAGCTTGTAATTTCTGGAGAACATAGCTGCTTCAGGATGGTTTGGAGGTGAAGAAAGGAAGGAATATGGTCTCAAGGCAGCCTACCCCATTCAGTTTCTGAAGGGATACAGGAAAAGTTATTTTTCGGTGACGGTAGTTCTAATTAGTTTTTCAAAGGCATAGGTGTCACAGCTATCTCATTGAGGGTGAAAACAGTGTCTGCTGAGACCATCTGTCAATGAACACATGAAAAGCAAGGAATTCTGTGCACAACAGAACTGAGGCACCAACTTCCTGCATCTCTTTCTCTTCATCTATCCCCTGCTTCCTCACCCCTACTAGAGGAACTTCTGGTGTTTAAAGGAGAGTAAAACCACCCCTTAATGGGAGCACCAAATACACAACATGACTCCACAAGATTTATTTCACTGTACAACCACATTACAATCTGTCCCTTTCCTAGTTTAAACAGTTGATTACAGGCTATTACACAGGGCAGCAATAGGGGAAGAAAAAACACTGCAGAAACTTTAGTCTTTGTTCATGTACATCAGTGGAAATCTAGCATTGCACTGGTCTCTGAAGGGACCTTCAGGTGGGAGTTTACCTGCCTAAAGATCTTGCAGTTTATCTCATTGTATATATAATTTCGGTTTTGTTTTTGATTTGCCCCTGTTCTTGCTGAGACTGGACCACTGGGTACCAAATCCAGTGCCCACAGGGAGCCTACAAGGAACAGAGCTCTGCCCTCATGGCCTTGGTTACAAAATTCTAACCCTCTAATGCATTAAGGCATCTCAGAGCCACCTCACAGCAATCTGTTCTGGTTTTATATATGCTTACAATGTAAAATTTAAACTCTTCAAAGATGCTTTTACAGTATTTTTCTCTCCCTGGGAAAAACTGTGGTGAAGCCATAAACATATCTACATGTGAAAACAAATAAAATTTGCAATTTAGCATTTCTCAGCATCAGTCAGGAAGGAAATGCATGAATGCATCAGTATTCTGAAAGAATTAATTTTAATTTGTCTTCCATTTGATTCATTTCACATAGTTTAGCATTGTTTAAATTCCTGTGTTTCACTGGAGCTGTAATTTTAGCATGATTTTTGTATAATATCATGTTTTGAAGACTACTCTAGCTAGCATACTACTTTGTCTAGCATAGTATCATCCAGTATTCTATGATTCAAAGGGAGAAAGGAAGAAAAGCGATCATTTTCTACAAGCCCAGAAACAGAATGTTTGTGATTGTGGTTATGAGATTTATTCTTTTACTTCACTAAGCATCTCCAGTGTTAGTGCTCTGGTATTCCGCTGTACATTGTTGTATTTTGCTAGATGAAAAATTGCACCCCTTAATTCTCAGGAATTCACTGTTCATGCTGTTATCCTAACTAAAATTGTTTTATGAACAATGGGAAGAAATCTGTATTATTTCATTCACAAACATTAGTCAAAACCCTTCTTTCAGGGAATCCCAAGGATTGACATGGTACAGTCTGTTTCCTGTGCTGTCCCTCCTGCCAGCTGAGAGAATGCAGATTCAAGTGGCTGGATAGGAAGCAGGAATTTTGTGTCAGACTTGGACCAGTATTTGTGTATTATGTATAGAAATGCAGAGTGGGTGAGAAGCAGCACATGCTCTTAGCCAGAGCGTGACAGTGAGGAAGGAGAATGGAAACCCTGTACCAGCTATTCTCGGCTCGCAGCCCAGAAAGCCAAAATTGTCCTGGGCTGTACCAAAGGCAGCATGGCCAGCCGTGGGAATTCTACTTCTCTACTCCTTTCTGAGATCCCACCTGGAGTGCTGCATCCAGATCTGCATCCCCAACATAAAAAGGATGTGGGCTTGTTAGAGAAAATCCAGAGAAGGGCCATGAAGATGGGCAGGAGGGCTGGAACTAGGTGATCAGTAAGGTCACTTCCAACCCAAACTATTCTATGATTCAATCTATGACTTTATGATTGTATTCCCAAGGACTGTTCAGTCTTTCGCATTAGCCACCAAAATCTGCCTGGTATATGTAGTAATTCACACTGCACTGAAGTTCTTTTAGTATATTAATGAAAATTTGTTGGAGAAGTCCCAGAGTAAATTCTGCATAAAGTTTTGGTTTTCTTATAATGAAAACTTTTAATTTATTGGATTTTTCAAGTGAATCAGTTTATTAGGGCAAAATTTAAAACTTGCTTGAGTATTTAAGGTTGATTTTAATATGCTTTATAATAAAGGAATTTGCACAGCATCCTCAAAAATGGGAAAAGTACTCAGCAATGTATCATCAAAATCTATTTTCAATTTAGCTCTTGAATGCATTTTCAAAATTCCTGCCTAAGTCAATAAGTTGCAATCACACAGAATACACATGAATGAATGATTGATTCTGGCATCTGAAATAGTAAGATTATAATAATAGAGAGTAAAGCACCTGTGTCATTTCTCCCTTGAATGGCTGTTAGGGTAATAACACAAAGTAATGAACTGTCTAGCACAAATAATGAGAACAGTTAAGCTTTCATGGTCTAAACAACATGCTTTGTGAGGAGCCAGATTTATAAAAAGCTTGTTTCTCGAGATATAGCACCATCAACCCATATGAAGACCTATGTAATCATGATTCTTATTTTCAGCTCACAGTACCCAGTACTGTGTTTTGCATAATTAAGGTAGCATAGGCTGCTATGTAAGGCTCTTCAACTGGCATACTAGTTACAGAAAGGCTTGCTACAGTAAGTGTCCCAATGTTTGATATTTTCATAAATATCAAAAAGAAAGTGGTTCAAGTCTTTGAGCATAAATGGTTCTGGTCAAGTCAGTATCACTAAAGTAGCAATTAAGTTTTTCTGAAAAATATGACAGTCTTAGTAAATGAATCAAACATTTTCAGAGGTAGTTTTTTTTCTTTTCATTGGCTTACTAGGACACTGGATGAATTTCTTGATGGTTTTCTAAGTCTGTTTTACAGTTAGGGAAAAACATTCATTTTAGAATTTACAATGATTGTGTCTGTTCATTTATAGTTCCTCAAATGCCCAGAGTAAATCTGAAAATAAAATGGCACCTATTTTATATTAGAATAATTCCATTTTTTCCCTTGTTGTCTTTGTTCTTAGGTGCTAGATCAACATCTTGGGCTTATATTTACAATCTACTGCAATTTAATAATTTTTCCCATCTCTGCATGATCCTTCCACATATGACAGAAAGAGCTGCTTTTCATGATGAGGCACTTCAGAAGCAAAATGTCAGTAACCGTAACAACATACCGGTGACCCAGTCCAAAGGGTAATTTATGAACAACAGCAGCTTCACAAGAGAAAATCCTGGCATTGCAGCCAAAAAACATAGGGATATTGTGGGCCTAAGGAAGTTGATGATGTTTGAATTAGATTTTCTTGCTGTTTCAGCCAGTTTTACCTGTTGCAACTTATATTCTTCAGAATGGCTAAAGCACTGAAGATTTTCAGGTTTTCCATTTTGCTAGATGTGCCAAAATGTTCTGGCTGTACCCAGACATTTTAGAGAGGAAGAACTATTAAAAGTTTTAATAATACTACTCAAACAAATCATAGAACAAAGAGATATTTACCTAAGCAAGTGTTGCTGAAAGATGCAGGAGCTTGGTTCTGCAGAATCAAATGTAAAGCTTATAATGTAATCCCAGTAACAAAACACTTCCAACCAAGAGTATTTAATGCATCAGAGCTTCCTAAAAACACAGCACCTTAATTACCATTCAGAGATTGAATGGAAACAGTATTGATCCAAACTACAATGGTACATTTCTGGGCAGGCTTCTTTACTGGGTTTTCTTGCTTCACTTCCCATTCCACCAGTGACTGGAAAATACAAAAAGTGTATATAAACCAGAATGGTCTAATGATGATGGAATGGGGAGTATTAACAACAGATAATTGGGATTATTTTTATTATTGCTTTTGTAAACTCTGTCAGTGTTTTAGCTTTCTACTACTTTCATTTGAATAATTTTCATTTGAAATTACTTTTATTGCTTCTTCTCCACTTCTAGCATTTCTGGCCAATGTGCTGTGCAATTATTAAAGGATCACTAAGTACCAGGCCACTTTTATGTCTCAATCCTTGTCTTTATTTTGATTTTCTGCAAAATACTGAATTTCTGAAAAGAGAGGCAGGGGATTTCAAGTGTTCCTAAGGGATTTGCATGCTGAATATTCTGGAGTAATGTATAAATTTGGCATTTAGCTTCTGTAACTGCTGCAGGCCACTCTCACCATCACTTAGAGGTAAAGAGCAGATACTGCAGGAGTCACATCTGTTGTATTCTATTTTATAGCATACTTTTAAATATTGACTACATATAATTAGGTATTTATCCTGGTTCAGAAGTGTGCAGGCAAATCATGACCTGCTTCATGACAGAGTACAAAAAGACTTTAAACAGAACCATTCCATCATTCACCTGAAAGGAAATGGAATGCAGTCTTTCAATATAATGATCTTTAAAGCGAGATGACAGAATAGATTTTGTCACCGCCATATGATAAAGGGCTGTCAAATTCATGCTGCTGCCACTTTATAAATATTAGTATGTCTGCCTTTTCGTTTACTGAAAAATTTTCTTTGAGAGAAATGACAGCTATATGTTATTAAACTAATTTTTACAGGGTTTGCATTGCCAAGAATATATGGCTAGCTGAAAGCTGCAGAACCCAGTTCTGCTGTTGTAGAAAACAATATAATGTCCTTATTTCCAGGCCCTTTGTAAACAGGTTTTCTTTAAAAGAAGACATGTATCTTGAAAGGGGCACCTTGACCAATTTTTTATTAAGAACTGACTTTTTTTAGTTATGACTAGAAATATTTTTGGGTCTATTTCTCATATCTTAGGTTTCTGTTTCCCTTTCCACTCACAATTTTAGTTTGTTTCCATCTTATATATTAATATTTGAAGTGTTTCCATTCATTGTTTTCCTGAAAGCAATTTATTTTCAAATTATTTTATTTCATTTTTAAAATATGGAAAAAATGGTGTCCAGTTCTAGGACAGTAGCTGAAGAAAATTTTGACAAAATATTGTGCATTTCCTTAAGTTAAAAGTAATTTTTTTTTTTTCATTTATCTGTATTGTCTCCAATGTTTTACTCCAAATCTTGTGTTTCTCTGGTATGCAGAACACTTGCATTTTTGTATTTCCTCTCCAACACTTTTCAGACCTGACAGAGTTGTGTTTCCATCATTTGCCTTGCATAGTAGCTGGAAGTTTTCCCTATCCTCATCTAGTATTCCCGTGTGTAGGATTTTTCCTGGAAACACAGAATCACCAAATCTTTTGGTCTATAAGGGGCCTCTGGAGGTCATTGAGTCTAATCTCCTTGTCAGCTTCTGTGTGGAGCTGCTCCCCAGACAACCAGCCCCCAGCCTACAATAGTGCAGGGGCTGTTCTGTCCCACATGCAAGACCTTCATGTTGAACTTCATAAGGTTCCAGTCAGCCCATTCCTTTATCCTGTCCAGATTTTCCTGGAGGTTTTCCTGATGGATGGTTTTCCATCCAATCTGCAGTCTACAAGAGGATGAAAGAGATCTTTGGCTATTTGTTGCTTAGCTACAGACAATTTGAAAGGGATCTTGCAGACATTAACAAGAATCAGGGTTAGATTTATCACATACAGTTTAATTTAACCTCAGACTGAACAGTATCTTACTGCTTATGTGCACTGTACAGAGTTTGGGGAGATCTAGATGCCTCAAATGATTCCTCCTATCTTCCCATTCAAAATTACGCATATTGCCTTCTGAAAACATCTCTTGATCTCTCCCTCTCTCCACTTAATGCAGAGAGAAGCTCAGAACAAGGCTCACCACTATTTAATGTTTGTTAACCTCAGGTCTTATCTCTCTGGGTCATGCTGGACTTCTGGTAAAGTCATTCCATCTGTGGAATAAATAAATACTACACATTGAGTACTAGTGTGCCACTGATCATACATCCACCTGCACATATGTTTTAAGAACAGCTTCCTTCCTCTTTTCCAACCCTCAGCAAGAACAAAGATGGGGATGAATGCGTTGAGAAGACTGTGTGGCTAGCTACTGAATAAGATACCAGTCTTACATATTGAATCATTCCTTCTGCTATATCTGCTTTCACTTCTGCCAACTTGCTTTGATGTTGGTTTTCCAAATAATGAAAATTTGATCCTGCTGAAATCATTATTTCTACTGTCTTCTATCTCTAGAGGCAGCACATGAAATTATATATTGTCCTGCTGGTGTGTGCAAATAGATGACATGAAGAGCCCCGTGATAAGTGAACCCTAAAGAAAGAAGAAAAAAGGGTAGGAAATTCTGCAGGACCATTGCAGCCCTGGGTACTGTGCTGGGCTTTCTAGATGGAAACAAGAGCTCATGTCTTATGGTTACACATTTTGCTGTTCTCTGGTTTAATGTGTGACAGAGAACACTCCTGGGGGGACATCCTATACAAGAAACCAGGCACAACTGCTGTCACATACTCTTCAGTGCCTCCTGTGCTGCACTGCTTGGTGATGTAGGTTGCAGTCCTGTGGATATGTTAAAAAAAATACAATTTTTCTGTAACACTTCTAAATTTGAGGCTTTTATGGCCACCTTCATATACATGTGCCTGTATACTACTGATTTCTATTTCTAGTCTGACAGTGTATAAATAATATATTGCATAGGGCAGGATTGACATTTTCTTCCAACACCCGGTCACTGAGAGGAAACAATATAATGTGCATTTCTATTTTCCTACCTCTAAATTTCATTACAACCATTTCCAGCACCACCCTCAAGAAAACCTCAAAGCCTTGAATCTTTGCTCTTTTAATGTATGTGTTCTCAGTTATATTTCAAGTTACATATTGTCTCATTATTAATCAATTGATTAGAAAGAGTATATGAACAATCTTTCTCGTGAATCTACGTGTATGAGAACGAAGGAGCAGTGTGTTGTCATGTTGGATGAGGTGATCATCATGGTTTAAGTTACCAGAGGCAATGGTATCTTAAATGCCATCTGTTCAGTATATTTAAGGCTGCTCAATAAGAATGAATAAAATTCCATTTTGCATAACCTATATGTAGATCAACTTGTCTGGATTTCTTTCAGCCACAGCATGGGATTTCCTGCTTCACCCCAAGGTCTTCTTCTACTTAGTAGCTGATGCAAAAGATTCACCAAGTTAAACTTTATGTTTTAATTTTCAGTAATTCATTGTGCTTTGAGCTGCTAGTGCAAGGATTTCTTCATACCTGTTTACATTGTGCTGAAGAAAATGCTGATAGAACATCTGACACATCCAGTTATGTTTTATTCTGAAAGAAATCACTATTTTAGAATGCAACTTACAGGACTTCTAAAGCTCTACTATTTATAAAGGCATGCAGGAATGGGACTTTATAAAGCTCTGGCTCAGATTCAAAAAACAAAATTAGACTGCAGACTTCTTTTAGAGCAGATAATTCTTGCTGCTCAGTTCTTCATTGCTGCAAAGAGACGAACCCAAGATCAATGCCTTGGCAGCTAATGGAGATCGTGGGCGGAGTTGTGAGTTTCATTTGGCATTTGCTCTAAATTCCTCATTGTAGCAATACTCAGATTCCCTCTTTCAAGGTAAAAGCCAATTACCCAAATTTTATTAAATTGTTCCTTCACAGAAGTATTACTGATCTTAACAACATGATGTGTGACTGTAACTCCTAAATGAAGCCAAGCTAATAGCAGGACACTGTTTTCTTAAGGATTGGTGAGACCAGGATGCCCACATCAAGAGCAGAGCAGACCTTTCTAGATTTAGCTTTTTCCCTGTTTAATAGGTTCTTTGAGGGGTGGTGAAAATTCATTTCTAGACTTCAATACATTTATCAGAGACATAATTTTTTTCTATTGCTTATAATGGATGATCTATCAGAAATGGTATGTTAATTGGGCTACTGCCACATACATTTAATTTCCTTTAAAAATGTGTAGATTATTAATACTCATGCTTTTTGCAGCAAGAGAAATGGCAAATCATCAACTGACTTAATTGGTTTTATCTTATCCGTAATGTCTCTGCCCTAGATTCTTATTCCTCATCCTGCTATTCTGTTTTAGCTGATGAAAACTGTTTGTGATCAGCTTCCATAAAGAGTAATAATTCCAGGTACAGTGAGAAGTAGAAGAGCTGAATGCCAGCCATAAAGAGCACAGTTGTTGAGCTGTTTCCTAGCTGGGCTGGTAGACCCTTGATTCATTTTGTAAGTACAGGAGGACTGAATTCAGAGGATAGATTCCTGTAGTCATAGTTGTGTTCCACTTGACTCATGTGTGTTTCCCCTCTATAGTTCTTTTGGATTTTAAAAAGATCCTGGGACTGCCAGGTTGTCTATTGGGGCTGCATTAGCCACTGATGTGCTTTTGAGTATCTGTGCCTCAGAGGCACAGAATAGGAGGTAAAAGAGGTGTTCTGGCATAATTCCCCTCTTATCCCAGTGCCAGAAGAGCTGAGCTGAAAAAGAGCAAGGCACAGTCCTAAAAGCACTGTCTACCTAGGGGTTCCCAAAGCTGTTAGCAAAGAGAGAGTTTAAAGAGCAGAAACAAAAAAGGGCAACTTCTGGTCCATTTCTCCCCAGGGCAAGCAGGGTCACGATGAAAACTCACCAAAAACAAACTTAAAAGCCATGCCTGGGCTTTTTTGTCTGACACTTCAGTACCAGGAAGGTCACATGAACTGAGCACTGCTGCAGCACAGGGAACATAATTAAAATATAAAATGACAGTCGGCAATATTGCTATCAGCGGAAAGTTTGTCTGACTGTTGCCTGCAAGTTGCTCTGAATCAGTTCTGAAATAGTGACATCAATATGAGTGTTCCCAGCAGCAAGAGTCACAGTGGAAAATGTTTAGAACTTTGCCTAATTTCTGACAGTTAATAAGACCTAGAGGGAATATTCGCAGAGCAAAAAGCACCTTGTTTTGGCTTGTTTGCTTTCTAATGCAGAATGTTTTTTTGTCTCTAGTCACTCCCTAATGACACTTCTGTCTTTCAATCTTCGGCCTTGTGCCATTCAGGATATAAATAAATAAGTAGAAAAAGACTTTGCAAACCATTTTTAGAAACTGTTTCCTTGTATTTACCCTGTGGGACCTCTGCTCCTGTTTGTTAAGTACTTGGAGTTGTTTATCTTCCTGGGGTCTAGCCCAGAAGAGCCAAGGGGTGCAGTCCTGAACCATTTTCTCTCTCCAGCTTCCATGCAGAAAAGACCTTAAATGATACACCCTGGCATGTACACTGAGAAGCATGTTACATGGATTGGCATGTACACAGACTGCCAAGGTGGCATTCTGGTGCCTGGGGCAGGATACAAGGGTGATGCTCTGCCTCATAATTTGATTTGAAAGAAGGCCAGTGTTCATTGAAGGAGTGGTATGGAGAATCCTCCCTGTGCAGCCAATTGTGCAAAGACAGATTAAGGAGGAAGATTTTGTTCTGAAAATACGTTTGTCCTTTTTTGGTACCTTCTCAGGACAGACATCCTTCTCAGCCTGCCTGGGCTTTGGCATGTACCTGCAGACAATTCCTGTGGCACTGACACTCACACACAGTTACCAAAGAAACTGGGGGTCCCCCAAGGTAGAACAATTTGGATCTTGTCTGCAGGAGGAGGGAGTGGGAGCGGAGAATGAAGAGAGTTGTGAAGCTGGAGGTTACAGTAGAAGGCCAGCAGTAAGTTGTGTGTGAAGGCACTGCAAAGGGAAAAAACCCCCTTCAACTTTAGCCATTTGTTGGAAATTTTAGTAGTTTTCAAGCTGAGTTTTATACTTCCTTTTGAATGAGTCCTGCTATGTCTACATTCACTCCTTACTTATATTGGTGCAATTCACTATTTTACTTCTTTTGGAGATGAACAAACAGACGAATCTTAAACAAAACACTAAGGGTACCAAGTCAGTAGACCTTCANGCGAATCTTAAGGAAAACACTATGATGCTCTAGGGGTACCAAGTCAGTAGACCTTCACAGATCTTCAAAGTTTCAGTTGGCTAGAATTCTTGAATTTTTTTTATTATCTAAATGATTTAAATTAGAAAACAGGGTTTTTTTCTTAGTGGAGAATTTCAGAGGAAAGTTCTTTGCAAATTTTGCATTTGACAGATTTTGTTTAAAAGGTGGTTAAAACAGTGGTAATACTTTGATTCTAAACTCAGTTTCTGGACTTTTTATCCAGGTTACTCTGTACTAAACGAAACTTATTTTTAGGTTTGTAAAGCTCTGCAAAACACTTGCAAGGACAGACTTGGAGTGAAATCGATGTTGTTTGGCTTTGGATTGCATTGTAAAAGTTTTCCTTATCCTGTAAAAGCTTCTCCTCCACAGAGAATAGCTTTCTATTCCTTTCAGTTGACAAAAGCTTTTCACTTGTGTTTGCTTCATAAAATCTTTTGCATAATGTGAAGTTCTGTATTCCATCTTTGTGAAATTATCTAAAAAACCAAGCATATTCAAGGAATTACATGTGTTTTAAGATAAAAGCTCCTCTCATTCTGGAGCTATTCCATATCTTGCTTACTTTGGGGGTGTAGGGGAAGATGAATCTAATTCTTTGAGTATCAGAGTCTTCAGAAAATCAGAAGTGGGACTAATTCTGTAACATATAAAGGACATTCAGATCTTGGGACAGGAATAAATAGGATAAATGTTTGGCACCTCTTCCCATCCCCTATTTTGTCAGATTGCAGTTCTCCTCAGATAGTCCTACTCGAGTTTATTCATCTTTTGTTGACACGCTTGAGGAAAAGGATTTGCTTATGATTAAGTAACATAAATTAATTTTCTGATTGCATTTCTACTTTTAAATTAGAATATTTCTTCCTGCTTTGTATGCAGCACAGTATAAATAAAGAAATGCACAACAAATATGCAAAGAACTTATTTTCCATAAGGGACTGCATAGCTTCTCAGGTCTCCAAACACTATATATATATATATCACAAGAGAAGAAATTTAATCATCTGGACCATCAAATTATGGAATTATTCAGGTTGCAAGAAAACCTGGAGGGTTGTTAGTCCAGCAACTTTCCCAAAGACTCAGCTATCTGGTAAGACCAGATTTGTTAGGGCTTCATTTTCAGGTGTTGAACACTACTAAGGACAGAGATTTTACAGCCCCTGCTACACTTTAGGATATTTCTCCATTGGCAATTGCAGTAGAAATACCCAAGAAAGCGCACAGAAAGCTTTTTCATATAGTGCAGGAAGTGATTATTCCCTTTCAGTTTGTGCATGTTGCATCCTATCTGCACCTTGGTGAAAGAAAGATATGTTTCTGATCATGTTTACAGTCTTATTATTTTATTTCAAGTAACTAAATTTATTTGCTTATCTAGATCAAACAACTTCAGAAACAGACTGGGGAACTGAGCAGTGTTTTCTTAATGATTGTTTTTCCTCAAGTTGTATAATCTCAGGCACTATAAATAGCTTTGACTTTCATGTTTTTGTTTTATAAGCTACTGTTGTCTAAAGAGCTTGTGTCTTTTCCCAGTTGCTCCAAAATAAACTTTTTCACTATTAAGCAGACTGGATTTTCTGTAAGCTGTACATTCTTGAGTGATATATTCTGTTGTGTAACTGTCATGTATGTAAACAGTTTTCCATGTGAAAAAGTCAAATTAATGAGAAGACACCAGCTTTATGAAAAGATTCTGTAGGATGTCAATGCTGTAAATATTAGAAAGTTGCACAACAGTTCCAGCATCCTGGGCTGAATGGGGAAGGGCACTGCCAGCAGATTTCAGGAGGTGATTCTTCCTCTCTACACAACTCTGGTGAAACATATTTGGAATATGAACATATCCAGGTTCATTTCTAGGCTCCCTAGTAAAAAAAAGACATGGACTAGAGTGTGTCCAACTAAGACCACTAAGATGATTAGGGTACTGAAGCATCTCTTGTATGAGGAGAGGCTGAGAGAGTTGGGATTGTTCAGCCTGAAGAAGAGAAGGCTGAATGAGTCCTATTGAAGTGTATGAATATTTGAGGGAGAAAATAAGGCAGTCAGACCTGGATTCTGCCAAGTGATGGCCAACGGCAGGACAAGAGGCAGTGGATAAAAACTAAATACTGTAAATTATAACTAAATACAACATCTGTATTTTTTTTCAGTGGAGGTTATTAAACACTGGCACTCTGCTGCTCTGAGAAGTTCTGGAGTCTACATACTTGGAGAGATCCAAACCCTTCCTGGTCAGTGTTCAATGTTGCTTTAGTTGACCTGCTTTGAGTGGAGGATTGGACTAGAAGGTCTCCAGCATTGCCTTCCAGCCTTAACTATTCTGTGATTTGGTATTCAATTCTTACCCTAACCCATTATTATACCTTTTCTATTTCATATTTTTCATAAAAGAGGCATTTGCTGTGATGGGGCTATACTCTAAACATTGTTATGTGCTAAACCATATGGATCTATGGATGTGCAAACCTAGATAAAGCAGCTGAGGTGTTAACATAGGCTAGCACCACGTGATTACGTTTTTTCATCGGAACAGATCAGAGCACATCTATCTTCAAGTCCAAAACGACATATTGAACTGCATTCAATGAACATAATTCAGAGTGAGAGCATGGAACTTCCACAGGCATTAAGAATGAAAGATCAAACCCTTGATTATCAGACTGTTACTTCTCAGTTTGTGGCATTCTGCCTTGGTTTCAGTCCAACAATAGATTGATTTAAAAAAACATGATTAACTCTCAATTATATATATATATTTTAAATTAAGAGGTGAGTGGAAAATTTAATTTCTCCCTCCTTCATAACAATATTACTTTTGCTGTCTTTTGGCAACCATAAATGAAGTACAGCCAAATTTTGAAGACAAAACTTGGTGCTTCACGTCCCTGTTGACCTGATTAAAACTCTGAATCGTGGTAAACAGGATTGTGAAATATATCCTTAGACATGCCAGTGAGTTTGTCCAAGGGAAAATTTCTATCTATCTCTTTTTATGTACTAGGAGAACTTTTGCCTTGTTTCTGGACATTCTTAATGAAGTGTAAAAAAAAGAGACAAATCTGAGTTTCTTTCTTTAATAGCCATAGAAATACCATCATGGCTAGATCAGTAATTACGAGAATTATTGCAGCCACAAAATCATAAATCTGTCATTGTAACTCTTGCATTAGTTCTTGGTTTTCTCCTGACTGATTGCTTCTTGTTATGGTTTAAAATATGTAGTTTAAAGTTTCTGCTCAATTTCAGTATAGCAGTTTCTGATATTTGTAGTTGGAAACATACGACTGGAAGTATCTGGACCATTGCACAGACAAATCTGAATATAACTTACTTGTAACTACCCCATTTATATTTTAAATCCTTCTTCTCTGATTAGTTTTTCATGGGCTATATAGTAGGAACTGAAAAAATTATTTATACCTTCCAAGTCCATTCTTATCTCAAAGCATCTATCAATAGAGATAGAAATATCCTTCACACTCAGATCAGTCTGTAAATTTTAAGGGTCAGTCATCCTCTTTTAGGGAAAGAATGCTTAGAGTACATCCATACATTGTTTTTCATGAGCTCCTTCAGACCAATGAGATCTGGCACACATCCTTTAGTCCAGGGCTGAATCCTCAGGGGGGCAATATGAACTTCATGTCCAAGAGTTGAAATGGACACATTTTATGTGCATGAGAACTAGTGCTCCAGGGCCTAACACTAAAATAGGGATCAAGCCAAACTCATGGTGTATATGCACCCTCTGATGGTTGTTTCAATGCACTGTTTAATTTTTATTTTTGGGGGGAGGAAGGGTAATATGAGAGCTGTGGTAAGGATTTTTTGTTCTCTCTTATTATATCCTTGCAAATTGAAGTCTTCTGCTTTCCAAGCACAGCTTTTCTTGAAAATCAATCTAAATTACCCTTTTTTTTCAAGTGTGAATTGAATGTACTGCAGCTATTGCTGATTAGCTGTATGTGGGGACATACTGCTGCAGAGTCATATGCCTGTTTGTGTTTATCTTCATTCATTCTGAAAAGAAAAGGTCAGAAAGGAGAAAATCCAGCATAAAGGAGTGGAATTGATTTGGAATGGCAACATGAAGTGTTGTGATAGGAGAAGTGCTAAAACCAGCAAAAACAGCTAAAAGGGTTGAGGCATTTGTAAAAGCACAATGTACAAAGTGTGAAAAGAGACAAAAGAAACCATGTCTGGCTGATTCCTGTCACGATGCTTTTATGGTCATCAGTGTCTGTGTTGTCTGCTGGTTGTGACCCTGACACAAGATAATGTGTGCAAACTCAAACATTCTTTCTGGTGGGAAGGCTTCTGTCTGGGTGACCTCAGCTGTTAGTTTGTCTCTGCCCACCAATATACCTGCCATGTTTTTTTTTAATTCCTCTGGATTTATCTATATTGAGAACAGTAATATTTTTATTAAAAATTTGTTAAAATAAGGGCATTCATTTTTCCTTTATAACCTTACTCTATAAAATGAATCTACTCTACTGATATGGGTGGCCAAGCCATGTATGTCCAGTGAGCGCTAGCTAAATTCAAATTTCATATTAGTTTTGTCCAAAAATAAACAAATTGCTTATTTTTGTAGACTAAAATACTTGAAATTCAGTGCCAAATGTTACACTGAGGATAGTAATCAATAATCACAACCTGCAAGACCACAAATCTCCAGAGTATTTGCATCTTCTTGACAAAGAAATATTTACTGTGCAAATACTGTCAGAATAGCATTCAACAGCTTGCTATGCACACAACCAAATAGAAATGCTTAAGGTTTTCAAGCCCCACTTAGCTTGCTAAAGACCAGCAATTTCCATGCATATATTAGCACCAATTATAAAAGTCATTCTTCACTGCCATTTTGCTGAAGAGTCCACTGTTTTCTTAGAGAAAGCACATATTCACTGTCTGTATCTCTAAAGTGCAGATGCAGAAGCAGGAGCACACATGAGAAACAAATGAAAAAGACCTTTCCAGCTCACTGAGTGAAGGGGTAGCTCTATTTTGAATGCCATCACTGCATCCAAATTTCTACTTCAGCTCTTGGGACTCACCTGAGGAGTGATGTCTTTAATGAGACCCTTCACTAGTCTTACTTGCAGTATGTGCTTGCCTTGTAGTGATTTAAGTCATGCGTTTCTAGCATGCAGCACTTACTTTCTTTGTCATATTGAATTTCCCCAAACTTAAGAAAACTGAATGTAAAAGTAAAATTGTTAGACCAAAATGCCCACCCAATGCTCATTATTCTTTATCCAAATTCAGCCCTTGGTTAATGAGTTAAAAAGGTTTGTTCCTATCCCTACTGGAACCCGAAGCCCTGTAGGGTGTCCTACCTGCATGGAGAACCTGCAATTTCTTCTGTCCTCTCCTGTGCCGTCTTGCTTGTTAACTCCCAAATAGCTGATTTCAGTTTGTTGTTTGGGCATCTTCTTCAGGAAATACATCTTATTTATTCCATGTCTCCATGGGAGGTGGGAGCATGTGCCTGGTGGGGATACACCTTGTGAGTTGGGATTGCAAGATGTGTAAAACTGTTTATATGTTAGTCTGTAACATGCAGTTGGTATGCGAAATGGAGTTTTGGAATGATGAATCAATCAAGCAGAAAACTGGGAAAAACTGACCCTCTGTAAATAGGCAGGCTTGAGAGAAGAGGTGGAGATGGGGGACTGTTTATATGCATTTAGTCTGGCAAATAGGCAGTAATTTGCAGAGGTGGGCTGGCTGAGGTTTTCATCCTCCCTTGGTAAAATGCTAAATTGACATTTTAAATGAAGAATTTTTACTCATTTGTCTTCTGTTTCACAACGACAGGACCTTTTATTTATTTCTTCTGTTGGTACTGCAACTCTTTACGTGGGTTACTTATTCAGTCACAGCGTGTCATCCATTGCAAGGGTCTCATTTCCTCACGTTTTGCTCTCAATGATTTCCTGCCAGCAGGGGTCACACGGCTACCGCAGCTTCTCAGCATCACTCTGCCCAGTCACTGATGCCAGAACATCACACGGAAATCCCTCTCAGAGATGCTGAAAAGATAGCTTGGAATGACCATTGTATTACGTATTTCCTGAGATATTATATTAATAATAATATCTATAATAGTATATTTTATTGTTATATTATTATTAACACTATATTAATATATTAACGTAACATTAATAATTAATATATTAATATATAATGTTTACTATATTAATATTTCTGATGTATTATATTAGTATGTATCATATTTTCTGGGAAGTGGCCCATCTTATCTGTAATAGGGTTGTTTGGTTTTGGTTTTGTTAGCTTTTTTTTTTTTAGGAAGCTCAGATTTTTTTAAATAGTAATATTATTACTGTTAAATGTTGTAATAGTTCAGATACATATGCCAGTTATGCACTTTGCTGCGTTTGCAGGCTGCTGCTGCTTTCCTGCAGCTAAACTTGACTCAAAAATCTCTGCTACAAATGAATACAAAACTTCCATTAGGAAAGGAAAAAATTAAGTAGTTGGCTGTTGGAACCCCACTAGGAAAAGCAAATTTACAGTCAGGATTTTAAATAAAACATTAGTGCTTTCATATCTGATATACACGTTAGAATTGTCTGCTTGGCAAATTTCGCTTCAAGGAAAAAAATTAACAAAGGAAAGAGCAGTTAAAGAATAAAAGTTATTACAGCATTTGAAAAAATACATTAGGAGGATGTAGTGTGAAACCTTTAGCCTACTTGTGCACAGTATGGGTATTTTGACTGCAAAAAATTAAGGATTCTGCTGAGGGACCAGGGTTCCCTTGCTGCTCTCAATGATTTCCTGCCAGCAGGGGTCACACGGCTACCGCAGCTTCTCAGCATCACTCTGCCCAGTCACTGATGCCAGAACATCACACGGAGATCCCTCTCAGAGATGCTGAAAAGATAGCTTGGAATGACCATTGTATTACGTATTTCCTGAGATATTATATTAATAATAATATCTATAATAGTATATTTTATTGTTATATTATTATTAACACTATATTAATATATTAACGTAACATTAATAATTAATATATTAATATATAATGTTTACTATATTAATATTTCTGATGTATTATATTAGTATGTATCATATTTTCTGGGAAGTGGCCCATCTTATCTGTAATAGGGTTGTTTGGTTTTGGTTTTGTTAGNATATACACGTTAGAATTGTCTGCTTGGCAAATTTCGCTTCAAGGAAAAAAATTAACAAAGGAAAGAGCAGTTAAAGAATAAAAGTTATTACAGCATTTGAAAAAATACATTAGGAGGATGTAGTGTGAAACCTTTAGCCTACTTGTGCACAGTATGGGTATTTTGACTGCAAAAAATTAAGGATTCTGCTGAGGGACCAGGGTTCCCTTGCACAGGACACTTTGCACACAAATAGCAGAGGACAGGATTTTCCTAGGACAACCAGGATCCTGGTTGGATAGATAGAAACAGTGGCTAAAAATATTTTTCCTGTCACTGTTAGCTGTTTTAGAGATTCACAGCTGTATCTCTTACAAAGATGTTGATACCTCTGGATGTTACCTGCAGGCTGACCAGCAATGCAGTCTCCAGAGGACACAAGTGCTGCTCTCACCACCCTTTATATATTACATCATGAAATATATGAGAATAACACATTTGACAACTGTGCTGAAGTTTGGGATTAAATTTTCAGAAGAAATGGTTCAGGCTGTGGCCATAGGAATACTGCAGAGAAAGGCAAGTTTTTCTGTAAGGGGCATTATCCTACCATGCCAGGAGAGCTCCATTCTTCATGGCTTCGTTCTCCAGCTTCAGTCAGGGAATCTGGACTCACAGGTAGGTTTGAGCTACAGGTGGCTTGGTGGCACTAAAAATGGCCTTTGCTCTGTCACCACATTTCTGCAGGTTGCTGGTTGTCTGAAGCCAATTTCCAGACCTTAGCTACATGAGAACTTATTCAGATTTAGTTTCAAATGAACAGCATGAAAATATCTTACAATGGAAACGAGAAAGGAGAAAAAAAAGATTCCAATCTATGACTGTGGAGGTATTTTAAACTGTTATGTGGATTGCTTGATTGCCCTTGATGACTTTTTTTTTTTTTGTGATTAACTTAAAAAAGTTCCAGGAGAAGAAATATCAGAGGGTCACTTAAAGGAAATAACAGAAGAGGATGCAAATAGACATGTTCAATTACTTCTATAACAACAGTTCTAAGTAGACATGCAACAACCTGTCTGTAACTGAGAGAATGGGCTCACTAAATGAAGTTAAGGCTAAAATCTGCCTTACTTTATCTCCATACAGATCTGCTTCAAATGCATTCCAAATCAGTAAAACATTAATATATTAGACCAAGAGTTTTAAATCAGATGTTAAAATAAGTTTGTTCATTTCTTTGAAAGTTTTCATAACCTTCAATTATTCCCATGCAAATGGCCTGAGAGCTATTAAGACAAAAACAGAGGTACACTCAGCAGCTCTTATTTTAAGACTCTGAAGTTCCATATATTATCTATTACAAACACTGAGGTGTTGAAGTGAGACCAACTGGTGAGCTTTAAACATTAGATGAGAAATTGTAAGATGAGTGTAACTAAAGAACTGATACCTAGAGAGCTCATTATCTAGCTTCCTAAGATCTTACTGATGTTATTAATTTCCTTCTGTCAAATAGGCAACATAGCGTGAGGTGCTGAATGACCAAGTAATTTCAAGAAGAAATAATTAAAACATTTTCAGCTGCAAATGATTCTTCTTTTTGTGACAAATGATGGCCTTTTCATGGCACAAAGTTATAATACAAATCATGAGGTTAATATGTGAGATGTGTTTTAATTCTGTTATAAGCTGCAGGATACCCTTGTTGAAAAAATTGTCTGTTCACCCAAAAAGGTTATACAGTGCATAGCCTAAAAAGTAGTCACAGCCCCTCCAAGGGAGGTTCCCATTAGTGCTGTGAATCCTCTTCTACCTGATGGGAAGTCTGCAGCAGGAGGTCTATCCTGAAGAGATTGGAAAAAAAGGTCATAAACAGCCCAAGCATAACACCTCAGAAGAAACTAAGAAGAGATGCAAGGGATGTAAAGGATGCTAGGTGACAAGTTGTGCCTTTACTCAGCTCCAGATGGAGATAAAACTGTCCCTCTAGCAGAAAGCCTCCATGTGGTAACACCTCAGAGATGCTGAGCAACGCGAAAAGGACAAATTATGTCATCTTTTCACCGCTGCTCATTAGGCAGGGCCCTTAAAAGGACTTTTGCAAAAAAGAGTAAATAGGAATTAGAGTGGCTATGTTCTTTAAGTACTCTGAAAGAAGTTGTGTCACTGCTTCTGGAGGTGGCCCTGTTCACCACTGTGCAGCACTGTGAGTTTATAGCCTTACACCAGGTAGTACCATGCCTTAGTTCATAAACCAGGTCCTCGGATTCTGGTTCTCAAGCTGCCTCTAGGCCCCCCTGCCTCTACTACGTTACACAAGAAAGTTCTGCCCCCACTCCTCCACATCCTTTTGACCTTCCAATAAGGCCTGTAGAGCAGCTGATATGAAGTTAGGTACGGACAGACATCCTCAGATATCTGGTGTCCCTGTGTCTCTGAGACCCAGAATCTCTGAGAACATACAGCCCCCTGGAAGGCTTTTGTGGCTTTGTTCCTAAGAATCAAATTCTCACTGGAGAGCTGTGAGAGAAGAGGCTAAAAAATCTTCTATGCCCTGGTAATTTTGAGTCAGTTTTCCTCTTCTCTTCCTTTGTAATATTTCTTTTGGAGATGGTGATCTGTGAGTACAACTCAAAGGTCTTTTAGAGGCTAAGCAGGAGAGGTGATGGTAATGATCTCTAAAGGTTTTGTCAGTGCATGTTCTTAACGGATTGTTAGTGTTTAATCACCACTTGAGGGAATGCTTTATGTGTCTGTAAACATCACTATCCCAAAGATGTTGAGAAGATAGTACTTCTAGGCAAATTTTTTTTAAATGTGGATGAAGTTGCCTGGGGAGTTGTATTTTGGCACAATGATGTTAATCCTACTAGGCACAATACTGTCTTTGTTGCTTGTGTCACATTTCACAAGACTGTAGTCAAACCTCTGTTGCTTTGTTTTTGTGGTTTTGTTTTTTTTTTTTCCTTTGCCCTGCCCTTTTCCTATTCAGAGAAGAATATTCATCTCAACACCTTGTGTTGAATAGAGCTTCTCAGCTGTCATAAATGCTGACCCAGACGGACAGTGCCTATTACGAAGTTCAAAAACTGATTATTTTTTTCTCTGGCTGTGGTAAAAATAGTCAGTCTTCTAAACACCTGACAGACAAACACTCTGCAAGCCTTCCACAATAATAACATCACCTAGGAAGATTTATTGGCTGCCAGTGGGAAAAGGATTGACCCTGTATTGGCTACTGAAGTGCAGTGTGCAATATCCAAGGTTATAGCATAAACAATGTAATGGAAATATATCCTAACCAGCTCTTCATAATGTAGGGCCACAATCAAGCATCTTGACTAATTTTACAGTATACAGCAGAGTAGAATTATAATTTTTATGTCACCATGACAGTAATTCAGTGAAACTCAAGGCTTTTTTTTGCATATCAAACAAACATTTTTATAATTATTTTAATTTTGTTCAGAAAAACAAGATTGTAAAAACGTGGCAGAAATATTAGATTTCAGAATACAAAGTACACCTTCTAGTGCTGCTCATTCTATTCCATATTTTACAAGCCACCAGGAAAAACCAGGGCATTGCAGTGGCTACAGCATGAGTTTTTTGCTTGTTTATAGGTATTAACAGTATGTTTTAAAGAAAGCTAATAGCATCAGTCATCATTGTGTTGAGAGAAATGAACAACTGATAATTACAAAAAAAAAATCTCTCCTAATTTTGAAAAAGTTTGTTATGTTTCAGGAAGAAAGCAAACAAACTAAAATTAAATCACCCTTCCACTCGGGTCTGAAATATGAGCTTTTACAAATATACATGCTCTGGCAAAAAGGAACATTAGGTATACCTTATGAAAAAGACAAAACAGCAGGTGGGAACAAGTTATATGTCACTACTGGTAAATTAGATGAATGATAATTCACAGACTAGCAGCAGAGAAATAAAAATCCCTAAAGCTGAAAAATCTCCCTAAGTACCAAAAATGGTATCACTGCAGAGTTTTATCTGCATACACAAAATTAACACCAGTGTTTTAGGACAGTGAATATATTTATACATTCTGAACATACATCTGACACTACTGGCACCAGACTCATTTTATGGAAATATCTAAGAGGCTTGACATTTTGCTGCAGAGCATAAAATCTTGTACAAGCAGTGTCCAGCCCTGCAGCTCGTAGTGTCATGAAGTCTCTTGTACTGAGAATTAAAAGGATTAATTGGGTTAGTCAACTCAATTATGCTTTTGCTCCCCATCTTTGAATCCAGTGTTAGATTTTATCTCACAGTTTATCAAACACCAGGCAGTGCAACTCTAAGGAGGATTGCAGGTCATGGTTTAATAGTGTGGTGGCTTTGTCATGAGTGCCACCATCTCGATTCCTACTCCCTCTGCCCACACATGGGCAGCTTTTTCTCTGCACAGGGACCGAGGGGGTGGTTTCTTAAAGTAGGAGTAAACAACAATATTTGCAAGGTTGGTGGGGATCTTTATTGACCCTTCTTAATTCAATCATAGAAAACAATTTGCAATTTTTTTCAGTCGCTAGTGACATAAAGTAAATGTGGTTTCCTGGGAACAATATTTTGCATTTCTAAGTGAGTCCATTATTTGTGTAAATCTTTTTTTCTTGGACAGAAGAAAGCCATTCCTTAATGTTCTGTGTGAGACAAAACTTCTTTATTATTCATTTAAACATATCATATTCTTTCAACTCTTTGAACTTTTCAGGGTTTCATTCAGTGTTGACAGAGTATTAAGAGGGTGACTGAACATTTACAGTTCAGACACCTAAATGTGAGTTGACTAGTCCTCAGAAGTAGCTATCTGTTCATAGTGAGTCTAGGAAAGTAGTTCAGTTCATATATGTAATATTAAAGTGGCTAAAGTCATCAGAGAGGAAATTCAGTCCTTGTACAATGTGGTAAAAATTATGGGATGTCATAAACTCAGATTTGGAAGTCTTGAAAAAAGCATCCATGTATAGTTTTCTCGTGACCTGGAGTGCAAGTGATTCTGAACAAGTTTTCTTTTTTCCATCTTTTCTTCTTTTTTCTTTTGTTCCCATTTTTTCAATGTAATTTTCTGTTGAAAAAATCTGCTTATCACTCAGAAATTCAGATTTTCCACTGGCAAATATGTAAAAAATCAATTATTTTGATAAGTTTAGTTATGTCTTAGTGGTGTATAAAAAGGAGAAAATACATTAGACTAAGTAGCTAGAGAGAAAAGCAAGAGTTCATTTTTATTTCACTGCTTGTGGTGGAACCCAAAGCAAAGAAAAGTACTTTTCAAAGCACTTTTCAAAGAAAACGTAATAAAGAAAACAAAGCATAATCTTTGATGTCTGCAGTTCACAGTAAACTATTTATATATAGTTTTATATATGTAATATATCTATGATATGATGTGTATAATGGTATGCCAACTACAGATAAACCATAAAGCCCATTGTCGAGTGATTTTTAGATCAGAAACACAGAAGTTTAGCCATGTTCAGATGATCATATTCTAAATAACTGTATATAATTAAAGTGAAGCAATGATTGTTCAGGTGAATAAGAAAATGTACGATACAAAAATCTGAGAAAAAAAGTGTGTTTATGCCTTTCTCATCTATCACCCAAGCCATAAGTCTTTCCTTTCTTCTCAATGTATTATTGTTTTTAAAAAGGAAGACATAATAAATAGTCTCAAAAAAGTAGAGACAGCAAGAGGGTGCCAAAGGGAAATCAGATGTGTGACACTGAAACTATATTGAGAGAAGATCACTGACTTCAGGAGAATTCTGTTAGTAAAATAATGTATGTGTGGAAGGAGCCAAGAAAAAAACCTCAAACAATAACAAACAAACCAAACAAACATATAAAACCCATACACACACACACACATATAAAGGAGAGAGAAAGAATTCTGTTAGGAATACAGAATTATCTGGAAGATGTTTGCTCAACCAAGTTAGAGAGAGAGAAGAAAGAGGGGCCCTGAGAAGGCTTTCTACAGGAGTAGGTCAGCTCAACCTGTTCTCAGTGACAGCAAAAAAATTATGTGATAAATTCTTCAGGGTAAATCCATCTAAAAAAAGTTCCTGCTGCAGCTTCTGTATGAATCAGAGATTATTTTTCACTTTAGAAATCAGACACATCAGATGAGGGGGCCAGGGCAATAGAGAGGTAGGAGTGCAGAACTTACAGTTCAGCAGTAGCAAGGCTTTGAAAGCATGTTTTGTATGAAGGTAAACTATAGATAAGATGGGAATGGGAATGCCTCTCACTCCTCTGTTCCCAAAAATGTTTTGTGCACACAAAAGAATGATGATTACAGCAACTCACGTTTGTGTGATCCATTGAATATCTGGGCACATAAGTGCCCCATGACCTTATTTCAGGCTTTTCACAGCTTGGTGGCAGAAGCAGACTGGCAGGAGACAAATGCTTTTCTATTCCCCAATTTCTGGCCAGCTGTCAGTTCACCTGTGGCCTGGAAATTTCTTTAATATCCTACATTGTTACATTATTATCTTAATGTATTTAACGAGTGAGTCTCTTGGTGGTCACATTCTTCTGGGATTTAGTTCCCAGCCTTGGTTTTCTGTTGACATTTTTAAGTAGAAATCTGAATTTGTTCTTAAAGAATAATACCCTAGACAGACTATTTTCTGAAGGCAAAACCAGCAAAATCTTTAAAATGTCTAGCTTTAAAAGTGCCATAGAAATATACTGCAGCACTTCTATGTTTTTCTGTGTTATTAGCACAAGTTCTGATTTATTAACAGGTTTTCAGCTGTTTAGAGTGTCAGAAAGTTTTCTGTACCCACCAAGCTCAAATTGCAGAAAAACTGTATTATCTGTGTGAGCAATGGTCATGGCTGACTGTCTTCCCCTTCCCCTGCTTCTTCTCTCCATTATAAATTTATAATTTATAATGCTTTCATAAAGTAGGCCACTAATCTTATGCACTGGTGATCTCTTAATTAGTCTTTAGAGAGGAGAAACAGGTAATAAGCATATTCAGCCATTATGCTGAGCATTATATAGTACTGATAAACAATATCGTTGATAATCAGACAACAGTGTGGCACACATGCAACCTTTGTGCTACTGTTTCTGACTGCAATTCATTGTTATTACACTTTTCTGACAGGAGAAAAGGAAAATCAAGAAACTTGCAACCAGCCTCTCAGACCACAATTGTAAATGTGGAGGTAAAATCCATTTACAGATGTATATTGATAAATGAGGTGTTATTTAGGAATTCATTTATCTTCATGTTCATGTTTCTCTGTGTGTGAATTACAGTACTATAACGAAATCACTGAAAAAGGGTATGTAGTTCTAATTATGAATAATATAGCAGCATCTGGGAAGCTTGGCTAGGTGCCAACATAAAAGCCAATGTAATTTTGGTTTAAGAGATGGAAAAGGGGTTTCTGAATACAGAATATCTTTCTTGCATATTTTATACCCCTGGGAACTAGCTCTGTCAAAGCCATTCAAAGCTTATGACTTGCATAAATGTTCAAGATATGAACTGGAAGGTAAGATTTTTAGGAACATGTTTAAAGTTAATTGTTTTAGGTTAAGTACCTCAGTAGAGGACATTCAGCAATAAAAGAATAGAGGTGGTTCAGTGACAGAAGGAACATAATCACCAAGGACAGACTGTGGTCACAGGGGTGGTTCAGTTGTGTAAAGTGATTCTAAACAATCATATCAGCTAGCTTAGTTTTTGCCAGGCAAAAATTCAGTTTTGATCATAGCTAAACCAACAGTAATCTAGTTGCACAAAAGGTTACATATACTGATAAAAGATGTTTGAATGTCTTTTTTTGCAACCTCTGAGAGAAGTAATAAAAATTAAGAAGAATCAAGGAAGTGAGTACAGTTTTATACTGTTTTTATTGAAACAACAGCCCACTAGCCTCCTCATACATTATCCATTTCATAAAACTTAGTTTTCTTAGTCATATGAATTTTCAGATATTGTAACTCTTTAATAGTTAAAATAAGTGCCCAGACATAGAGATTGGAAGTCCCAACAATCTGTACATTTCTGTTATTTTGAAATAGTATGAGAGATCAAAACATAGTACAGACTATAGAAATATATTTGTCTGTTCCTCCACAGGGTTTGCTGTTTTCATTGCAGTGGAGGTTTTTTAATATCGACAATAGGTGGTATAGTGTACTTGTTAACAACAGAAATGATTTTTAAAAATTGTATGAGAAAAGGTAAGTAGAAATACTGAGTGCTTTGCAAAGACCTTAAAATGCAGCATCAATAACAGTATTTTATTCCTTTCAGTATTACCAAGTCAGTGCCATCCCAGAGTAAAGAGTCATATTGGAATTTTAGAGATGTTAATCTGTAAAAGAATGCAAAATACTGATTTTGTTTAAATTATTTTATTCCTGAAGTATAGAAGCCAACAAATAGAACAACTTGACTTTCTAATCCTGCCCTGACTTTGTAGGGTTGGTATTAGGAAAGCAGATTTGTACTTGTAAACTCTGCAAAGCTAGTAAAAAGTCATTGAAAATATTCAAAAAACAAAAATAACATTTTGGCTTGCCCTTTTTTGGCTAGAATCTTATTTTTATCCAACATTTCTTATTATGATTTTTCCATAAAATTAAGCCAACTCCTCTCTATATCTCCAATCCAGTAGACATCTTTTTTGGATCTACCCAAATTATTTTGTCATGTTTCATCTTCACACAGGGTAAATGCAGTAGTTTATTAACTTGAACAGTCATCTTTTTAGCAGCCAAGATATATGGGAAATGCTGATAAAAAAATAAAGGAAAAACATAACTGAAAGATAATTATAACAATTAATTAAATCAAGTACAAGGAATACTTGGCTTTGACTTTTGCTGGAATACATCTCAGGCTAAAACACATTCCTCCAGAGAAACTCATTGTTACAATCAGATCCAAGTTATTTTCATTCTAACTCAGTTATAGAGAGTCCTTCTGCATTCTGATCATATTGTTCCTGAAGAGGAGTGCAGGACTTCTGCTCACAGTAAAGCGGATTTCAGAGACACAGCTCGGAAAAATTTAGTTTTTCAAAAATTTGAAAATTATATATTATCAATTGAAAATGTTCTCCATTTGTATCTGCTGACAAGCGTAACACAGTGCAATGAATAAATTTATTTGGCTAGATACAGTACAGATGAAGCATATAATACAACTGACCCAGCTGATATGTAAAGATTATTTTTTAATATAAATGAAAATATGAATTTGACTCTAGCCTCTCACCATGTTCCTTTTTTCTTTTTCTACTGCCAGAAGCTATTAAATAAAAATGTCAGTAAAACTGCAGATTTTAAGATAAATTTATATATAGGATTATATGTCATACAGAAGTGTGCACAGAAGAGACGATAAGAATCTTATTGACGAGTGTTAATAAGATTCCTAAATATCTAGATTCTATATCTGTAACCAAAATAATATCCCGAACAATTTTTACTTAATAAAAAAAATGGCCAAATACTGCAGGTGACAATGAAACTTCTTAGATGGTCTATTGCATCTTCAGCATAAGATGCAGCCCATTCAAAAGACAGCTCCACTGTTCATTACTCAATCATCAGACATGTATTGCATATTTCATTATGGAAAACCAGAAATGCAGTCATTCCTGAAAAAGTACATAATTTTGTCATGATTTTCTGAAGCTGGCAGAGGAGTTTTGGCTTTCTCTTCTTTAATTCCATATTTGTATTACTTTTAGCTTATGTGTCTAACAGCAATATTATTCTCACTTCTTGCTTAGAGTTTCCTCCTTACTTCAGGAGCAGCTGCTGAATTACCATTGTTCTTACTGTGTTAATGTCCAAGACACTAGAAGTCTCTGTGCATCAGGGATAATATAGAGCTAAAGGCAAGCATGAGAACAGAAATCAGTGTGCAGACTGAAGTTATTTTAGTTCCTAGAATCTTCACATGTCTTTTCAAATATAAAATAATTTCTGTGTAGAAGCATGACAGTTCATGACTAATTAAAATGCATCCTGCAGGCCCCTAGAGTGTTTATCTGTCAGCTTACTTACCTACCCTCAATTTAAGAGCTGTTAAAGATATGACCTCCAAATGGATTTTAAAAGCCAAGGATATTCAAGATTTATATTTTTCAAGTGTGTAATATCTGATCAGTTTGAAAAGCTCATGACATCTCGTATAAAACTGGGGACTGAAAATTTTACAGTCAGGGATATCTTATCCTTGTAGCTTAGGTAAAGCACCCATTCATTTGTATCATGAAAAGGAAGTTGAAGACCTAATTATTTGTATTTGTACTTGTAAGGGAAAGCAACCAAGTCACATTATGCCTTGTAAAATAATGTGTACATAAATAAT
The DNA here is from genome assembly GCA_013397195.1 of Hylia prasina. NCBI lineage: Eukaryota > Metazoa > Chordata > Aves > Passeriformes > Sylviidae > Hylia > Hylia prasina. The sequence goes on from VYXD01013618.1 coordinate 124,024, forward strand.
TCAAGCAGTAGTTTTAAATGGTACACATATTATAAATATATATTTTGGAACTTAAAAGCACAGTTGGATGAATTAAAATCCTAGTCAAATTAAGGAGAGATAGGAAGGATGGGAAGGAGGCAGAAATACAAGAAAAAAGAGAAAAAAAATTCCTTTTGTAAGAAACTATTCTACTCTGAGAGCATGATGGATCAATTCATCAGGGAAGTCCTGCTACTTTCCTGTTTCCATCCAGGGCAGAGAACCTGCCCCGTGTGCTTGTCCTGGCTCAGGTTCAAGCTCAGATATGGGACAATGCACAGCCTATAGGCAGCAGAATTGTTCCTGCATGACCTCTACCAGGTTATCAGGCTGGAAAGGTGATCCTGAAGCCAAGGAGAGGTTTATTCCAGGTGTGAACACTGCTCATGGTGGGAGGCTGAGGCATGTGAAAGAGGGAGAATGTAGGAATGGGAGCTGCTTGCTGAAGGACAGCTTACACATCCTTCCTGTCCCTGGCATGTGTCACAGTTGCTATGTTCTCTTGCATCCTCACACAACTGGTGCCCTGTAGGCCCTCAGAAGGTGGGATGAAGATGTGCTGGGAGCAGTGAATGCAGTCCCCAGCTGAGTTGGCCAAGTGCTATTTTGTTTCTTTGCAGTCAGAGGAAGGAAAAAACACACAATCCATAAGGTTGTCTCTTTATAGTTCTTGTCTCTTTCCTTCTTCTTGGAGACATCTCAGTGCTGTATTTCAGAGAGCAGAGCTGCCTTCTCTGGGTGTTGAAATGATTTACGGGAATGTCACCACTCACCCCAAGGACTGCAGAGGATGCCCAGAGTGGGAACAGAACTCCAAGGATCTTTAATGAAGGAATAAACAGACTCAGTGGAGATTCTGTCTTCTTCAGTGAATAAATAGCCCATTCAGGAGAAAAAAAAATACCACTTCCAGGAGCAGGGTTTCATTTTAGCACAAGACACAGACTTGACCCTAAAGAAGGATATTTTCCCTTCATATCTCATCCATCTTGTTTCCAGTTCTTCTGCTTGCCATTAGTGACGTCTCCTGCCAAGTGAGGGCTTTAGTATCAACTTGTAAATTTGTAAGAATACTCTACATCAGTATTTTTAAGCCAGATACAGAGAAAAGCTTTTCAGATATTTGCACAGTGGAGCAGTCCTCACTGGAGTCCACAGAAGATTTCTTGTTGGCTACAACTGACTTAGAAGTTGACATCTTAGGTGGGATTCATGCCACTCAGCTGAAAAACAGACTGCTCTTATAAGATAGTCATCTAGAATAAGGCTACTTCACAAAGTAATTCATCCCATCCTACGACAAGTAGCTGAACCTGGAAATGTTGTTTTTCCAACTACTGTGAGCATAGGTGGATTACTGAATGGAGCTGAGCAAATAAGACAGATGGTTAAAGACAACTGTGACAAAAGCCTTCCCTTAGCTGTAAAACTGTCCTGATACAGAAGTGTTGGCAGGACACTGAAACTCAACCTTCTTCCAAATCAATTCTTTTATGCTCTGTGGTTTTATTATGTCTTTTGCTTTAACCACAAACCTCACCCAACCTCAATGTGTTAAAGTATCAGATCAAAAGACATCCAACTCTCTAATGCATTAGGATGAAGAGGGCAATGACTGGCACATCTGCTGATCTTCATAGGCCTTGTTTCAGAGCTGCACAAGTTTCCACTTATAGCTTAGTTGTGCAAACTACACAAGATGAAGTTTAGTTTTCCACCTACAGCAGAGAAGCAACACCAATGATATGATGCTGTTTTACATTCCTCAGTTTAAAAGCCATCCTTCTGCCTCCTCTGAAAATCATTAGTATAGTTCTTGTAACAATGTCAGTGTGAAAAATATTTAATGGATTCAGCAATTCCCCCTTTCTAACCATCGCTTTGTGGCATCAGTCTCTGAGCCTGTGCACATGGAGACTGGAGGAAGGTTACTTGAAAAAAAGAAAACCCTGCAGCTTCCCCAGACTTCATCAAGTGAAGTTTGCTAACTTGAGGAGAGTAAACACAAAATGGTAAATTCTTCTGGAAAAGAAACTTTTTTGAAAGGAAATTTCAGGTATTTCATGCCCCTGCCCTCCACACCATTATTAGCTCTGGGCCAGTGCAGTGGGTACCTATGACACTGTTGGGTACCACCTCAGGTAATCATAATAGCTTGAACAAAATAACATTGTTTGTGTTGGACTGTGTTACTATTATGCATGTTTTTTCTTTGATATGTAAAAATAGCTCATTTATGTTGAAATGGTTATTGTGTCATCTTATAAAATGTATAATCATGTTTATTTTCCCTTTTTTTTTTTTTTTTACATACGGAAAATATATCTAAGAATTCATCTACCAACAAACCACAATAAACTATAAGTGTATACTTGAATGAGGAAGAGACAAAACCCAAACTGAGTTCTTTGATATGAATTTAATGGCAGAGACTGTATTTCAACTAGTTGAGGCTGGGAATATCTTGGACAAGTATGTTAACCTGGGAGAGCACCGAGGAGGTTTGGTTTTGCTTTTGGAAGATGGCTCTTCACTTCAAAGCAAATGAAAGAATCAAAGCTATTAGAGTAGGGACTGTATAAGAGTGGCTATTCCTATAGCAAAGCCTGAAGGTTCACTGAGCTAGAGGATTCTATGGTTAGACAAGATAATATTTTCTCAGATAATGTTTTGTACCTTTCAAATACTATTAAAATGAGGACCACAGCTGTTCTATCAATAGCTAGAAAAGTGCAGATTTTTGGGTTTAGACTGAGCTGTGTTTCCATAGCACTCAGGTATTCCAGCGGAGACAAGCACCTCACTGTTTGGTGCTATGTATACAAAGACCAAGAATCAGAATAAAAATCGATGGGGAATCAGGCAACCAGAGAAAACAGCATGTTAGCCCAAGGGAATCCTCCCACCAAATTCTGTATTTTGGATTGCTGTCTCATGCATCCTTGCTGCTTGCATGGAACACTGTACTTACTGATCCTAACTGATCTCTGCTGTCCTATTGCATCCAGCTCACTAATCTCACTGCTACAAAGCTTTGTTTTCCCTCCATGGGCCTCTGACAACACCTGATACACAGAAATGCTGCCTGTGTACTCAGGGCAGGACTGATGGTGCAGGTGTGAAGGATCCCTCATCCCTAGGGGCTGCAGCAGCTCTCCAGGAGCTGTTGTTGTTGTTTGCACAGGTACCTACACAGAAGGTGAGGCCAGAGCTTTTTAATCTCTTGAGATGATCCAGAATGGGGCATTGAATGTAAACATTATCTACAATGGGGGCCTGTTTTGTTTCTCAGTAAATTCCCAACCTGCATGCTTGCATGCTATCATCTCTGTTGGCCTTAAAATACTGATATTGATTCTTCCCATGGAAAACCAAGTCCAAAAGGTTTGACCATTTTATGAATAGTGAAATACAGTGATATTGCATTTGGATAATAAGGATACTAAGGTCAAAATTCTTTTCTTATAGAGATACCAGTGCTTTCCTAGCCTAACATGAGAAGTCAGAAATACAATTCTCCTAAGATCAGCAGTCATAAACACAACATACTTCAATATTTTATATATACATATACTTACCCATAATCTTTTGGTTCACACATTTGCATAGGATCTGGATAAAAAAAGTATTATAGAAATTAAGCCTTAAAGTATTGACCCCACATGGCTAGACAAATGCATTATGGGATTATCCCACCAAATGTAGGTTCCCAAAGCAGGAGGATTATAGACAATGTTTTTAGGAGTGCTCTCAGATAGAGAGGAAATAAATCCTTAGGCTGTTAAAATGTACAGCAATATTCCATTGTCACATGTAATAGATTTTTTTCTTTACTTTACAGACTTGTAATTTGCAATTGAAATATGCATGACAGCACTTGTACTGACAGGTCAGGGGAAGCCATCACCAAAGTTGCTCATGTTTCTGATTTGTTTTGTGGACGACTTTTGTTTGTGGTCCTGACTGCATGGAAATACTGCATAGAATAGGAAGCTCAATGTCACTCTGGCTGACTTTCTGTTAATTTAATTCATTATTCACCATTTATAAAAATTGTCTTTCAATGTTTTCATAAAATGCTATAATGCCAGGTGTTGATGGTGGCAACTTGTCATCCTGAAGTACTTGAAAGCTAATCTAATATTTAATGATTTATTTCACCAAGTGCCATTATCATTATATTTAAAACCATCCTATTGCTCTGTATTGTATAGAATAGCATTCATGTTCCACCACTGCACTTCTGAACCGTTATGTGTTACCTCATTTACTAGCTAAAACTTGTGTCATGTACAGCAGATGAAATGGAAAGCTCTACAAGAATGCACATGCTAAAAATTTACTTCCAGACCTTAGAAATTCACATCTCATCCTGATCCCAGCTGTTTGCAGTGCTGATTGCATTTCTAGTATCAACAGAACTGGCAAAGTCAAGTGAATTACCTTGTGCCTCACAGCTGGATAGTTTCAAATGTAAGAAGCCTAAAGCTCGGATAGGAGTTGAAAACAGCCAAATGACATAACTTCTGTACTAGCTTGACTTCCAAAGGACTGCATCACATCTCTGCCTAGTGCCACTGCTGGGACAGCCAGGGGGGCACAGCACACCACAGGATGCATGTGATTTGTTCAGGTAGGGGACAGTGATGCCCCAGCTCAAAGCATAACAGCAGGTAGAACAGGTTTTAAGATTTGATGGGATTGGTTAAAGATTAATACACTTTTCTGTAATAACCTCTGTGCAGAGTATCTGCAAGCTCATTGGTTTGGATGTCTCCTTATGGAGAGGTCTGGCCAATCCAGCCAGTGTAACCTGGAGCACAGCTCAATGCATTCTGAAGTAGGCACCTCACATTTATTCATCTGATGTCTTCTCCACTTCTCCACTGATGTCTTCTCTGCTTTAGGGTCTTAGTTTGTTGGCCACATGTAGGAACCTGGAGTCATCTAAGATGCCTCAGGACCTGACATGGGACATACAGGAAACCAATGCTCTTTTAGATTGGCAGCTATGACATGAAACAACCATAGAAGCTATCAAAAACAACCAAAGCAATCCCCCTGTGTGCCACAGACATCACTTGTATAGTCCTGGGTTAAGTTGAAACCTTGATTTATTCTTACCCTTCAATCAATACCTGTATTCAAGTGATGCATGTGTTGTGGGTTTGTGGGCATCTGCATATCCAGGACTGGACTCTCTCAGGAACCCCAGCTTCCTGCCTGTTTCCATAAACTGCAGGCTGCAGATGGCAACGAGTGGGAGGTTACAATTTGGGGGCACAAGCAGCACAAGCCAGAGGCTTCAGGACAGGCTGGTGGAGAACCAGACTGGGAAGGACAATTGGTCACAAACCTGACAGCAGGGGTGGCTGGAAAAATGTGCAGATTAGGCGAGGCAGATTTCAGGGGTGGCAGGATCTGAGTTACAGAAGCTCACTGCTCCCAGCCATGGATCAGAAACTGCTGCCTGACTCCTACTCCACCTTCTGTCACAGGGAGACACAAGCTGTATGCTGCAGATTTTGAAGCTTCTTCACATTCATAGGCTGTCTTGTACTTGTGCTTTCTTTTTGCTTCTTCTGCTCCTTTCATGTGAGTCCAAATGTTGACTTCCACAGCACAGCCACGGCCATGAGAGTTTTTTTCCAAGGCTTCACTGAGGGATGGAGAGAAAGAATAGATGGGGAGGCTAGGCAGTACTCAAGCTGCTCTGGCCAAGTGTTTTAATTCATCTAAGGAGAAGACTTAATCCTGAGTGCCAACAGCCGCTGCCTGGAAAGAATGTACCACACATGAAGGAGCTGGAGCATCCTTAGCAGCTGTAACAAACATGGAACACTCTCATGGCAGTGAAACACAGAGAAATATGTTTTGTGTGAAATGTGTGAGGGCACAGTCCTTTGCCCACACACATCTCTTCCAGAAACATCATGCATAAAAACTCTGAACACTTAAACCACATGCACTAAACAAAATCAAAACCTTATTGTATATTTGGAGGCCAGTGACAGTTTGCTGACAAATGCTAGTTATCTACTGCTAATCCCCCACAAGGCAGGAGATTTCCATGTAAAAACACGAAATGATACTTTAAACATTCATTTAATTATTTTTTTTTAGTTCATGAGTTCTCCTAGGCTTATGATGTAGACTCAAAAATTAAAAAAAACAGTATGCCCATGACTGTCAATGGAATAGAGTCATTGCAGTGTATTTTTGCTTCATCTGGCAGCTATAATTAAACCATCTAAGTTTTCTGTCATGTTCTTTATATCTTTATCCACTTGGTACCAGTTGTAAAATTGTTGTCTCACTGAATGCCACTGCAAAAGTCTCATTTTAGTTACTAGGTAAAACACAGGACCTCCCACCAGAACTTAATTAATATGTCAATAAATACATTCATTTGAGAAAGTTAATTTCTAAGTGAAATGAAATGACATTTCAGTTTAAAACAGGTCAATCTTCATGGAATTTAATAGGCTTGTTCTCACACTGTGCTAGTAACCCCAAACAAGTGTTCTTATGCTTGGGCAGTGAAAGTTGGTTTGAATTGCTTAGATAAAAACTAGAAAATTAGAGAACATTTGTTCAAATGAAAATAACTCCAAAGATTTCTAAGCCTCTGTTGTAAGAAAAAATTCCATATCAAGAGTTAGCGGCCCTGCACTGCTTCTGCTCTCCCCACCTATAACTGGAGCAATGCACTAGAACCTTTGATGAAAAGAGGAATTTTATGCTGAGAGTGCTTCTGGTCCCTCCAAATGCCTACAGTAGAGCAGCCTGAGGGGGTCAGAAAGATGGAGTTGAGCTTTCAGGGCAGCATACATGCCTCTTAAGGATGAACAGCATGGAAGACACTTTGTGTGGATTCAGAGGGTGAGCTGGGGTTAGCATGAACCTTGGATGTCAGTACATGAAGGGACAGAAGTTCTCCCTCAGCTGATGGCAGTGGATATTCAGTCTAGGAACCAATGTGCTCAGTTTTATTCGTTGTGCTCAACTTGATGAAAACTGCTTTCTCTTTGTCCTGAAAAACTACTAATGCTCTCTAAAGCTTAAAAGATAAGGAGAGGCAATAAAATCTTGAATATTGTTTGTTGCATCTGAGTAACCAGTTAAAACACACAATTAGTTTTAAGGCTGAAAGCCAGGCAGTTTCAGCAGATGAAAGATATGCATTTGAAGATGTATGGCTGATGAATGAATGACCTCTGAAATAAATGAAGCAGAAGATAATGCCACACTCTTGACCTGGGACTGATATTTGCATCAAAACAATTAGTACTTATGTAAATAAATCTCTTTTCTATACAGATGTCCTCTACCTGATAGGCTTCCAAATGTAGGAAACCAGACCAACCATTGATTATAAACTTGGGTGTCATAACAATAATATCTGCAACGTTTTTTGCAGTTGCAGTCATTGTAGATGACAGATGTGTTACAGCAGTGCTGTTCTTAGGGAGTAATACATTACCCATTTATGGCTGTGCAGGAAATGGCTCAGGTAATTAGTGTCTATCTAATTAATCCAGGCTCTGAGAAAAGGGAAAAAAAAATGAAACCCTAAAACTAAAAGGCAAAATATGGTACTGTTGTGATAAACTCTATTATATTCTTAGATATTGAGTTTTCCTCCAGCACTCCCTAGTGGCTACTTATAATGCTTTCAGTGTTGCATACTGATGAAATAAACTGTTACAATCTCTGAGTAGTTTTGTGATACAACTGTATATCATTAGGAAACATGGGGTGATGTATAACTGCAGCACATCTGTTTCCTCTTCATCCCAGTCCCCTTCCCTGAAAAGATCCTCCTGGATATGCTGTTAGCTTTAATTCCCTTCAAAGTGTCTGAGAGTTGAAATTACAAGGCATAAACTTTTCTTTTTCTAGTTCCATTACATTATAAGAGATGTTATAAGTAACCAAGCATGGGCAATGAAAAACATAACCTTATTTTGAAAGTGTTAAAGAGGATTTTTTTCCCCTGTAATATCCATCAAATGCATCTGGCTTTATCTAAGCAGTTTTAAACAGAATTGCCTCCAAATGTGCCATAAGAGCACATGAGCAGTAACAGCAGATTAAATTTTCTATACCTCAGAGAATTGTGTTCATAGAGCTAAACTCATACAAGCAGGCAGCTATCACAGCAGGGGAGTGGGTAAAAAACCCCAACCATTCTGCCCCCAGATATTGCTGCTAACTCTGGTGAGCAAGTATCTGTCTTCCCACCTCCTGTAATCCCAGTTTTGACAAGATCTGCCTCTGGGCCGTGCTCTCCTCCTGTGAGCCAAACTATATTTGAACAGCTCAGTACAAGAAAGAGGGAAAACCTGTCCTTGGAAGAAAGGGATCAGTTCCTTTAGAAAAGTTGTAAAGCATCATTGTGTTATTTTAATTGTGATGATAATTAAGGGAAGAGTCCTGCTGCTTAGACTTTATCAAGCTTTTTCTGTGACTACAGCACCAAAATGCCAGGTTTCCAGCAGGAGTTTGGGGCCTCAGTTAGTGCCTCGATTTCCAGTACTACTATGCTTTGCACTATTTGCTTCAGGTTGCTGCATTTCCTGGCTGAGAAAATCAGTGCATTTTTAAGAATGATTTCTCATTCTGCTGTATTGATGTTCTACCAAGAGCTGGCTCAAGCATAAAACAGGCTTTCAAGAAATGGAAATTATTCATCTAATGACATTTCAGGCAGCCCACAGAAGCACTAAGCACTGTAGAATTTGGCAGTGCAAAGGTGGCCAAAGTAGCAACTTTGGTTTCCAGTTGTGCATTCCTCACATAATCCCCCCAAACAGTAGTCCATGCTGTTTGACAATATTTTAGGGATAGATCTCCTGATGCCATCTCTAGGTACTTCAGGTATTTCAGAGGTCTTCAACTTGTCATTTTCCTCCAGTTAATTCTACATCTTTTGAGGCAGAACTATAATGAGTGTGTCCCTTGCAGCACATTTGTAAATGGAGCAAGCACAGTCACACAAACAACCCCTTGCAGATATTTGTCTCTAGTCTTCAATGGGATGCCTTGCCATTGACATACTGCATTTTTTCAGGCATTGTGCACATTGTCAGGTTGTCTCACACTGTCTCTGCCCATGACAAACCCTGGAAAGTGTGTGTCAGGGGTTGAAAATATATTAGTATTAGATCTGTTTTTTAAAGCAAAACGCACTCGGCTTTTCATAATTTTCTTCAACTGCTAACCAGGTTACATCTGTGACTGAATTCTCTATCTACTCTGTTCATCCTTTATGTCTGTGGTTTGTCCTGCATGTCTCACTAATTCTCCTGTAATAATGACATTACCTTGGTTCAGTTCCTTTCATGAACTTCATTTTATTTTTCTAGCAGAGAAAAAAAAACTCTCTTGTGTGCATCAGTTCTGGTATATTTAAAATGAATTAATGTTCTGACACCAAATAGCTCTTAAAGAGAAGTCTGATGTAATCCACATCATGGCATTAATTCAGCAGGAATTAAATGCACAGCCCATGTCCTGTCTAACAATGGGAAAAGATATTGAAAAAGGAGCTCAGCTTCTGCCTTAAGAATCTATTGCATACATATAAAGAATCTTTTAGTCTTCCAGCTAGAGTAGATCATAAATCATCTAGCAGAACAACCTGAGTCACCAGTCACTTTTATTGGATAAAAATGAAGTTATTTATAATTTTTCTGAGGCATTTTGATCTCAGAGAGATGATTTTCACCTGCCTGGTGGCAGGATTCAAGGTCGTCTCTCTGGGGATGCCAACCCCATATTATGCCACCTGCATCTACATCCATGCTTGACAGTGCTTAAAAAGTTAATAAATTCAGTGGTAATCTTTTCCATTTTACATATGTGACTTGATGATATTTTGTGTCCCCAGAGTCTGTTCTCAAATAGTAACTGCTAATTCTCCCTCTCGGGTATAATCCTCAGACTCCACAGAAACTGGTAAACATTTTCAGGCATCTGAAGTTGTCCTCCTAGGGAATAAAAATCGCTCTTGTTTGTTTGTTTGGTTGGTTTTGGTGGTTTTTTTTTGTTTGGTTGGTTTTTTTGACATCCCATGGCCTTATTGCTGCTTCCTGACATATTGATTATTCTGTTTACAGTGTTAGCAAAACAAGGACTTGAAAGAACTCCAATTTCTAACCGGTAGGTCTTGCCTTTGGGTTGTATCTGCATAATGGATAGTTTAATAGCCTATTACTCTCAAATGCAGATTTCAATTCATATCTGTTCCTCCTTCTGCCTGAAACTAATTTTTCTCTCATTTCTCTCACAAAAACCTGCTGATATTCTTCTGAATTTAAATACTTTCCGACTGTCACACAAAGCATAATGATATTTGTTGAGTATATTTTAACAAGATTCTTTGTTTCCATGAGAAAGCTCACAATGCCCATGTTTTAAATAATATTTTTTCCATAAAAACCTTAAACTCATTTCTATACAGCTGCCTATCCCTGTAAGAAAGCATAATCTTTACTGAGAATTCTTACAATGTATGAAAGCAGTGGATCAAGTAGAAATATGTCAAGAACAGAAATGAGTCCATGAGAATATCTGATAGATACAAGTTTATACTTGGTAAACATTGCCCCTTACTACTATTTAAAATATTCAGGGTCTTCCCTTTTCCCCTACATGAGTACTGCAAAAGAATACAAAAGGCACAAAGCTTCATCAGGCAGAAATCTTGACTTTTACTAGAAGGTTTGCATGTTGGCTCATTGGAGGGAACTCTGATCTAAATTAGAATTGTTTTTACGCGGAAGGTTTTACAAAACAAAGATAACAAACATTTTGGGGAAAAAAAACTCCCCACTTTTAAGAACAAGTCTTGAATAGTCCATTCAGATTATTTTACAATTATTCTTAATAGTCTCAGTACAAGGGAATTGGAAGATAATGGTGGCATCCAGACTTCAGAAGAAATGTATGGAAGATTATGGACACATTTGTGTGCAATGATTGTGTCACCCCAGTCAGCTGAGCAGTACAAGGTTTTTCTGTGTTAGCACAGGGCATGTCAGGAACTATCTGCTTACTTTTGCAGCTCTGTCAGCAAGTGGTTGCACAGCCTGTCCAGCTGGATTCTGTTAAAAATAATAATTTCTGCCTCAGCCTAGGCTGATTGATCTGCTGTTGAGAAAAGGCTGGACAGAAAAAGGAAACATGGCTGCTTATGAGTTGGTGCTTCAGCTTATCCACTGAATCCACAGTTTTTAACCAAGGATGAATCTATTTCTGAAGAGTGATTCAGGCTCAGTTTTTACCTTCTCTTGGGGAACCACTGTGCCAGAGTTCAAACCTGGCATTTGCTTGAAGATATTGCAGTTGCTGAGCTAATTTCTTACTGTCTTGTGTGCCTTTATCACACCAGGATGCACTTAAGATACTAACAGGAACTGTGGCTATAGCCTGCTTATGCTTCATTCAGCACCTGTTACCACTTAATGTCTAAATTGAAACAATAGGCACTGACCTCTTGTCTAAATCAAAATCTTTCAAATGTTAAAAAATTGCCCTCCTGAGAAGCCAGGAAGTTACTAAAATAGGTGCACCTGGCTGGTTTTGTGTGCTCTATGATTATGAGTTCCTCTGAGGAGCACTCAAGAGTGTTGTCGACTGTCATCCAAGTAGTGGATAATGTGTTCCTTTTAGAGCTTCTTATCACACTGTGTTTCAATTTGTTCACTGAACCTACTGATCCTTTAAAATCATGTTCCACCTTCAGTTTTAAACAAAGGTAGCTAGACAGCAGAGACCAGAATTGTAACAATACAGTTAGTTGAATTCTGTGTTTAAAAGCAAACTAAATAAAAATTGCATTTTAAAATGTCAGCTCTTTAGGTCAGGCTGAACTGAGCACTGTGAAACTTCATCACTATGAATGCACTAAACACTTTCCATAATTATGATACGAACATTTACCATAACAAATTTTTAATATTTTGTTTACAATACAAGGGGCTCAAAATGAGTTTGCATGAATGACATTCATTTTCTCATAAGCTTACATGAAGATATTTGACAGCCATAACAATAATTTTCTCATTTTTCTCAGAAAACAATCAGTATATTTTACCTCTTTTTACTAAGTTTTTCTACTCACCTGTGGCAGCAGCACAATTTTGAGCCTTCAAATTCACAGCAGGGACTTTGGCCATTTGAACACAGAGAGGCTGCATTTAAATTGTGGATTTCAGAATATTTCCAAATGCCTGGATCCAAGAGTTCACCCAGCTAAGATGTAGCCTATTTGATGTGGATCATGGCTTTCATTGAAGGCAATCCACATACCCTCACCAGACAGGAGACAGGACACTCTCTAGTCACAGCCCAGCTCTGGATTTTACCTCATATCCAGGTATTCCTCTGCTGATTCCTTTCCACCATGCCCTCCTCTTCTCCTGACCATACTACTCTTCTTATCCATCCAGATCTTATTTCCTCTAGCTCCTCTACTCTACTCCTCCCAGCTGTTGTGTCCTCTTGTAGCCAGTTCATTTTCAGGTGCCCTATCACTTGTTAGGTCCTTTGTGCCTGTCCCCTGTGTCTCATACACACATTTTCTTATTTCACTCTTTCTTCCTTTCACCAACACCTTCAGAAGCTATCTCAGCAAGAAGATAATTGTTTAATTGTCTACACTGTTGTCTCAGTCAGCCCCAGTTCTTCCTGATGTCTTCTCTTCAGCCCCTCTCCACTGTTATTCCCCATCTCTTCTGCCTGTTTTTCAATCCCAGCTTTTCCTGTTCTCCATTAAACCTCTGTGGGTGCCTGGTTCTCTCATGGTATGCAATTCTCACCTTCTTGTCCAGTCTGTCAATATCCCTTTTACACCTCCATTCCATTACTCCAGGATTACTCCATTCTGCCTTCATGGACAGTGATCCTGACAAGTCATATTGAGGCTTTGTTTCCCTAGCAAATGGATGGATAACATTCTTTTCTTTTTAATAAAGAGAGGATTCTTGTTAATGTTTTGCCTTTTCCCTTTATGTTTACTGGCCTAATTCTAAACATTTTTTCCCCCAGTCAATACTACACAATGAAAAATAAAATGGCTACTTTCTAGATTTTGCTTGACTTTTCTTCTAGCCACCTAGATTGAAGCTATGCCCCGCAGACTCCATTAATTCATCTAAATCTCGTGTTTTCACTCAAAGGAGAAAAAAAAAAAAAAAAAGGCACAAAGCTTCTAATACTGTTCCATGATGCTGAGACAGTAAAGGAGAATGTAGTGATCATTATCCACGTTAAGAAGTCCAATTTTGTGAATACAGTCAGGGCACAAATGGACACTGTGATGCCACTGACCCTTCTAGGGTCCTTAAGCTTTTTAAATGTTGAAGCCATCTTCAACTTAGTTAATTTAAGCATAGTCCATTCTAAGTTATAGTTTTAGGGAACAGTCCCATTGGTTTGTATCCATGCAGCCCTTTGTTAGAAGTTGTAAAAATACCTGCAAAGACAGCTCTAGAGTGCCGTCTCCTGGACAGGAAAAAGTGGGGCTTTTGGCAATTATTTCCTACTTAGGGCTTTCTCTTTTAAGAGTAATAGATCAAGTACTTGCCAAATTAAACACAGTGAAAATCTCTCTTAATGAGACACAGAAATGTGGAGTATGAATTTTATAGTTCAAACCAGGATTCTAATTTGATGAAAACCACAGCAAAATTCCCAGTCTGCAGCATTTTGCAAAATGAAGTCTGAAATTTGTGCCAATCACAGAGGATGAAAGAGAAATATGAATTAAAGATTGTACCAGTGTACACTGGATCGATTGTACCCAGCAAGTGCATGGGAATGAATTTAAGATGAGCTCAGCACAAATGACTTATCAAATGTCAAACTCTACAACTCCAAAGACGTTTTAAAGACTTAAAGGCCAATATTGCTTTAAAACCTGCAACAAGCAACAACCCCTATGGTTCCCTCAGCCACTCCACATAAAACATGTGCTCCAGACTCTGCACCAGCTCCACTGCCCTTCTCTGAACACATTCCAGCATCTCAGGGCCCAGAAATGAACAGAGGATTTGAGGTGTGGCCTCACCAGTGCTGAGTACAGGGGGACAATCCCTGCCCTGATCCTGCTGGCCACACTATTGCTGATCCAGGCCAGGATGCCTTTAGCCTCCTTGGGCACCTGGGCACACTCTGGACCATGTTCAACCACTGTCAGAGAACACCAAGTTGCCCCTGATTTCTTGTCTGATTTTCCTCCTCAAACAGCAGTTGAGTACTCAAAAAACCACCTGGAAATAAAGAGTATGGGTTCTTTAAAATTAGGTATACAGTAATCTTTACACCAGAAACCACAAGGGGACAACAAAACTTTCACACGTCATTTAACTCATTCAAAGGCTCACAGGCTTCAGTAGGGAATGAAAGAAATGGGAAAAACAGGTGTACTCAAAAGGTGCTGGAGTTTCTTGGGTGCTTGAGCAAGGATACCATACTAGGTTTTCTTACAAGAAAAAGAAACATGAGAGAAACATGCAAATGAAAGAAAATAAATAATAATAATGGGAGAGTAATTTCCTTTGAAATTGGTTGGTAGAAAATGCTAAGTTGAAAAGATTATGGTAGGGCTAAAGTTTCTTTGTGGAATGCTTCAGGCTTCTAGCAGGAAAGTTGAAATATAATACTATGTTTGAATAAGTGAACTCCACCTCCAGGTGTTTGAGTTTGAGTAAAACAGAAACCATAGATCCTTTGGGAAGAAGGCTGGCTTCTGGGCAGGCTCAGTTCTGGGCTTCATGTCATGCTCTCTTCCCTCTGATGGTAAAGCACAGAAAGTGTTGGTAGTTGAGGCAGCACGCTCTGTAGGAATGTAAAATGAAGAATTCCATCTTCAGAAGATGTACTTCACAATTCTCACTATGTTTTCTTTCATGAGAGTGTCCTACCATATGTGGGCAAGAGAAAATTTTTAGCCATTTAAGTTTAAAATGTTGGCTAACAGATTATATTTAATTTTCATTGTCAGAATTACGAAACAGATCTAAATTTCAGTTAAGACTAATTGTGAGTGTGTGGCAAAGCATCCTCTGAAAACATTTTGTACTGTCAAAACAAGACTCTGACATTGTGGGATTACACGTTTGTAGCAGATCTGGCACAGGCTGTGGTAGTAAAGTATACCATGCTTGCTTTTGCTTGCTGCCATTCTGGAGGGTGACAGCCATGAAAAGTCAATCTACATTTATTTCTTAGCCCTTCATAGAAGATGCCATTAAGGCATCAGCTTCTGAGGAGTGAGGTGATGCAGTCCTTGTGCAAAGCACTGTTAGGAAAACTCTTAAATTAACTACAGAAGTGGCAACTTCTAGCTGCTATTGACCTTAATTGGTACAAGATGATATGTTAATCCAGTCCCACAAAGCATAATTGAAGTGACCTGGGAACCACAGCACAGGAGATAGGACACATTAACTGTACCAGCAATACCTTTCAGCAGCAAGGGTTGAAAGGGTGGATTGTTCGTGATAGTAAAATATTATAAGAAAAGATCAACCTGTCCTAGGTTAAAAATGTAAGATGTGCCCAAAGTATGTATTTTATCACCATCTTCATGAGCTGTTGGAACCAGGTGGGGCAGTTTCCCATATCTTCTGCTAATGGCCCATCAATGCCTTGCCCTATGACTCATAGATAACCCCCTCCCAGAGCTGAATCTGTTTAATGGGCCATCAAGGACCCATTACATGACTCATAGAATGATATCAGCCCATTGTGAGATGCTCCACCCGGGGGGAGGAGCCAAGCATTCCCACCTGCATATAACCCAGGGTTTGGGACAGTACAGGGAGTCTTTTCCCCACTTGATTCACAGAGGACAAGAGGTTTTGGAGGACCAGACTCTTCTGCAAGACCACTGTTTCAACAAGACCACTTTATCTGGACTGCCACTACCACCCTAACTAACAGGGTGTCAGGTTGTATTCTGAGTCTGTCAGTGGTATTTTGTACTATTGAATTTATTTTATTTTACTTTATTTTACTTCTTTTCTTTTGCTCTTATTAAATTGTACTTCTGACTTGGAGTCTCTCACTGGTTTTGCTTTCAAACCAGCACACAACCTCAAGCTGGACTCTTGCAGTTGGGCAGATATTTGCCATCTTTGGCAACTCTCTACCTGTAGCTCGTTTTTGCCCACTTTAAATAAGGAATACTTAAATAAGGAAAAGGATCATTAAAATGAGGTTAAGACTTGTGTCGTTCTCAGTCACTTTCAGTGACAATGGTGGGAGTATCACAGGTTCATCAAGTACAATTTTCTGTGTTCAGTTTGGGTGAAATGTGTCAAACCAATTCCCCCTGAATGGCAGAAAGAGAAACGCTGAATATCCAACTACTGCCCAACACAAGGTTCAGTGAAAAACAGTGTATGAGCATGTAATTAAAGATTCATAGTGGTTCTTATGTAGAAGGGGCCATAAGGACACTTTAAAAACTTCTGAAGTGTTCAGATTTGCAACTTGCACATTTTTAATAGAGCTATTTTTTTTTCATCTTGAATTTCAGCACAGTAGCAGAGAAAGCAAATGAGCAAATGCTGCTCCTGACAAGATTATCCATCTGTCATGGTTTCTCCATGTAGTAGTGTTAGGAAATGTCAGCTGTCACTTGCAAGTGAATGTGTGCAGGTTCCGCTGCCTAAATTTATCATGGCAGGTGACAGACCTACAGAAATTCATCCAAGGCTTTGTTTCTTACAACTGCCACAGCTTTGGATGTGGTATCAAGCCTCTGTGTGACTAACTCACAACACTACAAATTACAAAGCCTAATTGGGCAGCAACCAAACTTCAGCCAGCTGCACTGCCATGATGCAGTTCTCCTCAGCTAGCTGGGCACACGCCTTTGCACCAACCAGGTTCTCAGGATACTTTGCTGAGCTTGGCAGGGTTACCTGTAAGACATTTGCTTAGATTTCCCCATAAAAGTTTTCCTCAGATGAGGTGTGTCACCTTATCTGGGTGCTCTCATGTGGATTATCATGCTAACCCTAAACTTCCAAGTTACAGGGATGATTTTTACGTGCCGCAAGCAATGTAGCCAGAGAAGGAGACACCACAGGACAAGCTGAGCATAAATAGCCAATATAGTTAAGTTCAATCTGAGCCCCTTGTGGTCCCAGCTACACCACCTAAAGGAGAAGCAAAGGATAGAATTAGCTTTTCAAACGTGTGCTCTTCATGCCAGTGTTTATATTTGAGTTAGCATCTGTTTTTCTTTATTTCAGCTGCACATAGATCACTTAGGGCATAAGCATCCAGATGAACTACAAAGTATGACATTTTGATGTTTGACAAGGAGTATCCTGTGAATTTAAGAATGCTTGATAAGCTTTTACTTTCTGTTTTACATTTTTGGAAGTGTTTCTATATTTTTTGACTTCCACTCTTTCTTCTATTCACTCTTCTTAATTTAGAAAGGAAAACCTTGCAGAAAGTTCTTTGTAACAGGTGACAGCAATGACAGATCTTATCTTTCATAAGATTTCATATACTGACTTGCTCTAACAGATGACAAAATACAAATATCCACTACCTTTTACTGTCTTAATGAACCTTCCCAATAAGCCCATTCTATGAAGAGAGAACTGGAGAGAAAACAAGAGAAAAATAGTGAAAAAAATAGTGAGAAGGAAAGAAGACAGGAAATTATAAAAATTGGTAAAATATTTTTAAATTATTCCTGAACTTGTTTTGACTTATTATTTCCTGAAAGTGTCTGTTTTCTCTTTTTTGCCACTTCCTGTTTTGTGGCTTCCTGCATGTTTGTATAAGGTTCTGCAAAGGTAATCTCATGAAACAGCTCCAAGTGACTTCCTGAATTTATTTCTATAATAAAGATACCCAAGGCTCCAGCCTCACACAGCTCTGAACTGGGGTTGTGTCCTTAATGTAAGATCCTGAATAATGACTGATGCATGTTTGTGTCAAATTCTGCAATATTTCTCAACTGAGGTCCTGGGTTTGTTTTTCACTGTTTGAAATCAGATCAATATGCGGCTTACCTCTGTTAGATAACAAGGGATGGACTATGACCTCCTCTCTCTTGCCTGGCTCCAGGCTCTTATAATTCTCTTAAATCTATTTCAAGAAATCTCTTCTCCAGTCACCATTTCCTATATGCTCAAGTGTATATGGTCCAATTAGAGCCCATAAGTTGCAGTTTCATGCATCCCTTATGCCTTTTTACCAAGGAAACACAGCTGTTTCTCTGCTCGTTTCCCTCCTTTCCCAAGGAAACAAAAGACTGAATATATCAGTTTCTCATTTCACATCAGGTCATAGCTACAGACTGTTATACAATGCTTACTGTTGGGAAAAATACAAAAACTGAAAGCTCTGACCAAAAATGATACAAGCACAAAGAAGTCATGACAGTTTCTCCATATTTATTACTTTTTCTCACTTTTCTACACTGTTCTCACATTGTTGATATGATTGATTGTTACTTTTGGCATCTTTATTGCAGCTGAATCTTTTGATGTTGCATTTGCAACACCAATTTGTCTTGAAGAAAGCTACCTAAGGCTTCAAACAGAGACAGCTAATTGAAAAAAAAAATTACACTCAATTTCATGTGTATGTATTCATCTGAGAGAATTCACCATCATTCCAACATGGAAGAGAAAACTGGTGTTTTTTTTTGTGAAAACATCTGACAATCACAAGGGGACTTGATGTGAATTTCAGGCATCAAACTCCTTCTGTTGGTCTGTGCATGGATGGACCCTGACTTCAAGAGCCACCACACACCTCAGTGCAAAGTCAGAAACTTTGTAATAGTGCTGAGAGCCCAAGCCTGCTCTCTGAGGTGGCAGTTTTCCAACTTTCATCAGTAACAGGGCAATTAGGAACCAGACAAATTTATTTATATGGGTTAGTAAAGACTTGTTATGTGTGATAACTTTCCCACAGGAACAGCTTTTGAGATAGCTGCCAAATGAAAATTGAATGCCATGATATCATGTTTATTTATGCATCTGTTATCACTGCTCTTATTTACATGATCCTGGTAAATTTTTCTCTGTTTTGCAGTGCAGGCACATTTTTATTGCACATTTGAAGCATTAAGTTCATATTAAGGGAGATAAATGGCGAAAAAGCCTTCTGTTCAGCCCTTCTGAACAGAATATGTGTGTTCACACGTTTCTCACAGGAGATGAGAGTTCACAGAACTTCAGAAGCTCTGCATGCTCCTCTGGTCTCATTTCAGATATCAGTTTCATGTCATTCTATCCTGATTCCTGTGCATGTCTGCATCCATATTCCACCTCCAGGTGGTGCCAGGAAGGTGAAAGGAAGTGAGATATCAAAGCTATCATGTTGATACCACAAGTTGCTTAAGACAAAAACTTCAAAACTCTTAGAAAGATGTTATGGCAAAAGAACACAACAGAAATGAATCTGACAAGGGTGATAGTGCCATCTGAGAGACATATGAGGTCAGGCACAGCGACCCATGAATGCATCCATACTGTTCTTAGGTTCCACAGGTCAGAATAAACTCCACTGAAGGGATAAATATCCATAGTTTATATAGTCTAATAAGAAAGGGCTGAGGAAGGATACAATTCCTCTGTTAGACTGCTTCAGTGGGGTAGATATTATGGGAAGATGAAACATTTATGCAAAAGAGGAAAGCTGGCATAAGACCAAATGCACAGATGCCAGTCCTAAAGTCTATTCAGCCTTTTGAAAGGGTCAAAACAAACAGAAGTTTGAAGACTGAGTTATACCACATTATGAGAGAAGCTGAAATAATGGGGTTTTCTAAGGAAAGCAGAAAATGGAACCTATTAGGTTGTTGATCATTCCAGAACGATATTTTCAGATGGTTCTGGCACTGGTAATTGATTTTCTTTGTCTCTACAGAATTATTTATCATCTCATGTTCTAAATGGTTTCCCACAGTTTAGTGGGAAAATTTTATGACTCCATTAAGGGTGGCTTGTTTTAGGCAGAAATTAACAGTAGTATTGTATTGCACTGGTTAAAAAACCCCCTAAAACAATACATTCTTTTGGCTCCAACATAGAAGAGAAAAAATGTCTGCAGTCTATAAGATTTTCAAATTTTTTTTACTGGTTTTGAGCAAAAAGGCATATAATTTTAGCAAATAGTATTTCAACAGGTAGCGATGAAATTTGCTGTTTAGATTAAGATAAACTGAAAATGTAAAGACCAAACAGGGTTCCTAAAGTTTGCCTCCTCTGTTTCATCATGAAAAATCCCAAAACTTAGTTTATGGACAAAAATTTGTCTGCTAAAGTGCACTGTGCATCAGATGACTGGTTTCTACAAAGATTGTTTTCCTTACAGAGCTTGGGGTTTGGGAATTTTCCAATTTTTCAGCATGGAGGTATTTGCGACATTTGTTTTTTTGTTTTATTTTTAAAGGCTATAAATGCTCCTTCTGCAGGGTTAGCTCCAGCAAAATCCAGGTGTGGAGTCACTGTCCTGTAGGTTTTTCATCCACAGAAAGGGACAGAGCTGCATGGTGGGAAAGGCTGAGCTCTGGGGTGGCTGGAGACACTTCAGGTGCCGAGTCAGGGCTGGGAGCAGTCAGCTTTGGCTTTGTGTTAGTGAGGGCAACGAGAAGATTCCTGTGGAAGGAAACAGCTGGATTTGAGTACCTCATTTACACACCATTTGAATTTTGGCAATCTACTGATGACCAGGCATGCTAGATATGCTCTAGCTGTGTGTCTTTTGGTTTCCTGTCATCTGCAAGAGAGATCCCTCTAAAATGTAACCTGAAGTATAGTTAAGTAGTGACAGCTGGGATAAATCCTCCAAAAGCACATCCCTGATGTAAAATGGAACATGAAAGCAGACCTCCTGCACCTATTGCTGTCATTTGTAGGAAACGAGGTATGTCTAAAGTTTTCTTTTCAAATTGAGAAAAGAGAAATTGTTGGTATTCCTTTTCTCTTTATCCCATATTCTGTGAGTTATCCATATTCTGAATTGTCCATATGATGCCAGAGATGAGGAGGAGGTTTGTGAGCAGCAGCACATGTTCCTGTGCTGTGCCTTGGAGTGAGAACCAAGCATACAGGAGAGCATGAGCTGCTTTTTCACAGTGGCAGGATGCAGGTGACACTGACAGCAGGGCATGAAATGACACGAAAGCAGGCCAGTGTATGCATCTGGCACACAGCAGCTACAGCTCATGCAAGAAAAAGGGGAAATACAGATCTAGGAACATTTTTCACATCCTTCTGGCATGACCTCATTTAATGGTATTTATTTATCAAAAAAGCAATCACAGGGAAGGTGTGAAAAACTCCAGTTTAACACTGAAGTTGAGCCCTCTACTGCCAAAGAAGGTGGCAACAACTACCACACCACACCCTTCCACCTACCCACTGGAATTCTGCCTCAGTGCAGAGGGAATACAAGGAGCATGACCTGTGGAGTGAAGGTGCTTGAAGAGTGCACGTTTCATGGAGGAGTGGTTTGAGATTCTGCTTTTGTTGTAAACAGTGCTCCATTCAATGTAAAGGAAAAGAAGCCCTCAAGGATGAATCCAGGAATCCAAGGACGGTTCCAGCTGGGATGAAGGCTCCTCCAGCTGAATTTGTACAGGTGGGAACTACCGTCTAGTACTGAGGGAAAAGGGATTTCCATGTGAACGTCTCCATGCAGTGAGGAGTCAAGAGGGCTGACTGGCTCAGTGATGCTAGCCAGGCTGTGATAGTGCAGCTGGTGCCAAAAGTAGCTCAGTGTCTCTGCCTAGTACCTCTGTACTCTGTGCAGGGACTGAAATCTTCTGACACACTGCCTTTGTGAGCCACTCACTGCTTGACAGACAGCACTCTGGATGGATGCAGAAATAGAGCCAGAGAGGGCTTGAGAAACTTCCCATCTGAACACAAATTTGGAAACCTTCTAGTTTTGGTGGATATGGAGTAAAGGTCCTAGATTCACGCATTTGGCTGCTGCAGCCTAAGTCCTGCCAGGGCTTTCTTTGGATGGAAACTTTGTTTTTTTTTTAAAGCATACTAAATTGTCTCTATCCAGTTCAGTGGAAGTGGTAGCAGTGATTCCAGCAGAGGCTTGGAGGGACAAAGTGCTTCTGGAGGAGAATATCAGTCGTTACAAGAGACGTGATCTCACCCTGCTCTGCTGGCCACCACCACTTTTAATTAGCAGCTGGAGTCACACAAAATCATCAAGAGTGCATCTGAGTAATTTACAAGAAGTTCATCTTAATAGAAATATATGACTGAAACCATGTAATTTGGTTAAGTGCCCATTTTAGCTGTACTGCTAATGCCAATACTGTGAGGAAAGCTAAATGCAGAGCGACAGCAAAAAAATGTAATCTCTTGCTAATCAGATGGAATTTAGCAATCTATAGTAGGTTTTTATTAGCTTTTATTTCTCAACCACTTAACTGGAACAGTACTCTTTCACTTTTATTAGAAACTTCAGACATTCTTCTGACAGTCCTCTTGAGAAGACCAAGAGACAGCAGCAATTATTCTTCATGATAAATGGAAATCTTGGAAATCTTGTACTTGATGGAAATTCAGCCTGCTAATGAAGTCAGTAGAACTTTGAGGTGGAACTGTAACACCTCTTTCTTTGGTAGTACAATATAATTCGGGGTGAAGTAATTGAGAAATGAGAACCAGTGAAATTTTGTAATGCCTATGGCACCCTGTACTCAGATTTCACACAAATAAAAGGTGGCTTTGCTTTCTGTTCCAGTGGGGAAAACACTCCAGGTGCAATAGGCTGCAAATGAGGAACAAACTATGTAAGCATTTGTCCTGGGTTGACGGTGCCTCCTATCCCAAAATCGTGAAGTTTTGTCCTTGTGTTGTACATTGTTGTGTCTGGATGGCTGCGGCCGCCCCCCCCCTCTGGGGGGCTGTTTTAGCCGTCCTTTCCTTTTTTCTTTGCTAGCTCTGGCTGCTGCTGGCTTCTTGGCTTTTTAGCTGCTGCTTTTGCTCTGGCTAGCTGTTTNTTAGGGGGCTTCTTTGGAGATTTTCCCCTAATCTGTCCTAAACCAGGACAGCATTGAAAATCTTGGATTAAATCTATCTACTGACTTTCATGAATGTTCAAAGTTGTCTGTCAGTTTTCTCCACTAGTTCTGAGGCTGTATATATGGGTATTTAGAAAAGTGAAGTGCTTGTCTCAAAATAACCAATTGAAACACATACTATAAAACTTTGGGAATGAGGAAAAAGTGCATCCACCTAGTTTATTTTTCCAGATGGAAGAAAATCAGGTTCTTAAATCAAGGTCTGAGTGACATGAAAACTGAAAGGAGAAGTTAGTTCCTTCATTTTTCTGTCCAGTTGCTTTGCTGTCAGGATTGGAATTGCACCTAAAGATAGCAAGTTTATTTTAATAAGTGGCATTTTTTAGGACTTTGTGTCCAAATCAAAATGATAGAACTCAGTAGATATATATACACACACAGGAGCACAAGACTGTGACAGAGAAAAATGTTCCAGAATAATTTTATTTTCCATTTTTTATGTTGTCTGGTTGCTGCCATGCCAAGGAATCTTAGAGGAAGACTCCCAATAATCACATGTGTAGAAAGCTCAGGTCAAATCGCATCAAGTGTGTATGTGTTCTCCATCAACTCTGGTGTGATTCATATTCAGGCAAGAGTGGAATTAGGTTACAAATAGAAGAAAAACCACACTGGAGAAGAACAGTTCTCCAGTCTTCAGAAAGAATAATGTGTTTCTTTCACTTTGCAGAAAGTGGTGGATCCAGAGCTTTGCTTTCTTTCTGACCATTTGTGGCTGGAGATTCAGCTTCCCTTCCATTCCCACTGGAGGCTCTGTCTGGCCAAATGGACAGACTCTTTATGCTCACTGCCCATAAATAAATCACTAGACAATATTTTCTGTGTTGAGAATTATGTTCAAATGGATTAGTTCATTCCACGTGCCAAGACTTTATTTCCACTGAGAATTATTTCAGTGTCACTAACAGACACAGCTGTGGAAAACTTTCTAACATCTCTTTGCTTGAGTTTGATTGATTAACCCTTTTGGAACTCATAACCTTGGTTATTTTCACTGGCATCCCCTCAGCAGCCCAGAGTTTGACTGCTTAACCTCACAGGGCCAAAGCCCTGTGCACGAGTGATATTACTCTCCTTTGTCCCAAAGAAAAATGGGGTTGCAGTCAGGCTCCTCAAGGAGTAAAAAGCAGATGATTATGTCATCTTGGCTAGGTCACAGGTAAGGGATGAAGACTTATAGGACCCCTTAATTTCTTCTGCTCCTCAGGACAATGATTCTTCACACCATTGGTCTCCTCTGCCTTGATTATTTTCAGTTTCTCTATAACCAAGATGTAATGATCATGTAAACTTGAGCGAGTTTTACAGGTAATAGGGGTTGAGGAGCCTCTTACACACAGTGATCATTTTAATAAAGTTCTGCCATCAATAAGGTATGAAGACCCTTTTTGGTAGAGTGACCTGTTTTTGTAGCATCTTATAAAATGAGTTCCTGAAAAACTTGAAACTCATTGCTTGTTAGTACAAGCAACTTGGCTGGTGTCTCACACTCTGTCTGGATCAGCTGAAAATCTTTAAATTCCCATGCAATAATTTTGTTCTCCAGTGCAAAACAGCCTGCCATTTGTTTTAAGCTGAAAGCATTTTTTTCCCCTAGTGTTAAAAGATGATGAAAACCAGCAAACAAAAGATTTACTGCATGGTGCTGGTGACAACCTGTTGCCCACAGTCCCTGTGGGGACTCTGTAGTGATGGTAATGGATAATCCATGAGGCAGTGAGGCTGCTTAAACAGTTTCCATCTGAGTGCCATTGCTGCAAGTGCAGGCATGTGCTCACACGTGCTGAGAGCTGGGACTGGTGCGTTGATCCAACATCAACAAGTGCAGACAGCTACCAGGCGTCACAGGTGAAGTATTCAGCACACAACACCAGGGCTGCATTTACAAATTGAAATTTCAGCCCTCTTAATTAGTCTGATAGACCTCAAGCTGTCAATCAGTACCCAGGAGGCGTTTTGAGCCTCAGGCAAAGAGACAACACACCTAAGAAGAATGTTTTTTTCATCTGAATTAGCCAAGTGACTCTGAAAAGACAAAGTGTCAGCAGTGTTACAGCTATTGCACACTAATACACTTAAATCCAGGTACACTAATGAAGTGCATGTATTCCAGGCATTGATTATCTGGTTTACCTGCATGAGGTTGTTAATGTATCATCTAGAAAGTAACTGCAAGGACTTTAGCAAAGCCATTAGTGTTGATAAACTCGGGGGAGAAAAAAAAGTGGGAAAAAAAGAGATTCTTTTTTTTTTACTAACTGGGATATAAACAACCTGATGTGTTTTATAGTGTCACCTAAGCTACCCATTTTGTAAAGCTGGTTGCAAGGGTTTGAGCTCCCTTTATAATGTGAAAGGCAATTGTGTACACAAACTTCTAGAATTATGTACACAAAGTTTTAGTACATCACGAGTCACTTCAGGCTGGGGTTTCAAATGTGTTTCAAAGTGCAGGAGTCCACTGTGGCATTTGGAAAAATGTATGCAGATATCCAGGTAAAGGATGCCAAGAGGGCTCCAATTAAGAAGCTGGATAACGTTATTGGCCCCACTTTCTGCATTTCTGTGACTGAAATAATGCTGATCTGCATCTCATGGGAATGGAAAGTTTGCTGTAAGTGATTATTAAACAAACAAACAAAAATCTATAGAAGTTTCACTGCAGAGAAAACTCCTATGGAGTTACCAAAATTTTCCACATCTCTCCTTTCACATGTCCAAAATTAACAGATTGAATTTCAGGACTGACTACAGCTGTGAGTTGATGGGAGACAAAAAAGTGTGTGGAAGATAAATCTAATTCCAACCTCTCTAAATAATTGCTAAACAGTTTTAAGTTTAATTACTGAAAAAATACAAAAATACAGAAGTAATTATTTTATATGTACTTTTTGGTATGTGCAATATTCAGCAAGGATTATAAGGAAATTCTCTCTACTCCATTAGAAGTTGCACTTTTTTTGCTTCCTCTCAGAAAGGGTGTTGAGTTGCAGCCTGTGATTAGTCCCAAGGCTACACCCCGATGCTGAATAAAATGCTGCCATCTTTTGGCTGCACTGGACAGGAACAGGTAGAAAAATTGCTACCTTCAGAAAGACAAGAAACCATTGATACTTCTGCAGTAGTTGCTCCCAAGGATATCATTATCAGCCATACTCTATTATTCTTGTCCTTTCTCATGGACTGTAACTCCATAGGCGCTGAACAAAAAGTGGCTCTTTTTCCAGATGATGAAAAAACCTCAAACAAACAACCCAAAAGAAAACTCCCATCAACAACACCAAATAACGAGGGTGGGTGGGATGGATTCACAGGAGAATTATCTAATGGCAGAAAACCATAGGGTACAAGGAAAAATGCAAGGCTGTGTTTCCTCTCCTTACATTCTGGAATCCAATATTTATTTCTTTTATGTTAATAAAGGCTTTTCTACTGTACACCATATCACTTTTCTCTCTCAGATATCTGCAGCATCCTACAGCAAAAATATGTTTTCAGAACACAGTAGTCCATAAATCTGGGGATATTTAAGCACTACCATTCAAATATTTGTTATCCTTTTGCACAGGAGTGAATAGAAAAAAAAATCTAACTGTCCATGTTTTGTTAAAATATAATTGTCATTTGTTTACCCAGCAGCAGTTAACACCTGCCCAGCACATAAATATTTCTCAACCCTCCTTTTACATTCTAATACTGTCAAGGGACTCTGTCAGAAAAACTAAGGCCTATGCTTTGCAAGGTTCATTAGGTTAAAGATTATTCTGCATATATATATCTGTATTGGAGGGTTTTGTAGAATTTAGTGTGTTAGTGGTTGGGTTGAATGCATCAGACTTTGGCAAATTATCACTGATGTGTCTCCTGCAAGCATTTAGGGATCCTGTAAGGTAAGCTGGTATATTTTGAGACAGACTCACCTAGAAAAGTTATTCATTTTAAGTATACATAACTCAGATTTATACAGGTATTATTCCATAGGTATATATTTGTCCGGTTCACATTTTTACTAAACATAGCCTAATCTTGATCATAAAGGCTAAAGTCTACCTTTCCTACCACTGAATCTATAAGTCAGCAAGAGATCTTCTCTCTCAACCCATATGAGTAGCTATATCAGAGGAACACCCTATTCCAGGAGGAAATGGATACTGTGCTGTGCTTCCACATTCCTGGCAGAAACCTGGCTGAGAGAAGCTGTTTTTCCTTCAAGCCCCAGACCCCAATCCCACTTTCCTCCCCTATCACAGCTCAGTTTCTAAGTTAACTACAAAGAGGAGATAAACTCAGTTCGGGAGAATGAATCTAAATCAAACGCCAAAGAAATCCATTCTCTTTGATGCTTGAAGCTAAAAGACACCCATTTTAGTGCTCTGCTGCACTGAAGTCATGTAATTGAAATGAAAGGCAGAAGCTGTGGTGTTTGGCACAGTAGTAATACCTGCCTCTGGCACAGTCCTCTTGTCTCAAGTCTCAATGTCCCATCGGCTGACAGGAGTTGAGTTCCACCACTGGCAGAAACCAAGAAAGCAATATAAGCAGAGCTGACTTTCAGAAACCTCAGAGTCCCAGTCCAGGTGCTTGAGTAGCCATTAATATTTGCAGTCTGGGTCATTACTTTGGATTAGGAGACAAATTTTTGTCTGAGGACACAGAAACATCAGAGCAACCCTGCCATCATACCTTGTAGCAGATCCCAGTGCAAGGGATGTGTGTCCTGGCCTTCACTGAGGAGACAAGGAGGGAGACATTGGCCATTTCACATGGTGTTTGCCACACAGGTGGTTTCCTCAGCCAGCCATTTCTACTGTGGATTTGCTGGTTGTTGCTAAAATTATGACCCAGGCTTGGCAGACATTTGACAGAGACGTCTGTTCTTGTTTTCAGAAAGTGGTAATGCTAACTATGGAACATGACAAGTATTCAGCAAATTGGTTTTTGAATGGCAGAATATGAATGTCGATGTCATTCAATTATATTTTTGGCCAGGGTTGCTGTAAAGCCTCCAAAGTATTCTCTTAGGGATTTGTAATCACTAATGCCAAGAAAAAACAGCTGTCACCTTGCTAAAAAATCTGCTGAATTTCGTAAGAAACCTTGGTTTTACGTAACATGGCTGCTCCTGTTGGCAGCATATGTTACATCTGCTGCAAAACCTTGTTCTACAACTACATCTAAAGGGAAATGGAAAGCAAAGAAATATTTTACAAATGATGCCTGTTTAAATCGTGCTTCTGAATGTGTAACACTCTGAAATTCCTGTAACTTTTTTTTTTTTTCCTGTAAATTAAGCAGAAATTATGCCTGGGCTACATCTGAGAGATAAATGTGAACTGTGTGGCCAAATGCTGATAGACAATTTATGTCAAAAGATGAACTTGATGCATAGATATATTTTCCATGAAGATTGAAAGCTAGTGTTAATTTCGTTGGTATTTAATGAAACTGTGAGAGTGCAGATTTCTAATTTTGGAATCAAAGAAATAGCAGCTGTCTCAGTTTCTCATAGAACAAAACACATGCTTAGCATTGACCAGTTAAAACTGACTTTTAATTTAATAAAAATAAAGAGTCTATCAGTTTCACTACTCAGAATGTCTTCACAGAACAGCTGCAAAGCTATCACTTACTACAGCTTCACAAACAAGTGATTCAGACATATGACAAACATTGCTTTTCCTGAGTAGTAGAAAATGTCATGGAATTGATAATTTTGTTGGACATAATCTGATACGTTTTTCTGAAAAAACATTCTGAGAATGAAACTATCTTTGTCCTCCATTTGCACCAACTTTGTGCTTTTACCACTAAACTTTCAGGGAAAAGAAATCATTTTATTAAGCTAAACTAAAATTTTATCCTGAAAATTGAAAGTCAAGATTTAGTCCCACTCCATCACGACAGGCTTATAAGATCTGAGATTTTGCCTAAAGAAGGGTAACACAGGAAGAGTAAGGAAAAGAAAGTTTGGGAGACACCCTAAGGGGGAAAAAAAAGGGGGTAAAGCAATCAAAAAACATGTGGGAAATGCACTTTCAAAGTCCACTTATAATTTTGACAAGAATGAAACCTGAGTCCAGCTAGAACACATTTTTCTAGCAGAAAAGCATTTTGCTGCAGAGAATTGTAAGCAAGGGATTTCCATAAGGAGTTCCTCTTTTTCCCCGTAAGGATAGACTGGAGTGTTAAGTACATGGATTGGAAGTGATCAGAATAATGACAACTGTGGAGCTGAAAATGTTCTTTTTAAATTCTCTGAGATACCAGCTCATAAGAAGTTCAGTTTCTGTTGCACTGGAGATCTTGTTATTGTGCTTTGACAGACTGCACTTTCCCTTAAAATGGATGGAAATAATTTTCATCCTCCAGAAAACAGAATGTGTTGATGGAAAAACTACCCCTTCAGGACTAGTTGCTAAGAAAGAGACAAGAATGGGGCAGGACTTTAGAAAAATTGATTCTGCTCCTGACTTATATAGGAAAACTTACTAGCTAGTAGTTTTGAGTCCCTAGCCAGATTTTTAAACATTAATGGAATTCTCAGAATGACACAAAATGTGTCTTTTAATGTGTGTGTAAATCAAATGGGTATATCCACTGTTGGGCTTGTTCCATTTTATATCCATGGTTCCATTTTATAACTTATAGTTACTTTAAATTCATTTAACTTCTGAGGCTTCCAGATTGACATAATTTGACTTTTTTTTTACTTAATTTTTTAACAAAAAGCATAGTATACACAACCAGTAATTTTGAAGCTCTTTTTCTAAACTTCTCACATTGATTTTAACTGGTATCATGCTTGAAGCACCTTTAAATAAGTAAAAGCTTTTATAAATTAAATTTTTGATTGTCACAGAATCACTGGACAGTCAGTGGACACTAGAGATTTAGGAATTGAATAATAAAGAAAGAAAAAAGCCCAACAATAAGCATCTCCTCTTACAAAGGCAATCATGATAAAAGGATATGGTACTCATCATCAAGAACAAAAGGAACAAAAGGAACTCAACACCAATTTAAGTCCTGAACATGGACATGACCCTTTATATCACCCAGAACACAAGCAATAACAGCAGCTGATAAATTCTAAGGGACAGATCCCAAACCCTTTGTGCCCTTTATCCCACCATCTCTATTACTACTCAGCCATGGTTATGACATGCCTCAGCCCATCACTGTCTGCCTTGTGGCTTCTGGGTCTCCAGCCCAGGGATATGGATGGGGTAACTCAGGACAAGCAGCTGATTTTTGTGCTCCTCCTAGACAAAGGTACAGGAGAAGTCAGGAATTGTGAGCTCTTGTGTGGATCTTAAGTTTTATACTCTTGGACCTGACAGCATGGAAGGTGTCTGTGGGTCTGTAGCTCAGACAAAGCCAGTGTTCTACACGTGTGAGAAAACCTACTGAAATGGAAGGGGGCAGCTGTCTGCTGTAAAATGCACCTTATCAGTGTTGAGAAATAACAGAACTGGCTTTAAGTGCATAGCACAGGTACCTTCAGCAGTGAAAACATGGCATCAGATATTTCAGGGTTGCACAGAACCAGCCTGGCCCAGATGGCTGGTGCCCAAATCAGTGTCTTACAAAAAGCTGCTAACAAGGATGCCCAGGAACAAAAGCAAGTATCCACAGGCTACAACTGAGTTTCCCACTCTAACATAAACATTACTTTTCAGCTACCAGATAACCTCCATACTGTGAAACAAATTGAAGACTCTTGACAATCTTTCAATACATGTAATTTCGTCCTCCTCTGTGATGACCTCTCATCCTTTTCTGCACTCTATTCTTCTGTACATCTAATTCTGGTCTTGGTGGGCTCTACACCTGCCTCCTTCCTTTTGCTGAAAACAGTCTGCCAGTTGAAGTAAGGAAGTCTCACATGCAGTATGAAATGTATCTACTGTAAAAAAAAATCATCTTTGATTCAAAGGATCAGCTAAGCTGTTGGAAAGAAAACTAAGATATAGCACCATGGCAAGAGCATGTTCAGAAATACAAAACAGCTCAGCACCCTACCTTCTCCTTGTGGCACATCTGACATTTGTGGGCATTGCTAGCTTGGACTGACAAATTCCTCAGTATTTCCCATTAACGTTCCTGCTGGCAGGTCTTATAAGTAGGGAGATAAGGTACTTCAGCTGAGCTGGAGATAATGCTAGAAAGCAAACTTTCTCAGCTGTCTACCAAAATATTGACAAGATCTGACTGGTACCAGTTGTCTCAACCACTGGCAGAGGGCAGGATGGCAAGACAGAACAAAGCAAGAGAAAAGTAGTGCTTTGTCTTACTCATCTCAAGCAGTGGTTTCTGAATAAGAATCAGAAAACTCACAAGTTTTGTTCCCTTTCTATTTCCCAAGAGAAAACCTTTTCTCAAAGAAAAATCAGGTCAGAAAATGGTTCAGGGGTGAAGAGCTTGATTGGTGTCTGGATTGGTGTCTTAGGCTTCTACAGCCCCTTGGACTTCGATGACATGGATGCAAAATTCTTCAAGGTGCAAGAGGGACTGACAAGAATTTGGGAAGCAGACATGGTTGATGAAAAGAAATGTTGGGTTATAGTATGAGTATAAAGAAGCAGAGGTAGTAAAGGCTGCTAAGGAGGCTGTATACTGTTTAACATTAATTCCTGAGTACAGAGTGAACAGATGTGTTTGCAAGAGTTAAATATGCAATGGCAAGCATCACAAATATTCCTCTCTGTTTCTGTCACTTGCATGCTTACTCAGACACACACATGAAGGTGTGGTGTCCCAGTAGGGCAATGCAAACTGAAGGCTTAAATAACCAGGCCTTTAAATAGTCCATTTTGTTGGAGGCACTCTTGATGATTTTTAGTCTTTATTATTTGGCATAATGCAACATAACATTCCAAAATCCTTCTTGTCTCTGAGCCACCTTTATTGTGGCCAGGCAACAAAAGAAACAGAAGGTGCCTCTGGGCAAAGCTGTGGCCCACCTGTTTTCCAGTGTAGGAACTGGGAATGATGGAGCTGACAGAGTGAGGAAGGACATAGATGAGCCTGTAATCTTTTTTTCCTAGGGTATGTGCTGGCAATGAAGCAGGATGGAGAACATCTGTGGGGGACTTCTGTTGGGGAAAGGCTCTCCCAGCCAAATGCAGACTGCAAACATGTAGACTGCCAGACCTGTCTTCTGTAGTCCTTTGATCTTTTTTCCTCTGCTCTTTTATTTTCAATCAGCATCTGCACTGAATATCTGTCTGCTGAGGACCAATGTCAGCAATGTATGCTGTGCCCTCTCCTGGCTTCCATGGGAAAGCACAAGAGATGCCAGCAGTGGTTTGGAGGATGAAACTTGTGCTATTCACCAGGCTGTGGAGATTTCCCCTCCGTGGTCTGGCTCTGGTCAGTAGGATGGGATGACAGCAGGTCAGAGAAACACACGATCTCCAGAGGGAACAACAATGTAAGCTTGCTTCCATCTTGCATAAAAGTAAGGTACTTTGGGTAAAGCCGTAATAGCAAGCTGAGCTTCCTCCGTAGTTCCCTGTCTTTCTGAACAACTTCCTTTGGCTGCCTCAGCCTCCCCTTTACTGCAGCAAAGAAAGATATTCCTTATACATCCCCAATTACACTAGTGAAGTGAGGCACACATCTGTTACCTGGTGTCTCTTGCCTTCTGGGGTAACTTCTACCTATGTCTGGATTTCTGAGAGCTTTCCTGTGGCCTTATGTGCTGAGAGCAGAATACTCTGGGCATGAATTGTGAACAGAAAGGCACAGAATCTTCTTTGGCAACTACAAAATAATAAGCATTTATTAATAGAATCATAGAATCATAGAATTGCTGAGGTTGGATAAGACCTCTAAGATCATCAAATCCAACTGCCAACCCCGCTCTGCCACATCCACCACTAAACTATGTCCCCAGGTGCCATATCCACACACCTTTTGAACTGCTCCCAGGAATGGTAATTCCCTGAGCAACCTATTCAAATGCCTTTCACCCTTTCAGTGAAGGATTTTTTTTCCAACATCCAAATTGTGCCTCTGGCACAACTTGAGACCATTTTCTCTTGTTCTGCCATTGGTTACCAGGGAGAAGAGGCCAACCCCACCTGGCTACAGCCTCCTTTCAGGTGGTGATGAGGTCTCCCCTGAGCCTCCTCCTCTCCAGGCCAAACACACCCAGTTCCCTCAGCCACTCCTCATAGGACTTGTGCTCCAGACCCTTCACCAGCTCCATTGCCCTTCTCTGGACACACTCCAGCACTTCAATGTCCTTCTTGTAGTGAGGGGCCCAAAACTGAACATAGAGCTCGAGGTGTGGCCTCACCAGTGCTGAGTACAGGGGGACAATCCCTGCTCTGCTCCTGCTGGCCACACTATTGCTGGTCCCAACCAGGATGCCATTGGGTTTCCTGGCTGGGAACACTGCCAACTCCTACTCATCTGGCTGTTGACCAGGAAGCTGACAAAGCAAAGTTACAGGAAGAAGGGTTTCCATTTACTATAACCCTCGGAAAGAAAGCTACTACAAAGATAAACATTCTGTCCTATCTAGATATCCTGTGTGGTACCTGAACTTTGGGGTAACTCTCAGCCACACTGCGAGTGAGAGCAATGGAATTGGTTATAGAAAGAAGAGGGGATATGTCCACAAGTATTCTTCACACACCGTGGAGTCAGGGAGCAGCTGGGATCTGTTGTCTAGATCCAGACTCTGCAGAATGCTTCTCTGTCTCATTAATTAAATGCCTCTTTAGAGTCTTTAGGTAAATTAAATACAAACTGTGATTCAGAAATTCAGATTAAGTCCAAAATGAGAAAGAAGCTCACATAGGCATTTCAGACCCTCACAGAAGCCTAGGAAAAAAATCATCCCTCAGAAATAAGACATGAACTGAAACTACTGGTTCACTGAATGGTCACATAGCTCTTGCTGTGATAGTGAAAAGGCAGATAAGACAAAGTTTCTAGACATAATTTCTAGCATCTTTTATTAGGCCAGATAATATACCTGGAAAAATAGATAAGCCTTATGCATACAGCTTCTAGCCTCTATTACAAATAATACCTTTTATTAGACCACTTTTTGGAGACCCATACTCCTCTGGCTTATGTCTTCTTAGAAAAGAGTTGGATGGGATTTTCAAGGATATCTCAAAACACATTAACATTAGATACCTCTGCGTGGGTAACTGAACCTAAAAATTTTCTTTAGGTGAAGAAACTTGGCTTAGGCTCACAAATTCTCTCTTAGTTTATATGAAATTAAATCTATCTTCTTCCACACTGTTCTGAAGGCATTTCAAAATCTTTTAATAGTGGTTTTAATATGATGTAACGTGTTCTTAATTCCAAAACAGAAATGACTGTATTTTTATATATAATCCTATATTTTAGTAGCTGCTTTCAGTCTTGTCTGCATATATTTCTGCAGAATAAGGAGATTATAAGCAATTTCAATCTTGGATTCAGATCTAGTGTTCTCTCTCCAAATTCACAAACTGTGGAATCTGTGCCATCCAAAACATCTAAATATGTAATCCAGGCCAATGCATTTGTCATCTGCTGCCATTCTTTATAAGCAATCAATGAGTTGGATTCCTAGGTGTAGGCTGTGGGATACTGTGAAAAATCTGAGGATACTTTGGTTTTGACCTATTGTTAAATGCCGCCACAGTTAGGATTTTAAGAATTATTAGTGCTTGCAGCTGTGGACAGGCAGAAAAGAAGAGTTTTCCTCCCTTCCTCTATGTTTTCTCCTTATTTTGTTACTGTCATGCCAAATAAAATTATTCCAAGGTTGTCACAGCATCTACTTGGCGAAACCACAGAATGCACCCCCACTCTTTAGT
Organism: Hylia prasina; assembly: GCA_013397195.1. Taxonomy (NCBI): domain Eukaryota; kingdom Metazoa; phylum Chordata; class Aves; order Passeriformes; family Sylviidae; genus Hylia; species Hylia prasina. Next base: position 158,971 of record VYXD01013618.1, read on the forward strand.
ATCTTGGGTATGCACAGCATGCCTCTGAGCCCAGGAACTGCCCTACATCCTCTGTTGAGCCAATGAAACCATGATGGCTGATGTCTTTTTTGTAAAAGAGTCAGGAAACCTTATTTTTTTTTTCTTTTTGGAACACCAGAACAGAGGTTACTCCTAGTGCTAAGCCAGACTAGTTGGGTCTTTCTCAAAGAGCAAAGTTGGAGAGATTGTAAATGAATATACTAAAAGCAGTTCCCACAGGAATGTAATAAAGTTACTTAAAGGACTCTTACATGCTTTCAAATAACTTGTATCTGGACACAATTTCAACTTCCCTCATGTCACACAGATGTAGGTGAGCAGAACAGCAGCTGCTCACAGTACTGCTCCCCACTTGATTAATTGGCTGTCCCTTCTTCTGTATGATATTTGAGACTTCACTAAAACTCCCAAGATTTGTTTGAAAGCAAGAGGTAAGCAGGAAATTCATGGAAGATACTGGAATTCTCTATTTTTTTTTTAAATTAAACCACCCCAAGAATTAAAATCAAATGCTCCCACTTAATTTCTGAAGCACCACCAGGATGTCAGAATTAGAACCCAAATGGACACCATCCAGTGCATGGCAGCTCTTCACTGACACACCCTGGCAATTAGTAATGCTGCCAAACGGCTCTGAATCTGTGAAAAAAAAGGAGATTCAATGAATGTAAAAACTGCCTGATGATTGTTTTGTACTGATAAGGGTTTGGGGTTTTGCTGCTACAACCCACTTTTTGAATTCTTCCAAGTTCAGAGCCAGTAAGTGAATTTCAAATCACTTATTTTAGTATTTTTAGTAAGCAGTTTCATCTGACTTTGCACCAGGTAATGAAGTCCAATTTAACACCACATATTTTCATTCTGTTGAAAAATTATTATAAGTATGTGCAACTAGTGACTGCACTTGTTTTTGTAACTGGATGCCATAATGGAGAATTTCAGAGGTAGACTTTTACAAGTAACATTTTAAAAAATGAACACTCTTAATTTTAATTTTAGTTAGGCATCTCTGAAGGAGCTACCCTCCTGCTCTCTCTCTGAATGCGACATTTGCACTTTTTTTTTTTTCCTGGGAGAAGCAGTTCTTAGTTTGCAGTAGAATTCTAATCAACAAAATTGTGATACAGTGTGTTTTCTGAAAATGATGGTGTTAAGTATTTTCCTGATTTATTTCTTCAGAAAGTTCTTTATTTAATAAAATAGTTTTATTTAGGCTGAATTATGGAACAAAATATTGTTATTAATGCAACGTATGAGGTCAGCTTAGGCTTCCACTGGGGAAAAATTTTACGAATAAACTTCACAGCATCTTGGTTTTTTTGCTAGACGATTTTTCTATAAAAATATGTGTATTAGTTGGTCTGTCTTGAAGCCAGAGATGGTGAAAAAGCTGCAGATGTGATCAGACCTCAGGTTAAATCTAGGTGGACTAATGTGACTATGATGATCACTTTACAGGCTTTAACAATGATCTACAAATTTAAAAGACACATTAGAAATTCAGCAAGAACCAGAGCTAAGAGATGTTCAGCAAAGCAAAGTATACTCTAGACTGTGTTTCTCTCAGTGGTTTTATCCAGCAATTCATTCCCCATGGGCACTTTATTTTCCCTCTGTAGAAGGACCAGAGCACTACACCTCAAAGAGCAGTATAGTTGTAGGCAGTAGCAGTGACAGAAAGACACAGTACTACACAGTTTTCCAAGCCATGTGCTATTTCTGCAATATGCAGACGTATTTCTGAAAACATTGGTTTCAGCACACAGCGACCATAGCGTTTGTTCAGTCTGTAAATGCTTAAAATGCAAAGATTTCTGGAAAACACAGACAAAGCAGATGACTGATAAATTATACACAAGAAATGCCTGGGTTTGGCTTTGTCAAGTCACGCCCGCCACATTTTGACAGGTGTTTAAACTGACCGCCGCCGAGCAGGTGTGTTTACACCACACCTGCTTGCGTACCAAAACCAGAAAGAGTGTTTCCCAGCAGTAAGCGTGCAAAGCGCGCCCGGCCCCAGCCCGCCGTGCGGACGTGCGGCACCGCCGGGGCTGTCCCGGGGCAGCATCCGCTGCTCAGGAGGGCGACGGGGCGCGGGGTGCCCGCCGTGCCGGCATTCCCGCCGTGCCGGCATTCCCGCCGTGCCGGCATTCCCGCCGTGCCGGCATTCCCGCCGTGCCGGCATTCCCGCCGTGCCGGCATTCCCGCCGTGCCGGCATTCCCGGCTGCGGCACCGCCCCGGCGCGGGCGGAGCTTGCGGGGGCTGCCCGCGGGTGGGAGCGGGACGGGACGCGCCTCGCTCCTATTCTTTGATGTAGTAAAACCATCGGTTCACTCACCCCCGCCCTCTGGAAGCTGGATGTCCTGCAGCCCCCGGGAAGGGGAGAAGGAGGAGGATGTGTGCGGGCAGGGCGAGCCCGCCGCCTCCATCCCGCGCAGCGTGAGCGCCCTGCGGCTCCGCTCCCGGCTGCCGGCGGCCACCGCCCGGGAGGGCAGCCCGGGGCACCGGGGCTCCCGTTGCCGCCGCTCGGGACGTGTTTGCCGGAGACTTGGGTGGCTGTTTTCCCTTTAGGTTGCTGTGGATGAAACATACAGGTGGGTTTCTCTTTCAGCGTTCTGTTCCACCCTCCCCTACCAAAGAAGTGTAAAAAAGTTTGTGAAAGAAGAATCCTAAGCGGAGGTTGGCTGGAGATGTTTCGCTTGGTGCGGTGTTTGGACGCTCAGGAGGTGCTTTCAGTCCCCGCTGCCGCCGCCGTCCCGACTCGGGCTCTGAGACTGTTCTGATGGCTTCAGCCCGGCTCAGGAATGGGACTGTCTCATCCGCTCTCAGCACAGACATTGCTGTGCACAGACTTCCTCTTTGCACGTAAGAGGGGTTGCCTTAACTTTAAATATACNTGGTCTTTAATTTATAATATTAAAATAATAAAGCTTTTTTTTTTTTTTTTTTTTTTTTTTTTTTTTTTTTTTTTTTCCCAAAGCAAGGGTTTACCACACTTAGATTTTCCCCTTGAGTAAATAGTACGGCATTGAAACGTGTGAACTTCATCACATGTGTTCTGTACTTACGCTGTTCTCATTTCCATGTCTGCCTGTGTCACGAACGTGAACTGCTGAAAGTAGGTCTGTTGATCTGCATACAAGAGATTCTTCTGCAGACAGGAGGTTTTGGGAGCTGGGAGATACCCGAACTTCTGAACCATAGAACCTCCTCTCAGTCTTCTAGCTTAGTTCTAAGGACCTCTCCCTGGGTCTCTTGAAATCTTGCAGTGTTGCTTGGAGCATGAAAAAAATAGTCCAGAACAAACTGGAAATCTGGCTTCAGTGCTGTGAGGTCCCATGAAAACCCCCATCTTTCAGTTGTGTTTTAAAAGAATTGTTTCAGCTGATACCTCTGGTTTTGCATGTCTCTGTTAAAAACAATTCAATTTCTCATCTGGAAGATGTGTTTAAATGTATGTCAACTTAAAAATACACTATTCCTGTCATAATTCTGTCAGCAGGTCAAAAAAATGATTCTTCCTTCATAAAATGTCATCAAGGATTGTCTTTGGAATGTTATGTAAGGGAGTTGGTTTTGATGGGTTTTTGTTTGTTTGCTTTTCAATTTAACTTTTCATTAGAAATGCAAGTTCTTAAATGAAGGAAAACCATTATTTTAAAATTGATTTTTATTTGAACTGACAACAAGTTGATTTAGGTTGTGCAGATATGTAAATATAAGAGTTTTTTTTATAGCTCCTTTATATCCCAAGAGAATAATGTAGATATAATGGAAAAGGGTAAGGGTTTTTTTTTAGTAATATGAAGTCTGATTTTATTCATTTTACGCATTTTCTTCAGATTTTAAATATTTAAGTGAATTAAGCATCATCTTTGGCATGTTGCACAACTTGAAAGAGACAATGGTAAAAAATCTCCCAGCTGGAAACCCGTGAAGCTAATGTGTTCAATAAGTTATTTGGGAGCAAAGTGAGAAAGGAAATAAACCAGCTTCACTGCTCAAACTAATGTGTGGTGTCAAGTGCGAAAAGAAACCTCTCACTCTCAGTATTAGAGCCTGTGCTCCCAGAAGCTGATCTAACATCTTCTGAAGTCTTATTTTTTTCCAACAGACTACTTCAGAGAAAATACAAGCGGTGATGCATGTCTGTTTTGCTTTATCTTTAGACTTGTACTGTCAGAACCAGTTAACAGATGCAGCATTTAATAGCTGGTGATGTTAAATGAACTTTTGGCTGTTTCACCTGGCTTATGTTTTGTATCACTTTGGATATGTTTTCCATTCCATGTCCACTCTGACAAATTCAAGGGAGCAAACTGGATGCTGATTTCTTTTCCTTGGATGGAATTGTAGGTTTTATTGTTTTGGGGTTTTTAACATTATCTGAGAAGCAGAATTGGCAATCCTGCAAGCTCCTGATTTGTATTGGAACAGACATTTAAAGGTCATCTAGTCCAAGCCCCCTGCAATAAGCAAGGACATCTTCACCTCAATCAGGTTGTTCAGAGCCCTGTCCAACCGCACCTTGAGCACTTCCAGGGATGAGCATATACCACCTCTCTGGGAAACCTGCTCCAGTGTTTCACCACCCTTGTTGTAAAAAGTCTTCATTATTGACCCTCCTTTAGTTTAAAACCCTTGCCCTTTTGCTACAGACTCTGCTAAGAAGTTTCTCCCCATTTTTTTTAAGTCCCCTTTATGTACTGAAAGGCTGCAACGAGATCTCTCTGGAGCTTTGTCTTCTCCAGGCTGAGCAACCTCAACTCCCTCAGCTTGTTCTTATAGGAGAAATGCTCAGAAGAGTATTTTTAAGATTTGGGGTTTGTTCCACTATATTTTAACTCTGTTCTTTTAAACACTATTATAAGTAAATTTAGAGTATATTCATGGTTAGACCCCAGTTAGTTTCCTTCTATAACCTGCAACCAGAATTGGGTAGGAGAATTTTTTTTTTTTCTCCCCAAAATTGTAGGAAGAGGGCTTAAAAAGTTCTTTCTCTTAGGTATGCTACCTGGGAACCTTTCCAACATGTACTTCCTACAGGGGGAGGAAAAAAAAAGAAAGCATCAGTGTTTTGGATTCTCAATGCCCAAACAGTAGAAGGTGTGTGAAGTGTACATAATTTACTCACCAGAAAAAAACCTTAAGACAGTCTGTATATGTTGGACTTAAAAATCACTGCAACATTTAACACAGTGAGTTTGTGAAAGTAGAGAAATAGAAAAACAAAGTACTTATTCTAAATGCTTCCCATGGCACGAAGATATAAAACAAAAAAGCAAGCAACCTCTGAATCTTCAGTAAACTGAATTCTCAATTTTCCAGTTGTTAAATACATATTTTTATGCAAGACAATTTCCAGAAAACAACAGTTAGGAGTAATATAAGAGATGCTCCATTTTAACATGTGCTATCATTCTAGGAGTACATGACACATGAAAGAGAAGTTTTCTTATTTTTCAGTCCACCAAGCTGTGGGTATCATGCATTTTGCACTGAGGAGTGGAAATTCATATATATATATATATACACACACACACACACACACACACACATCTCCATTTAAATGGAAAATTCTGTGCAGAGTATGCCTGCAGCCACAGAGAAGGCAGGCTGTATAGTTATGAATCCACATTAAACACTTTTGTTTCATAAAGTACACAAAGTATTCACTGCATGTGAGTAAAATTTATGCCTGTGATAGGAGAGATGTGAGGCTTTGGGTGTCTGGCTGCTTTATAAATAATAAAGGAAGACATCTGTTCACTGGTAAATGTTATCACAAATTTGCAAACCTTTGTGTGCACATGAGAGCTTGAGGGACTGCATTTGATATTGTTCTTTCTGGGTAAAGAAATACCTTTTCCTCCTAAATTTGTCATCATTTTAATTAAGGTCAAGCCAAGAATGAAACTTCACTTGGTGTAGATTGATTTAATGTGGAGGAAGACAGAGTTCTTCCTCTGGAAAGCTGATAAAAAAGATGTGTTTGGCCATGCATTTTCTCACATGAGGAACTTTGCTAGGAAAGTGCAAACAACCTCCATGCTAAACTCTGAGCTAGGGAAAAATTGTTTAAAATATCCAAGGAAATGTAAACAAACTGATGTTGCTGTTAAAAATCCGAGGGGAAAACTGAAAAGAATGAGAGAATGTTTTTACAGTTCAAAACAGGAGGAACTGTTAGTAAATTATATACCACCTTTTTGGTCTTTATGTGGAAAGAGTTGTTCAGTTTTAACCACTTGTTTTTTCTGTATTTTCAGAAAGACACCCATTGTCAGAGGAAAGGAGGGTAACTGCCATTGATAGGCCTCTGTTTGCTATGAAGGAGGAGACCCTGCTGAAGTATATTTTTAAGATACCTTCCATTCTGAGCATCAAAAAAGATCATCTAATACTATCCTAGGTTTAAACATGAAATATGAATTTGGGGTGATTGTTCACTTGGTTCTGCTGCCCTGGAAATACTGCAGAGCAGACTCCTGGAAAGACACAGCACAGGAAAATAGTCCTGTGCTGCAATACTGTGTTTCACACCTGCACAACCATCTAAGAGATGTCTCATCTGAGCAAAGATCACAAACCTCCTGAGATGATTTAATATGTGATGGAATGACCTCTGGAAAACTGTTGGGAGTACTTCAACAGAGGGCACTCAGTGTCTCTGTCCTCACTGGTCCATGACAAAGTCCAAAATGAACCACACTTGGATGCATAACCTGAGCTTTGGTGCACCTGCAGATCCTGTTGAGCCAAGGGCTGGACTCTCACGAAGTGGGCACACAGTAGTGGCTGTTTTTCTTGGATTAATCTTGGTTTTTGGTTTCTTGAATAACTTGATTGTCCTCATCCTCTTCTGCAAGTTTAAAGCCCTTCGTAACCCAGTCAACATGCTTCTCCTGAACATCAGCATCAGTGACATGTTGGTGTGCATCTCGGGCACTACCCTCAGTTTTGCATCCAACATCCGTGGCAAATGGATTGGAGGGGAACATGCTTGCAGGTGGTATGGCTTTGTCAATTCCTGCTTTGGTAAGAGTTCTGTGGTGATTCTTTACTAGTCTTCTGTTTAACACTGGTGCATGAAGCAATGTGATCAGGGAGCTAAATGTTCTTCTGTGGAGAACAGGAAGACACTTTTATTCCCTCGTTATGCTCAAGCACAAGTGACCTGCATAGTTTAAAACATTAAAAAAAGGACTTCATGACAGCGTAGCAGAGATCTAATAAATATTTCCTAACATATCTCATTCTTGAAACTTACTTCTTAAGAGCTAAAAATGGAATCTGAAAATGGCAAGCCAATAGAGAGAGTTTGATTGAGTGTATGAACATATATAATACTTCCTTCTTTTTCAGGAAAATCTGTGGCATTACTGTGCAGTTTCTGTCATGAACAAAGCCTCCTGAAAGTACTCGATTTACCATTTTTAATTATCTCTCAATCTACAATATGAATTCCTCATGTCCCAAATAGTGAGCTCTCATAATTAGATAATTTCTGTTCTGCAAATCAAAACCTTTTTTTTAGAATTGCATGCTTGCAACTTCAGTAGAAAATTAAGTTGCAGGAATAGATTTGTCAGAAGTGATGGGAAAATATTCAGTGTTGTTCTTCTGTTCAGACAAAATTTTTTTGCAACCATCTTTTGCACTGCTGGATATAAGTGTTATAACTGATTTTTTCAAATATTAAAATGAGATAAAGGACAAGGAACAGTCAGAGGGCAGCCTTCGTCCCTCCAAGGATGAGGCCTGTAGCTTGAAGATGCCTGTTGCATCACCAAGCAGTGACAAGCTTTCTTCATTTATTCCTACATACATAAAGAGATCCACTAAAGCATGAACTGGCCTGTAGGTGCATGTCTAGATGTGATCCTTATCTAACACAGACCAGGGGACTTGGCACAGCTACCTCTTGCTCTGCATCCTTGCTTTGGTGCCTCCAGGCCAAGAGGACAGGATAAACACATTCCTGGCTCTTCTCCCACCCTGGACTGCAGCACATCTTGTGTAGGCCCTTTGACCCAAGAAGTGCTCCCACAGCTCTTGATGTAAAATCAGGTGGTGGATTCAAACACATGTTCTCTACCTGAATTATAAACTCTTTGCTACTTCCAATGGTGTGGTCTCTGGTACCTGTGCCTTCCTCAAATGTGTGCTCCACTCATGACCATTAACTCATCCTGGCAGTTTCCTCTGGGAAACTGCTGCTTTGCCCAAAGTGAAGTCTCAGGAATTAGTAATGTTGTGTAATATAAGACCACTTAGTTTGGCCATCCAAAAATAGACTCTATAGTCAAAAATACCTTGGCTTGTTTTGGTAGGTTGTTTCCAGTTTGGTCTGTGCTGAGCAGAACCTCTTCCATGTTTCATTTCCATTTTTGTGTGTTTTATGAATTCCAATATTTCTGTAAGTAGTTTTCCCAGGCAGAAAGAAGTTAGGACTGTTTTTTTTCTCCATACTTTGAGCTTTCTTTTTATTTTTTACCAGTGGGAGAGGGGAATAACATTTGCAGAGAGGGGACAAAAGAGGTGGGCATTCAAGGGCTTAGACAAAAAGGTATGTTAAAAGTGTCTTTTTAAGCCTGTTGGCTTCTGTCTGGATAAATGTGAGTTACCATCTCATTGACTGTGGAATTAAACCTGCAGATGGGTGTGTTTCTCCCAGGGTGTTCTGTTTGTGGAATAATTCTTCAAATTCAGATCTATATGAATTGAATGCAAGGCAGGAATGCAGATTTCTGTGCTATTGTGATACCTGTTTTCATGTGATAGTTTCTGCTATAATTCTTAAAATTGATGAGGTCATCAAGGAACACACAAGCAAACAAGCCAGCAAAACCCAGAATGCCAAAGGTGACCTCAGCTCCTCTGAGTGAGGTTGGTGGTGTCAGTGGGGTGTCCTGGGAATGCAGGTAGTTACTAAACTGTGCATAGCTCATGTGAAAGTCTTGTAGCACTCACATTTTTTCTTTCATTAGTGTGTATAAAGGGCATAATGAAGAAGTTTGCTTGCAGAGTTATAATTAAAAAATGTTGATTGGGATATAGCATAAGTAAGAGCAAATAACAATAGTAGGTTGCCTGACATTTATGTGACTTTACAAACAAATTTTATCTGCTGATAAATATCAACATTCATCCTTTAGCTATTCCTAAATCCATCTCATACATTTATTAGCTAAAAAATTAGCTTTCCCTCCTCGGTACCTCATATCTGATGTTGGCCCATCCAAGATAAGAGAAAGGGCCCTAATGCTCAAGATCCAGAACAGAGATGTGTGACAGAAAATGTAATTAAGATGAACTGGAGTTCATCATCAAGGTTGGTAAGAATAAATGCTTCAATATTCTTATCTGAGCTTTTTTTGTCATGGGACAGATGATCCTACTAGGATAAAAAACAGTATAGGAACATACTGTTAATGATGTTATGTATTAATGATGCATGGAGCTGCTCAATATGGTTTTGGGGTAATTACAGTGGCACTGAGTTGCCAGTTGGACTAGATGATCTTGAAGATTTCTTAAAACCTTGATGATTCTGTGATGCTCCAAGTTCAGTGGTCCCACTAGACTTGTACTTTCTTGTACTAAATGAAGGTACATACCTTTTATTTTTCTAACTGCAGTATTTTTCTAAATCGTGAAGAAACTTTAAGTAGGCAACTAATCTTCGTCACTTGGTGATTTGATGTGTAAGACCTAAGCCAAATTCAAACTGTTAAAATATTTATAAATACAGTTCATTCTAACAGGTCTTCTGAAAGGACTGTATTTTAAAAGGTCATTTTTCCCCTCCCACTTGTTTTATGATATGGTGAAAGCCTCCTTTGTGTTTTAAACCAAATGGAGAGTGAAGGTGTTATCCTTCCATTCTGTGGCTTGGATGAAATCTGAGGGAGTGAAAGTGGGAAGCTGAGATTTGCTTCAAATGTAAATGCAAGGTGAGAGATCACTTTTTTTTTTCCCCCTTCCTCTTTTAAAATCACATGCCTGGGGGGTGATCTGGAAAGCAGATCTGATTCCCCTCCCAGCAGTATTGACAGCACCATGTACAATGGATGAACTGGATGTAGGTTGATGTCACTTAGTGGGAAATCAAGTGAGCTGCTTACCAGGCAATCCATTGCCTACCCCCAGGCACTGAAAAACTATGACCCAAGAATGAGCACCAGGGATTTGCCATGGGTACAATGGAGAAAAATTATGGACAAAATGTAGTTTTTTGGTTTAATTACTTGCTGCTGTCCCTGTATCTGCTTCGTGATTTCAAACCATACAAGGAAAGCACAAGGTTTGGAAGCTAATGGGAAGAGCAGATGCTGATCAGTAAGCATGTAGTGGGGATTTTAAGGAGAAAATAAAATATTGTGAGATCTGCTATGGAAGTATGAGCTGTTGGGTCTTGATCTGGGGAAGCACCAGGGATGGAGCTAGAGGAGAAACAGCATCATCTGTTCCCAGAGTAAATGATTTTACCCTGGTGCTCGTCCTTGATTGCAGCTCTGTTAAGTAGGTCACTGCAGTGGAAATTGCACATGTCACTGAGCTGGGGAAATGGATGGATTTTTAAAATTTGCTGCCATTACCCACCACTTTGTCATGGTTTGACAGGCTCATGGTTATACATTTAAGCAAACAGGGAAAGTGACACAGGGACAGGATCTATTTTCACAGCTGAACTCTCAGTAAACTTTGCAGGCAAGATGAAAAAAGGATGCTTAAATATATAATGAAATTATTAAGCAATAGATTTTCATTTAGGAAAAATATATTATTTTTAAGGCACTCCCATAGACACTACATACACAGGAAGTTATATGCCATCCTAAGATTAAATTTGTCTTATCATCTCACATGCAATCTCTCCACAGTGCCTTATTAAACATTCCAAATCTCTGGACACATGAAAAATTTCAGAAAAAATGGTCTTTTCCCAAGATATTTGTACTAATGTAAACTACCCAAACATGTAGGACAGGCAGAATTTGAGTTCAGATGACTTCTGCAGTTCGTTCTTAAAATCACCACCCTATGCCATGTCATATCAGGATTAAATATTAAATAGATTGATACATATGAGAAAGACAAAGCTGTCTCTGGCTCCAGAAATCCAGCACTATATTCTAATGCTGGAAAAGTTCCAAGGCACATTACTAGCAGGGAAATTTTTGTGCCTGTTGAACTGTTAGCTCTTGTTTTCTGCTGGTTGTTTTCTCTTTCTTAACCTTCATGGTGGTTAAAATACCTGGCACCTTGCCTGAGAAGCTTTTTCCAATATTTCATTGTCACAAATGAATTCTGATTAGTGTTGTGTAAAAAGAGCATCACTATTCTAGAGGAGCCAGAGATGCCTATGTCATACAAAGCCGTGTGATTCAATGTTTTGTGTCTTCCCACACAGCATCCTGTCAGTCTTGGCTGCAGCAGAGGGCTACAGTCCTATCTGAACTAAAGTAAAGCATGTAGATGTGCCCTGATGTCCATTGATAACTCAAGGTCATACCTAAATGAGGACTTTAATCTTTTTAGAAACCCTGCACTCAACTCTATGTGTAGATAATCTTTTCAGTCATATTAAAGCAGTTATTGATTTATTCCCTTATAAACTGCCAGAGAGCAAAATGAATGACATGGAGCTGCTCATGATTTTGCTTTAAAGTTCAGCTGCCTCGTGACCTTAAACAAATAATTTTCTTCTTAGTATTTTACCTTGATTTTATATGATGTGTCTTAGATTCCCTGCATTAAACTAAGGTACTTATATTTAGACTTCCAGCATACTGGAAACTCTCTGTTTATGGGATGTAGTTGAGGTCTCAGATGTCAAAAATGACTCTTCTGTGGAAAGATACATTTTTTTTTTGACAGAAAAGACATAATCTCACTTGACTTGATCCTGCAAGAACTCATCTGATGTTTTCTGAGCTTTGATGTAGCAAGTACTCATCTCTCAGTGCAGTTTAGCAGCTCCTCACTTGCCCACTGATCATTGATTGCTCCTTTTCCAGTGGGTTTGGAGTGGGATTAGAGGTGATATTTCTATAAATAAAGGTTGTAGCAAACACAAATAATCAGTAATGCTTAGGAAAACATAGTTCTGCAACAGACCCTGAAAACATTCTCTTTTTGAAGTGCATAGACTCTCTTATGGCTGCAGTTCTTGTGACCCATGCAAGCTTTCCTCAGCTGGTCAATATCAGAAATAATCTGCTGGTTCAAACAGAGGGGTGAAAAACCAGTCCCTGACTCATGGGATTAAGTCAAAAATGCTTATGGTCCCTTTAAAAAACAAACAAACAAAACAAAACAAAACACACACACACACAAAAAAACCCCGACCAAACAACAAAAAACAAAACAAAACAAACAAACAAACAAACAAACAAAAAAAAAAACCAAAAAAACCCCCCAACCTTTAACACAGTGTATCAATTGGCAGTTTGGCCTGAATTTTAATTTGTAATTTCCAGAACCTGAAATGCATTAGATTTGATAGTAAACAAAAATACAAAAGTAGTTGTTAAGAAGATATGTAATCTGAATTCCTCTTTTGGCATCTCCTCTTCAGAGAAACTGAAGTTAGCCTGCTATACTTTTTATTTAAGTAACTAATCAATGGAGTAGTTGTATATTATTAAATACACTTCTCAGGGCCATACTTACATGGAAAAAATGAAAGGCTCAACCTCTTAAAGAGAGATGGGAATTGTCTGACTAAAACTAGACATTTTCTAATCCCCAAGGCTTCTTTTATAATCAGTAGAAAACCAAATCTGTAGTGCCAGCATGTAAACTGTTTGCCACATCTAAGACACTCGTCAGGGTGATATGTGTCCTACATGCACCCCTTTATCATGGGCTATTAAAGGAAGCCAAGCTCAGGGGTAGATACCTGCTGTGTACCTCTCTGAAGTCACGAGATGACCCTCACAAGTGGGGTGTTTATTCTTTTGTCTTTCTCTAATTTTCTTACTTTTGCCTGTAATTCCCTCCCCACTTTAGTATCCTCTTCCAGGATATTTCCAGGTATTTCTATTTCCTATAGGCATTAAACACCCTACAAAGTTGAAATCACCTGAATAGTTGTGCAAGAGTGAGTATTTTTAAGATGTCTGTTGTGTTTCCATGAAGAGGTGTCCTAGTCCTCTTACCAATTTTACAATCCCAAATTCATCATACAGGGAAAATGCTTTCAGCTCTTTCTACAGGTAATTTCGAAAACATGAGGACTGGACTTCTGCATTCAATTTACATGCTTAAAGCACAGAGACATCATGAGCAAAAATTTTGGAAAACGTGATAAGGAAAGAATCATGCCATGAAAAGGAAGTGGAAATGGAAGACCTAATGTCCTACTTTGATTGTTATTCCTGAGGTCAGAGACTTCACTCTGGTAGACACTTTAAAATCTTCTTGAGATGAGAGAAGGGTTTGCCTTGGTAAAGGCAGAGTACAGCAGAGTATCACCCAAGATGTGTGTCGGGCTGGAGAGGAAGCACTGTGCAGCCCCTTGCTCAAGCCCTCCTCTCTTCTCCCTGTGGAGAAAAGCAAGCAAAATTTTTTGTTGAGATAAGAACAGTTTAATAATTAAAGATAAGGTAAATACAATAATAATGGTAAATAATAACTATGGTGACAATGTAAGGGGGAAAAAAATTGGTGCACAATGCAGTTTCTCACCACCTGCTGACCAATGTCAGAGCCTTACCAGCTGCCCTTCTGGGTAACTCCTCTCAGCTTATATATTGGGGATATTTTTCTATGGTCTGGCATACCCCTTTGGTTAGGTCACCTGTTCCAGCTATGCTCCTTCACAGTGTTTTTTGTGTACCTCCTCATGGGCAGACCATGAGACAAGGAAAAAGTCCTTGACCTAGGACAAACATGATTTAGCAAAACCCTGAAAATATCAGTGTTATCAACACCATTCTCATTCTGAATAGAAAACATAGTACTATGAGAACTACTGAGAAGAAATTAACTCTACCCTAGCTGAAAAGCAGGACAGTGCCATTCAGTTTACCCATTCATAAGGTGTTACAGACTATAGCTGTTGAAGCTAATAGAGTTGTTACTGTGGTATGCAGCAGGTGTCTCTATTAGCAGCCATGGTTGCTTCTCCTTTCCCTGGTCTGGGTAGCTCCAGCTGGGCCCCATCTCCACAGCAGGGTGCAGCAGGACCTGTGGAGTGTACCAGAACCCCCACACTTCCCTCCTCCTCCCCTCTCCCATCTTTCCTCGCTGCAGAAGTTCAAGCAATGGCTCAAACAGGAGCTCGAGAGTGCTCAGAAAACGTCAAGTACTGTCAGTTTGCACCAGCAGCCACATATAGATGGAAACATTTTTTCCCTTAGCTGCAATCCTTAATGTCTTTTGCCATGCTTTGTTGTGTGATCTAGAATCTAGAGTCTGTTTTCCTAATGCCTGTACAAGAGAAAACAGCAAAAAACATGCAGAAATAATAGCAGTGAAGAATGAACAACAGTTTGTGTGCATGTGTCCCTGAAAAGAGGGATAGAAGAACAGAAGAATTCTGTAAGGAAATTGATCTTTTTTTGTGTACAGATGTCAACTGTCAATGCAAAAAAAAGCATTCTGCCCATGCCCAAGGTCTGTTTCTGTGCATGTGCATGTGACTACAGGTTTCTGCCGATGTTTGATCCTTTCCAATTGGGCATCCATGCCTGCAGCACAGTCACATACTTTTGGTTCTCTGTTATGGCCACACATTGCAGAATGCTGGAGACTTTATGCAAAGAAATACACAAACAACAAAAGTTCACATGGACGCCTTGAATAGGAGTTTAAAGGCAAAGATCATGTTGGATTTTTTTCAGAATTATCCTGATTGTGAATTGAGTCTAAAACGTCATGGCTATAAACCCTGCTGGAGATGATGAAACAGCATTTTCTGTGAGAGTTCAAGTTTAATCAATGACATTTCCAGGCCCTTTTCCCTAATCCTGGGTTGTGGCATTAACCCAGACAATGCTATGCCTGATGTTGGCTTTCTTTTAATCTAGGAAAAGGCAGAAACCAGCTCTGTTGGTAGTCAGGCCACATACATGTGAAAAAATATGTGATTAAAATGTAGCTGGCTTTTTGGTCCCTCAATGGGTATAATGAAATAAAATAGAGCCCAGTAAATAAGCAATATTCAATCAAAAAACCCCAAAACCCCCACCACATTAGAGAGCAATGGGCTTTTCTTGTGAAGACCTATTAAGTCATATTATTTTTAACTACATGTTTAATAATCTCTAGGAACTGTTAAGACCATCCACATGGTGACACATCTGAACAGAATTTGGTATTTTTTGGAAAACTTCTAAGCTTCCTTTGTAGCCCCTGAAGTATGCCAGAGAGAAGATATTATCTTTGGCTATTCACCCCCAAATTATATACCTAGTGACAGTTTCTTAACTCATGACCTTTATTTTCTATGTCTTTTTCTTTTTAGGAAGCATTTAAGCAGAGTCTTCCAGTCCAGTAAGCAAATGAAACTTACAGACTTTTCAGTGCTAAAAAGGATAACGTTCTTTATCCCCCTCAGCTGTGGCAAATACTTCATACTTAAAATAATCATTAGGGTTTGTATTCTTTTTCCTTTTGCTTGGGGCTTTTTTATGTTAGTCTTTCTGCCATGTTTCTAATTTAAAAAGTGTATTAAGTGAGAAAATAATTTTGTTAAATTAATATGCTGACACTAAAAAAGAAAAATAAGTTTCTTTGAAAGCTGAAACGATTCTGTTTACATCTGTGATTTTCTACATATCAACACTAGCTGAGAAACTGCTTCTGAAACTGAGGATTCAGTAATGTCAATAAACTGCAGCCTCTACTGATTCGCAGACCACTTAATTGCTTCTGTGGATTTCTCAGCTAATATGATTCACTTTTAAAATAATCCAAATGCCTCCCAATACTGGGAGATTTGTGGATTTGGTTTCATTATGGGTTGCTTTGGTTTTTTTTAAAACTAACTCAAAATTACCTCTGTCTGCTATAGACTTTCCAGTAATTGATACAGGCAGGAGGAACATCCGGAATCTGCAGACAGCAAATGCAAGGGAGCACCACTCTGAGTAGGCATTTCCTCCCCATGACATACCCCCCATCCCATTTTTGTGAGATGTCCCTGTGCTTCCCCTCCTGACCAGCGTGGGACCTGGTTGCCCCTCTCTCCCCTCCATGCTGTGCTGTCCCAGTGAGGATCAGGGGATCACCCTATGCAAGGGTGAAACCTCAGGTTTCAGGGGCTGCTTGACTCCCCAGGCACCTCTCTGTGGCCTGGATGGTAATGCCTTTAATCAAAGTCACCTGGGCACCATCTTCTCTAGCATTGTGCCAGACTTCACCTGCTTCAGCTGAAGACTTCTGGTGCCAGCTATCAGCATCAGGCTCAATTGCTCTGGGCTATTTCAGCCAACAAGTCTTCCCAGCCTGTTGTAAAATTATGTTACTTCTCCTATTTGTAGTTTCTTAAGCCTGTTTCACAGAAGGTGCCAATATGATGGAAGTAGTCTCATCCTGTGGCCAGATACAAACTTCTGCTGTTCCTTAAGAAAGCATAGCAGCCACAAAGCAGAGGGATTGTGACTCACTGGGCTAAGCTGGCAATCTTTACATCTACTTCACAGTGTTTTATTAGAGGCAGACATGCACCACCTGCTAATTTTCTAGTGTTGTTTTTCTATTCAATATCTTCTATTGTTTCTTTTTCCCACTCCTATTTTTTCTTGTTTCTATTGGTTTCACTAATACAATTAAATAGAGCAGAAATAGTAGATAACTATGGCAAGAAGGTATCAAAGTCAACAGGCTTCAGATGAATCAAAAGGAGGAAACTTCTTTATGTTGACTTATTTTTGTAGAGATTTATAACAGTAGAAATTTGTTCAGGACCAAGTGACTGTTAGAAAACCAAGTATCAAAAAGAAGACTTGATTGTAAAAAAAATTTCATAAAGAACAGTTCATCTTTACAAATGAACAACAGTGTAAAACTTTGCTTAGATCAGGACTTTGGTAATTTCTAAAATTCAAAACCATTACTTAATTCACATATATGGCATTTTATTGCTTAATATCCAAGTGTTGTCTGAGTCTAGTACAGACTTCTGAGTACTGGAGTAGCACATTAACATCTGGCAAGATTTGATTTCAGCTAAGAAATGGCGTGAATTTTACAAAACCACAGATAATCCCGTTTAACTTGACCTTATGAGAATTTTAGGACGTGCAACGGTTAGACTTAATCCTTATGAGGATGTGCACACTGAGGCATTATTGTTTGCCAGATTTAGAGTTTGGGGCTTATTTGTGTTCTGCATTCAGGCTGTTTGTGGAGTTACCAGGGGACCTCTTTAGACTGAGTGTTTACTCACCCTAATGAAATGAGGCAAGCTGTTAGGGCACTGTGCAGAGCAGGGTGGGCACTGCTCTCCCCTTCCCTGCTGGCAGCACAGCAAGCACTGCCTGGGGGGCTGATGGCCATCCCTGTGGCTGATCTGTCTGCCTCACCATGAGTTCAGCAGGGGTTAATTAGAAAGAGTTCTAAGGTAGGAGAAAATATGGTAGTGATGACAAGCTACAAATTCTGCCTCTCAGTGAAAGAGTGGAGTATGTACGTGGCATTTGCATGTATATTATCTGTATGTTCTGTACACTGACTATGGTGCACCAAGTAACTCTTGTCCATGCAATTCTTTGCAACAAATCACAGCAATTTGCCCTAATTTATCCAAACTTTTTGCTCAGTTTTTAAACTGCTCAATTTTCAGAGAAAAAACATGTGGCAGTGCAAGAGGGCCAAGGTCCAGCAGTGGCTGCATGAGTTTGTTGAGGATTGCTTTACCAAGTGTACTTCTTAAAAATGAAAATGTATTTCTATTTAATATCCTTGAGATAGGCAAAGACCACATCACAGGAGTAGGATGAAAGGCTGCCAGATAAATATGCCAGTCAGGATTTTTTTCTAATGGGCAGAAATCAGGTTATGAGGCAAGACAAAGCCTTAGCTTAATATACTTTGAGATAAGAGCAGTAGACATCACCATCTGGTTTGCTGCATGGAACAGTTTTTCTCTATTGGTCAGTGCACCAAGAGGTGTTTAACAAGGAATTTGAGAATGAGTAGGAGTTTTACAAGTTAATATCTTTTCTAGGGTTGTGGGCACTCAGACCTTTGGAAAAGAAATACTGAGATCAGATACAAGCAGGTATTAGCTTCTCACTGTGCTGTAATTGTTTTTTCTTATAATTTCAATAACTAAGTTATGCCTTGCAAAGTGTTGTTTGTATAGATATCAAGTATATGCCATTCAAAGTATTTTTCCTAGCTATTCTTCTAGAATACTAAACTTATAGCTGGGATAATTTTCATCATCCAGTGATATTTTTCCAATACATAGTACCACAGCCTGTGATTTGTGGTGTAGGGACATCTATCTTCCCTGAAGCAGTACTTTTGAATCTAATACGTCTTCCTGCATATATCTCCCATTTCACTTGCTCTCAGGAAACCTGCAAAATTTTGGTATGCACAATATAATATATCAAGGAATTCCACTTATTAACTATGTACTATACAAAGAGAAGTACCTTCTCCAGTTTGTTTATTCTGAGCCTGCAACCTAATGATTTAATTTGAAAACCTGCTTATTGTAGGAAGCACTAAATAATCTTTCCCTGTCCACCTTTTCTCTTTCTTTTCTCTGTTTTCCTTTTCTAATAAGTCCTGATGTTTGCATTTCTAAATGCTGCTGAACATTGCTGCTTAGTGGAAGTGGTTTGTGTAAAGTACTCTGTCATAACTGTCTTTGCAGAGCATTAGCTCAGAAACAATTGCTGTGTATTTAAAGCCAGGTCTGTTTTCCTCCACATATGGCTGTTTACATCAGTATTTCATCTCATCTGCTCAATGGCTCCATTTCATATGGTGGTGCTGCAGTACTTCACAGTCAGGTTTTGTTGATTTTGAGTTACTCTGTGTAGTATGATCAGAAAACTTATCACTTTTTCCCATCTTCTCTAGATCATTTATTAATGTGATAAATAGCCCTGGGCCTAGCACAGATCCATGGGGAACTTTGCTGTCCGCAGTTTCACTAAGAAAACTAATTTTTTTCTTCTGCTTTCTATTTCCTACCTGTATTTAATTATTTATTCACATGAATATTTCTGTTATTGCATGATAGCTTACTATCCTTAAAAGCCTTTGGGCTAGTCAAAGTTATTTCAAAATCCATGTAGGTTTTATCCAAGTAGGCATCACCCCTGTCTGCATGGAGCTGTCACGGTCCTCTGATGAATTAAGTAATGATGCTTGCCCAAATATTTAATTCCTCCACTACTATCTAGTGCAATTTCCCCCCATCTACCCAGTGTTGCAGATTAGACTTACTGGTTGGGTGAAAATGTAAAGAAAAGAAAGAAAAGAAAATGTAAAGAAAAGAAATCCTGCAAAGGATTTCTGTCTGCATCAGTTAAATTTAATTTTTTAATGGATGTAGCAAAAGATGTCCTCTTTGAGATCCTTTGGAAGGGTCAAGGAATGGGATAAGGAATGGGGAATACTGCTCATTGCACATCCTTCAACCATCACAGTGATCTTGGATAGAGACAGGAGAAGCCTTCTCTGGTGTTTCATCTCACTTCCACACCATGTGAGATTGTGGAGTTTTAAAACTGCACAAGAAACTCCTAGCTCAAAGGCAGTGTAAAGCCTGGTCATCATATTTTGAGACTGCATTCATAGTTTCAGATATGACTCTTTATTGACCAGTTAATATCTAATTAGAACAAAAACCAGTTTGACTGCTAGACATTATGAAAAACTTGACTCAGAAGAGTTAGTATTTGTAGTGTGTTCCACCCCTAGGACGGGTAACTGCCAAAGAACCCCCCCAGATTATAGAAAACCTCTAGAAATATACTCTTATTATGAAAAACAAGCAGTTGGATTCAGTGAAAAAGGAGGAGCTCATTGGAAGGACGTTGGCTGTGTGTTCTGCTGGACGCTTGGCTCATTGGCTAGCAGATGCTAACGCTGTAGTTTCACCTCTTAGCTTATTTGGTGCCATGTCCCACATACAGAAACCGCCTGAGACTTCACGTTGTGTATTGCAGCTCACATGAAGGAAGGTCCCGGGGATGCCCCCAGGTTTCACAAGTAGCAGTCCTGGCAGGAGATGGGGGGCCTGCGGGATGGGGTGGGCATGGGGATGCAGCAGTGAACCTGACTGCCCTGGGAGCATCCTCCTGCTGCGCCACCGCTGCGCATCCATCTCTGCTTTTCTCACGCACACGAGCCCCAAGGATTTCTCCCGAGATGTTGCTGTACGGGAGCTCCATCTAGTGCTGACATTTCTTATTCCGATTCCCTGAAGTGGCAGAATAAATACCCTGATAAGGAGGCAGCCAGGTCAGGAAGCTGAATTTGCCAGGGCCAGCCTGCTTTCCAGAATGCAAAGGGGTCCTGCATAACTTATGGAAAGTGAGACAGAAGTGAACGTTCAGGGATGTTTTTGTACTGTGCTGGTATCGTTGAGATGCAAAAGAGAATTCTTTGAACTGTTTATGCCAGTGGGAGTTTGTTGTTTGGATGAATAGTCATATTAATAATATTGCAGAAAAATATAGTAGTAGTCAGTGATGCACATTAAGTCACCAGAGACAGCTAGGAATTAAGACCACCTTTACAACACAAAATAAACACCTTTTAAAAATCAGCAAAGGAAGGGGAAAGAGGAAAACCCAAGATATTTCTTTCCAATTATAAGCAATACATGCTGTCTATGTTGAAGATTCCACCAAACACAAAGGAAAGGGTATGTTGTACAAAGGATGAAACACAGAAATGACCATTGAGAAAAACAGCAAGAAAGATTTATTGAACAGGACCAGTAATGCTTGTCATATTTCTCTCTGCAGGGTTGGATTCAACCAACCAATCAATCCAGTGATTTCTCAGTGATTTCTTTCAAGTGAAAAGTTAAACTGTAAGTCCTGTTAGAATTAAGAAGGAAGAGAATTCTTTGGTGAGGAGAATGATTGCCTAATGGACCCATGATTTCAAGTCATCTTAGCAAAAAAGAACAGATAATTACAGGCATTTACAGATAAATGGCCACTGTTAGATTTATTTCTATTCCAAGTGAATGGTTGATATTTGAAGTAGCCTGTATTTGAAAAATGGTTGTGACTGCTAATTCTCAAAAAATGATTGTGGGCAATATTTTCTCAATTTCAAATAAGAGGACATGCTTTTAATGCATTAAAAATCAAAAGGAAATTTTGCTCTGATCACTAATACGTGGGAATAGCTAGAATAAGAGTCACCACATTAAAGAATATTAGATTTTTTGACCATTTTTTTCTATGTTTATCATATAAATATTTAATAGGCATATCAAAATAAAGCTGATAGTGTTTTAGAAGCACACCCCATTCTCAGCTGCTTCTGTCAGTTTTTGAGGCATCCATCCACTCCTCTGCAGTTCATGTGCTTTATAATAGCCCTGAACTTATCCATTGTTATATTCACATTGTGGTTTTTCTATATCATAAGAAGTTTCTGCTGCGATTTCTTTATTCGCTGAACCTCAGGCAAGTCAGGCTAATACTGCTTGTTTGTCCACCAAGACCAGAGCTCCCTTTGAGTCCATTCATCTTAACTTTGAAATATCCTCTAGCTTCAGTGGGCTTTCTTTTTAACTCTGGAAAGGTTTGGGGTTGTCTGCTGAAATCTGCTGGCAGTTGGATGCAGGCTCATAAAATACGTATCTCTTTTTTTTTTGTTCAGGACAGACAAGGAAAAAGTGGACAAAATTCTGGAGGTTTAGTGAAGGAGCAGTAGCCATATATGTCTGCCACTCTCCAGACCAGTTTGAATCCCTTTTGAATATGCATTTGTATTTTTCATGTCAAAAAATGAAAAAAAAACCCAAACACCAACCCCCTCCCCAACAAAAATGGAAACCTTTGATAATAATCAAATAACCTTTTGTGATTTGTCCCATATCCACAATCTGTCATGTTTCTCTCTCAGATTTGCTTATTTTATGGTACCTTCCCACTAGCCCTACTGGCGATGAAAGTTGCTATCTAACTTAACAGCATTCTGTCAATTTAACTGAATTAATTTCATTCCAGGCTGCCTATCTCAGATTTCACAGACCAATCAACATTCTCACTGCCACTTTTTGGCAATTCCAGTATCATGAAAAAAGAGGTGTAACCTGCACAACCTCACTGGAGAGGTTGTATATGACATAGATTATATGACACAGATTTTTCCCTAGCAATGAAATGACTATTATGAGACTCAGAGCTAGAAGGCAAAATCGAATTTTAATTTTTATTTAAGCAATTACGTTTTGTTCTTTTTTCCTCTGTGGTTCTGTGACTTAGGAGTTTTTATGTTTTAATAAAAAATGTGTCCCAGTTTAGGGCAAATTTGGCAGGAAACTTCCCAAGGGGTCCCTCTAAAATGTAAATTCAAGTGGCCACTCCCCCCACCTGTTCTGGAGACATAAATTTCCTTCGAGAAAAGTGGAAAAAATGGTTTCTTTAACATGCAAAGTGTTCACGAGCAAGAGAAAATGAATAATATTAAAGAATGGACCCTCTCGTCATTCTGAACAAATGGCAAATTCAGAGAGAGCCCTTTTGTGGTTCCTTTTTGTGGCTGTGCCCTCAGCTTTCTCTCAGTCTCTCTGGGGCTCAGGTGCCATGTCCTGGCCTCAGGGCTGCCTGGGAGGCCCCCAGATGATAGTCCTGGTGTTCCCGGACTGAACAGTGGCTGAACAGTTCCAAAAAAACCTTCTGGCCTCAGCTAATGACAGAAAAACCAGCGAAGACAGCAAGGGAAAACTCCTCATCTGTCTGCAGAGCAGAGAACTCCGAGAGCACTGCTTGTCTCTGTGGTTTGAATTCAGCTGCAAAAAGAATTCCAACGCTTTTCCTTCTCCCCACTTCACTCTCAGATCTAGTTGTAAAAGTGCAGAACTTATTACTGGGCTAAACAGAGCAGTGGGAATACAATTCAACATCAACATGCTATGAGAAAACTAAGTGAACAAATCAGTGAGTCAGCTTTTGAAAGTTTCTTTTATCATTATAATATTCTTACTTCCTCACCTGCAAAGAAATCTCTGATGGCAGCAACTACTGGAGCGAGTACCACTGTATTTTTGTGGAAGAAATGTATTAATTTTATTGGAAGCAGAGCCCAATAGTTTTACTTTACTTATCAGTATTATCATTAACTGGTATATAAAAAATTGAAACAAAAGTGATGATAGAATGGATTGGTCTTACAAAGTCTCTGATGCTGTGGCAGTTGTTAGGTAAGATACTTTGGCCCAGAGCAACAAAATTGCTCCTAAAGAATAAGCAACCCTTAGAAAAAACTGTTTCTCTTTTTTTAACCTCTTGCTGCTTCTAAACCTCTCTTGCGAATACTAGACCTACAAATCATATTTCATGCATTGTCCCTGGCAGATGATACTAAGATATGTTTTCAGAAAGACTTCTAAGGAGATACAGAACTACAAATATATTGGAAATGTCATGACTTCTAAGTTGCTTAAATTGTTTATGTTTCATTTTCATGTGTGGAGTGTTTTATTTCTGTAGAGAGGTATCAGAAATGCTCTCATTTATATTCAGTAAAGTTATTTCCCTTGAAAACAGTACTGAGTCACTGATCAAACTAGTTTTGTATAACTCAATAACATTCACAATTTGAGTGTAGCACATTCAGTAGCTCAACTTGTAATTAAACTGAAAACTTTAAATTTGAGGTATTAAGAGGTTTCATTTGAAGCGAGCTCTTTCTTACTGCTGTTCTTCTGTGTTTAAGTGCTTGGACAAGCACTATGAAAGGTGTCATCCCAGAAGAAATTGCAGAAGAATATCTCAGCACAGGATTCCCCAATATTCCCAACTTGGGGTGTGTCTCCATTTTACCTCCTCCATCTTATTGTGCCACAGGGCTTTTCAGCATATTTTCCAGCTAATGAAACAGCAGATTTAGCAGCTGAAAGCTGAGGGACTAGAAAGAAGGGGACATAGCTGTGTTAGGATGCTTAACATTTCTGAGAGACCTACCTGTTGCTCCTGCTAGATATTTACCAGCACAGCATTTGTTAGTGGAGACCAGAGCACGCCTCTTCCATCCCTGCCAATATCCTTCCAGCACCATGCTCTTCCTTGCTTGCTGCCTCTCTGAGTTCACTGTTCACCATGGCCTGACTTCAAAAGGTGCAACTTTTGGTGGGTCTCAGCCTGCCAGCTGCTGGTTCACTTTTCTCTTGCACTTCCAGCTACATGATGTCCTTCCCAGGTGTCCTGGTTCTGGGGAGGGGGCGAAGCTCAGCACTGTTTGGATGTGGTCAGGTTGCTATTCCATAACAGGCACATCATCACTGCAGGCATGGTTTCGGGGGAAACAAAAGGTGAGTGTGTCCCTGGAAGTGCGTTCTTTTGTCTCACTCTTCACTGGGGGGAATTGCTGTGATCAGCCCTGTGGACCCTGTCCTCTGTTGCCACTGCCTGTCCCCTTCCCAGCTCCTCCAAGACATGGCTTGGAGACATGGTTCTGAAAGAGTGGCAGCCTCGGCTCCAAGATATGGGGCTGAAAAACAGTGGTGGTGCAGGAAGCATCTGCAGGGAACAGAGGGGTGGAGGGGAGCCTGATCCCATCCAAGCTGAGCCAAAAGGAGCAGAGTGGAGCTGGGTGGAGTAGGGTGGAACAGTTTAAAGTGGCCATGCCACATGGAATTGAGCCAGTGGAGCACAGAAATCTGGAAAAAAATAGGCGTCACAGGACAGACTATCCATCTTTTGGGGGATTTGTCCATCATGGTTTTCACTGTCTCAGGGTTGGGAACAGGAGCACTGACTGCAGGAAGTGCCCACCATCCTTTCTTCATCAGGAGAAACCATGTGGTGCTGGCCGTGGGAACGGCCACCACCCTGACTTTGTCCTGGCGGCCATGCAGAACTAAGCTGAGGTGATGAACAACTCCTTGTGTGTAAAGCACCTTCTCTTTTTGTATACTTTTGTTTCTAATATTGCTGCTTTTACTGTGCTTTTCTTATTCCGTTGCTGTTTGCTTTCAATAAATTATCTCAACCTATAGTCCCTGCCTTTGTCCCTCTCTTGCCAGAAGGGCAGGGGGAAGAGAAGTGGCTTATTTAGAGATTCATTTCTGGCTGGTGTTAAATCACCACACCAGGACATTATGTGAAAGCTGCCCCCAGGAGTGAGTATTCCATGAACACACATATATGAATGGAGTCTGTGAATGCATGAAGCATCATTGTTTTCATTCAGCAACACATTTGAGCAGCAATGGTGGGAGGTGCTGTTGGTCAGCCACTGGCATGCACCTCTGGAATAATTAGAAGGTCCTGTAGATGCCGTGTGGGAACCTAGTATCACTGTCCCCTTGATTTCCACTCTGCCTTTTGTACATGGCTGGCAGATGGGGGTGCTCAGCTTGCACCATGCTGCCATGGGGCTTAGCAGCAGCACAGCCAGACACACCCTGGTTCCACACCTTGCACCAGGCACCAGCTGCATTTTGCCCTGTCTGTCTCAGCAGTTGGGTTTGATCTGGATGTGGGCTGCAGTGGTACTGGGACGTGTATGGACTTGCTGTGGGGTTACTGAGGTCAGTACAGATGATGCAGGGAGGGAAAGGTGTTGTAAAGGCCTGAAGACAGCACAGCAGAAGAGTGAGAACACCTTTTGCAGGTAACAGAGAATTCTGTTTCCAGCAGTAAAAGGTATTGACTCAGCCAAGCCTGAAGGATTGTATGCTGATAATAAGAAATTACAGAGTGTGATAACTCATGGGTGGAGGATCCTGCACCCACTGAGAGGAGCATGACCTCAAGGAAATGCCAACAGGGAGCAGCAGTCTCGCCTCAGACATACAAGTTTGTACAGGCAGGGTTTGTAAGCAATGAAGGATTTCATGACAGTGGACTCCTGAAGTGTATAAAAGCTCTAGCTAAAACCCAATTTGTTGCCAGGGAGGTACATGTAAGCAAGGGGTTTTATGAACTGATCGCTGGAGTCTCTTGTTCTCTCGGTTGCACAAAAAAATTCTAGACAAGACCTTTTAAGCTCAGACCCTGTGGGTGTGAGAGTGAATGAAAACGATGAGACAGTGCCTGTTATGGGTAAAATCAACCTTCATGGAGGTTGAGTGTGGGAAATCTATCTTGGGTTTCTGAAAGCCCTTGGATTAAGTTTTTCTCCATTAATTTCTTCTTGAAGAAGAAATTCCCTCCATTCTCAGTCTGCCCAAGGTTACCTGTGTTTTCTTTTCATTGCCCCTGGTCCTTGATAACTGGAACACAGTGCAGGAAATCCCTTTCAACATGCTCCAGGAAGCCCCAGGACTCTAACCATGATGCAGTGTAATGACCTTCGGGCCATTTAAGAGGGCAAATATGTCTAAGTTAGTAGTCAAAATGTTGATCCAGTGTAGGCTAAATTCATGGGATTCTCAGTTTTTCATAGCCTCTAGACCATGGATGAGCTGCATCCCCTTTCCAATTACTGCATCAGTGAGCAGCATAAACCATCAAAAATTAATAAGAAAATGTAATGCTTTTAGCTTGAACCCATGGGAACAATGTGTAATGATTTGCTGTGCCTTTCACACCATGGTCTGTGCTGTGCTGCCAGGGAGAAATGTACAGATCCTTAAATAAAAGTAAATAATAGATAATGTCTCAGATGCTAGAACTATAAATAGATGTCTGTCCTGGTTTATGACTTGAAATTTAATTTCTTGCACTCTACTCACTGCACCTAATTGCTGTGTGGCAAGGCTTATGCTCCATGCCCAACTAGTCTCAAAGTCACTTACTTCCATGGTTAACTTTTGAATAATTACCTATTCCTGTAATGCAATCTGCAGTGGAATTTTTGACATTTTTGTAGTACTTTTCAGTGAGAATCTCATTTTTGTTCCTATATATGCATGAAATGTTGGGGGAGCAAATTACGTTTCTCACTGTGATTGAGTCCTGTGGAGTTATTTGTCTTGGTACCAGCTTGAGGCTCTAAATATTTGTTGGAAGCAAATTCCATTTGGATTTTCAATTTGTGAACCTAATTTTGTTGCAGTTCTAGAAAAAATTACTTGTTTGAAATTAATATACACAGTCTACACAGTCATAAATGTTACTACTCAATAAGAATGAAACATTGGCATAAAGAATTATAATTATTTTCTTCTTTTTATTGCTTACATTAATTTTTTAAATTTGTATTTTGGTTATTAAGGCCATGGAGATTGCGCTCAAGTCTTTTCTTCAGAGACAATCCTAAAGTATTTAATTGCTTTTTGCTTTTAAGCTGAGATTCTCCCTAGTTTCCCTGACTGCAACGGATAGTGCATGAAATAGAATACCAGATAACTGCAGGATTTCTAACAAAGGTCACAACAGTTAAATGCACCTGGCATTAAGAGAACTCTGTATGCAAAGCTAGGAGACATAATGAAAACTGGGAGGCTTTGTGCCACTTTAGCCAAAACAGATTACAAAAAGGGCATGAGGAAGGGCTGAGGAAACTACAAGCCTGTTAGTCTAAAATCAGTACCTGGAAAAGTTTTGGAGAGGATCTCACTGGGTGCTATAGAAAAGCATGTAAAGGACAGGGCAATCATCAGTTTTTTGCTGGCAGCTCATTCACTGCAAGCTGACAGGTCGTGTACAGCTGATCCTCATATTTTATTTCCAGCCAGTGTCAAATTAAATACTGAACACAAAGTCTGGTTTTGCCTTTTCTATGAAATTATGTGGTTTCAATCCAGCAAACTAGTATCTCTTATAACTGATGAAAGGATAGTGGCGTATTTTCTAGGATTCAGTTACTGAACTACTAAAAGAGTGAGATTATAAAAGAAAACCTGTTTGGTTGTTTTTGGGGTTTTTTTTTTTGTTAATTAAAAAGCTGAGGATATTCTTAGTAATCAGGGACATTGGAGCTGCTCTGCCTCAAGATTACAACAAGGTTACTCTTGATGTGGTTTGATTTTGACCAGTTTTGGCTTCTGTGTTAAGGTGAAGTGTCCTCCATCAGCCAGGCTGGATGGAGCTGCAGTGTTGGGACACATCTTGTGACTTTGTGTACACTGCCCAGTGTCACACAAAGTAGACAGAGAGAGGGTTGCAGTGGCCTCTATTATTCCTGTTTCTTCCTCACCTGGGTAATAGGTGTTTTAATTACTTGCAGCCAATTCCCAAGTGTATCTCACTTTTGGAAAAAGCTACTTGTTAAATTTTTATTTTGATTTTGGCTTTGAATTTATATTTTTGTCTTTCAAAGCACCAGTTCTATTCTTCCAAAGTAATTGTATTTTTTCTGAAAAGTTAGCTGGGCTTGCTAAGTTTGAACCACATAAAGAATGTTGAATTCTTTTATCTCTTATGAACTACCTCTTCAGTGTACTCCTCATTGTCCCTTGTCTTGAAAGTATTAGAAGTCAATGTGTAGTGATATTAATAGTAGTGCTATTAAAAAGTTCAAACCTTGAAGTCTCTACTGTGCCAAACCCAAAAATAATGGCATTTTTGCTGAACTTTTGTGGTCTGAGATTCCATAAATTACAATTCTTGTCCTCCCGGAAAAAAGTGTAATTTGTATTAGTTGAACTCAATAATAAGGTGAGCGAAGATGAATTGGCTCCTGCCAAGATGTTCAGTTTAACATCGGGAATTTTCTTCTTTATAGAGAAGAAAATTATTTTCTGTAATTTAAAGGCCACTTTTGTGCTTTTGTCTGGTTGCTAGTATTTGATTTATTCTTGACTGACATAACTATGATCCTAATTTAATATCTGAACATTAATTCTATGCTGGTGTAAGACAGAACTTTTCTGCTTCTGAAAACAAGTAACCTTGCACTCATGGTCAGTTGTCTTCAGAGCCACGGCATAAAGCCATCCATCATAAACACCAGTGTGATAAAAGCTAAGCATCTTCCCTAGGCAATAGGTGAAGATAAGAGGAAGTGTGAATGTATGCCATAAATCATGACAATACACACCAGAAGGAGCTGCTGGGCAGTAGCACAGCCACAGGGATGAGCAGGCAGAGCTGGCAACCAGGCTGGACCTGAGAGCCCAGCAGTGAAAGCAGCAGTCCAGGAAGCAGGCGTCGAGCCAGGGAAATTTGAACATCCTATCTGAGTTTTCTAGGCAGCCCCACACATGCAGGAATGTAGGATATCCTCAACAAAAGTGCAACTCACTTGCCATCTCATCGATGTTAGTAAAATGCAGCCCATCAGAGGTACAGCAAGAACAATAGATCCTTGCTGTAGAGCACCCAGATGGGAAGGGAGAGATTTCTTGTTCGTGAGACAGTTTTCTGTTAGTCCATTATTGTCTAATCTAAAGCACAGAAATAGATCTGTAACACCTGACAGAGGCCTAATTTCCATTAGATATAAAATCTGGATTTTTGCCTTAGGCACCTACATGAGCTAAATGTTTTTGATAGAGAGGAGCTCTTGAGTCAAGCAGTTAAAAACACAGAAAGAGGCAATGCTAAGAAAGTGAAGATAATTAAGTGTGGGCTAGGAGCAGGAAGAGAGCAGTAGATTCTTTGCTCTTGAGACAAGGGCTTTCAAGAGCAGTGTAATGTGGGAAATCAGATTAGGTGAGGGATGATGAGAAAGTCTCCCCTGTCTCTAAAATAGCCTAGCCTTAAAGCAAGTTTATAAGTCAGCTGAATTTAGTGGACCTATTACAGCTGTGAATGTATCTACTCTTTAGGACTGACTTCCCAGTAATGCACAGAAAATAATTTAGTAGACTCTTGTAACAAGAAAGACATTTTCTTCTTCAAAAGTTGCCTTCTCCTCTCACCCTTTTGCTTTTTTCCCCCCTGAGAAATAAGGCATCCTATTGAGCAGGCAGTGCTTGCATTTCCCGCGGGTCCTTTGCTGTACCCAGCTCTGCACAAAGGAACTGCTAATTGTTGTCAGGATGACAGAAATAGCTGTGCTTGCATCCAGTTAACTCAGAAATGAGTCACTGAATTGTAAGGAAAAGTCGAGTAAATGCTGTGCCTAGGAAGAATATCCCACTGTGCTCTGGGTCTCTGTGTGGGGGTTTTGCCCAGGTAAAGAATAGAGAAGTGCTATTCCCAAGAGAAGTCTCTGACTCACCTCTATTCCATGCCTGGGAAGGAGCTGTAGGAGAAGCTGACAGTTAAATGGGGGAAATGGATTACAGCTATGGATTCCCCTGAAGAACACCTTTTCTTTTAACCCATTTGCTGGGGATAGCTAC
Organism: Hylia prasina; assembly: GCA_013397195.1. Lineage (NCBI taxonomy): Eukaryota > Metazoa > Chordata > Aves > Passeriformes > Sylviidae > Hylia > Hylia prasina. The sequence goes on from VYXD01013618.1 coordinate 189,333, forward strand.
CACTCAAAATCAGAGAATTTTGGCAGGCTATTTATCTCAGTGCTACTGTATAGTTATCTTTGCTATTAGCAAAGATCAAGGAAAAAATGGTGGAAAGAGCTGACACTGATCTATTCAGGTTTTTCATCTCGCAGGAGCAAAAGAAGGAGACAGGAAAACATTGGAAAATATGGTTTTAAAGCTCTTCAAACAAGTTCCTTCTATCATAAATCCTGGAAGTGGTATCCAGTGTTGTGTCACCAAGAATTGCAAGGAAGCTACAAGGAGAACAAAACCATAGGAAATAAAACCCTCTCCACTGAGTTGTGACTGAGAACATGCCATAGAAAACTATAAAGTTTTGTAGAGGGGGTTGTGTCCCAAACCTTGAAAAAGAGAATGGAAATATCCTACTACTCAAATTTTAAAGCCTTCCTCTACAAGATACAACGGGTTTATGACACCTAGGGCTTAATATTAACCTAAATCACTTTTAAACCTGATTGTGTAATATATATGTAAATAAAGTTGCAACTTGCTATATCCCAGTCATGATATGGTTGTCTGTTTTTTCCATATATGAGTGAACAGAACTAAAGGTTCATCTAGCTGATGAAGAGAGCAAAAGAAGCAAAAGCTTCTTTCACTTTGGGGCTCCTAGTCTTGCATATATGGGTTTTGGGGTTTTTTTGTTGTTGTTTTGGGTTTGTGGTGTTTTTTGTTTGTTTGTTTGTTTGTTTGTTTGGTTGGTTGGTTGGTTGGTTTTTTGTTGTTGTTGTTGTTGTTGTTGTTTTTGAGGGGATTGTTTTTTTGGGGTTGTTTTTTGGCCTGTAAAAGTCAATGCACTATTTGAAAATGCTCATGGATTTTAAAAATTGAATCGTTCTTATCCAGGGAATCTTTCACCATTTTATTAGCTCAGATAGAAAATTGATTTCCCCTGAGTAATACTAAAACAGATAAAGCTGAAAACCTGACTAGAAGTTGAATATCTCTCAAGTATAAAAATCTTCCAATGTAAGATAAATCTGAGTTAAACAAAATCTGACATGATGGACAGTGCAACCAGGACCAATGTGGATTAACATATAGAGAATAACGGAGTTTTCACTATCGCTTCGAATATATAATAACCAAAAAAATCATCTGCTTTCTTGGGATTTGGAAAGGATACATGCAAAACAATGGAAGTGAGCATTTCTATTTCTTGGTTCGTTGCAGGTGTTGTGTCCCTGATCTCCCTGGCTGTGCTGTCCTACGAGCGCTACAGCACTCTCACCCTGTGCCACAAGCGCAGCGACGATTCCCGCAAGGCTCTGCTGGCAGTTGGCGGTTCTTGGATTTATTCCCTGCTCTGGACCGTGCCCCCTCTGCTCGGCTGGAGCAGTTATGGGATAGAAGGTGCAGGCACAAGCTGTTCAGTACGCTGGTCCTCAGAGTCAGCTGGGTCCACATCCTACATCATCTGTCTCTTCATCTTCTGCTTGGTTGTCCCCGTGACGGTCATGATGTACTGCTACGGGCGGCTCCTGTACGCCGTTAAACAGGTAAGCAGCTGCCTGCTCCCATGTTCTGCATTGCTCTTTTATCAAATTTGGAAGTATTGATGGTAGAGAGCAAATAAGCCTGCCAAAGTGAAAATGAAAAGGAAGGAGCATGAGGTCTTCACCAATCTTTTCAATTCTCCTGAAGCTCCAGTGAAAAAGAAGAGATAACATCATACAGGTACCGATTTTGTGGTTGGTAATACTGTGGAAAACACTATATGGGAAAACCAGCATATCAGAGTGAAGTTTACATTTGTAACAAAGTAAAAATATATGTTTACCTGTTTATGAATTAGACGTCCATGCAAATATTTCTTCCTGGTTTTGGAGTATAACATTTAATAATTTAATAATTAATTTCTGCTTCTTAATCTCTGGAATCTTAACTCTGCAGTGAAGTAATTCTACTGTGATCTACTGTTATCCCAAGAATCAGCTTCTCCTTGTAATTCTAGGTCACATTTAAATTTTTCTTCTAACTACAGTCACCTACTACTACTACTACTACTACTACTACTACTACTACTACTACTACTTAATTCTAGGTCACATTTAAATTTTTCTTCTAACTACAGTCACCTACTACTACTACTACTACTACTACTCCTGCTCCTACTACAATGATACTTCTCTCAGTGGTTTAAGGTGCACTGCAAATATTCCAAAATGAAACAAAAGACCCTGAAAAGGGTGTGGTATTGTGAAGTTTGAATACTCTTGGGACAGTAATGAAAGGGTTTAATGATGAATAATGAGAGAGGAATTAATGTATAGGTGTTCTCTAAAAAGCAATTCTCTAAAATGTTCAAATGAATTAACTAAGGGTGTTAAAAGGGGAAAAAAGCAGTAAATCCCTGAATTGAAGCTATCCTACAGAATCAAAGTGAATTTTCTTTGCTTTGATTAGTCATAAGGAATTAAGTTTCATTGTTTTACACAATTTGTCAAAACTTTGAGATCACTTAAAGCCCAAATGGGAAATCTTTTCTTCGAATACTGAGTGGGCCAGTAAAAACCTTTTGATGAATCACACATTAGTACTCTTCTTAAAAGTTGTGCAATATTAATATGGAAAAAATTTCCTGTGATTGTAAACTATTCAAGTGAAGTATCAGTCCATGTCTGATCTCTGGACAGCAGTTTTTTTTGCCATCACTTCAGAGTAAGAAGCAGGATCTTGAAATATGTGGTACTAAAAACATGCAGAAGATACATGTTTCTTAAAACTCTGGCATCTCTTTCCTTCAGCCCTCACTGCCCTTGCTGAAAACAGTCATCATCCACAATATGCAAATACCTGTATGGATGAAGCTTCTGCAGCACATACTTAAGCCTCTAGTGCTGAATGTTGACTCGTGTTATTCTATTCACTTTTTTTTTTAAATTCAGTTATATCAAAGGCATTCATAATCTCACTGATCTTCCTGATGGGTCTCAAGAAGTTGTGGCAAACATACTGAGGGAACAAAGTATTATAGAAACGATATGTGGAATCTATAGCCATTTTGAATTTGGTCATGAAGACTGGGTAGACTGGGTGGCAAATTAGGTTAATTGATTAATCAAGTGTCTGGAGGAAAAAAAAAAGATGGAAGGAAGAGCATTTTCCACATCTCCTCATGCCTTCCAGAGTGATCCTCAAGCCTGAGGTTAGAGGAATCTGAGAAATTTTGTAAAGGATGGAAGTGAAAGAAAATTGAACCCAATCTTGCATAACCTGTTGGAGGGACAGGCCTTAGGGAACTAATACTTTTTAAATGCAAAGGAACTTCAGTGGGGATTAAATAACTTTAATTAATTAATTTAAAGCACTTTAATTAATTTACACTTTAAAGTTGTTATGACTAGGAGTCCTAAGAGCTGCCTGAGTATTTGTGAAGTCTTGAATAGCTAAACCCTGAATTTTTACACAAAATGTCTTATGCTTTCCTAGTGTTTGTAAAAGATTTTCTTGATGCGTTATATTCACCAAAGAGAATTTCAATCAGAAAACTGACCAGTCCTCAGCTTTCTGTGATGTACCAGGAACTATTTCCACCACCATAATCCTAAAACCTTGCATTTCACAAATTTTTTGTGACATATATATAAATTTCTAAAGCACATATCATGATACAGTCACTGAATTACAGGCTTATTTCCCTTTGGTCTGAGATCCTTTAAGTGTTCTCTAATGAACAGGATACTTCATGAAATGCTGACGTATGTCACATTTCAAACTAGAGGAAGACATGAGCAATATGCAAATGAACATGTAGTACTTCCTATATAAAAATACAAAGAGTAGGTAGGATAATTTAAAGAAGGTAAGAGAACTACTCATTGTAATGCTGTAACTTTCTGGTGTGGAAAAAAAAAATAATTATCTTGTCATTTTCTGGCCTTGTAGATTAAAGTCCTTCTGTGACCCTCTGTGTTATGTATTTGAAGTAATATGGGAGCATGGCAAATATAGTAAGTGCATTATCCCAAATTCAGCTCCTTGCTACATCTTCTGACTTCATTTCATAATTTTGCCAGATCTGTAGAAATTATTTATGTTAGAGCATTGTAGCAACAATGTATTGCACCCTGAAATGAAGAGTGCAGGAGTTATGACATTATTAATAGTTCAGTGTAAATTTATTTAGGCGGAAGAAATATCTTAAGATATTTGGGATAGCTAATGCAAGAATTGGCATGGTGCCTTCCTTTTTTCTTTGTGCAGGCAGTGATTATAGGTCTGCCTTTCTCTTTTCCTTCCCTAAATTTAGTCAGGCGCTGTAGTATTCTGTCACTTGAAGCATTAATAGATCCCATGAAGTCATCTGCAATCTCTGTAATGGTAAAAAGAATTTCAGTGATACAGGTTTTATGAAAGATCATCTTTTCAAGGAATTAAAAGTCAATAATATCCTTGTATAAATGATGCTAATAGCAAATGCCATTAAACAGCATTAAAACACAACTCCACCACTATCTCAGAGCTCTTTCCATTTATCATGCTTGAAGACCTTTAGGAATTACATTTTTTAAAAAATTTACGGGGGGAGTTTTCCAGGCTGGTTTTATCTGGATGGTTGAGTCTGATCAAAGGGGCAAAACTTTCTCCCTCACAAAATTTTATTTATGCACATTCTACAGCTCAAGGGAAGGGAAATTAGGATGGTTTATTTTTCCTTGTACAGTCATATTTTTTTCCCAGTTTTTGGCTTATGATGCTTCTCTGTGACTCTACTCTTTCATTCCCTCTGGAAAAATGTTCTTTGTGAAGTCAGTGTCAGTTGTTTACACTTTGAAAAATGGGCTCCCAAATGTGGAATTACAGAGATTAGCATTGTGATCACTGTAGCACAAAATGACACAACGTGATTAAAATCCTCCACTGAGGGGCCCAGAGAACTCATGTGAACCAGCCTAATGAAAATTAGCAAAACTTTTAAAAAGACATCTCTTCAGCCTGCATTATCTCCTACTCACATGCAAAAATCCTTCCCAAGGACAAGAAGAGTCCCAGAAGGATGTTTCAAGAAAAGTTTTCAGTTTGGTTTTGTAAAAGACACTCATCTCGTTGTCAGTCTTCTTTCACTGAAAGCTGTGCCTGAACAAAGCTTAACAAAAGCTTTTTTTGAAACATAGCTAGGACATGGAAAACAATAAAAAGGACTGCAAGCAGAGCACAAAGGCTTAAACAGGCAACTTTTACTCTGCAAGAGACAGTGTGTTGAAGTGGGCAAAGTGCCAATGTTTTATGGGGTTCTGGAGTAGGTGGACTTAAAACACGACCTGATAGTCCTATAGTGTGATGGGGTTTGGTTTAGGTTTTTTTCCCATCATTATTCCAGTTCTACTTTGCGTTTGTCTTTGAAAAAAAAACAAAAAAGAAAGAATACAGAAAAAATACTTAGGGAAAATTTAAAGACTCTATTAAGCAGAAGTTGACCTTACCAGTATGTCTTGTTCTCCCTCCTGTGATACACCTGTTATTGCTTAATTCCTCAAAAACTTCTAGTTTTAACTAGTGACCAAAATGTTAGTCCAGGTAGTGAAACTATCCAACTATTTTCCTTTACAACTTTTTTTTTTGTTTCTCTTGAAAAGTGCTACATGATTTCTGACTTTAGATATCATAGGAGAACCAGATAACTTATTTTTATAGCATCTCCTGACTTTTGTAAGTCAAAGTTACACAGTGGAGAGCTGTCTATTCCTCTCTCTTCCAGATTTCAAAGTAGTAAATTTAGGGGAGGAAAAATGCTTCCATCTCTTATGTAAGAAGTAATGTCCCACAGAGAGATTACCGCTTGGTTATAAACCCAAGAATACTAATTTTTAAATCTGTCTGGTGAGATTTTGACTCTAGGTTACTTTTTAAAGATTTGGTTATAAACAACAGTGGTGGTTTTGAAATCTCCTGTGCCCACACAGGAAGTCTAAGAGAAAAAGGAAAGAAAAGAGGTAAATTTTTATAATTTCTGATTCCTTAATCTTGTTTTACGTCTACTATTTGGAACAGTCAAACAATATCTATAAAAGCATTTATTGTATCATTGTTCATTAAAGTAGCCAGGAAAGGACAACAAAGTAGAAGGACCATACCTGTGGATGTTTTCACTTTTCCATCTCTTTTGGAAATGATCATTTGGAGGAAGAGAGCACATTGGGGCAGAATGTTTAGTGATTTAAACTGAAAAAAAATCTTCACATAATACAAAGAGTAGGATGGGAACATAATTATTGTTCCATCATTCCTTCATGTGCTTCACATGCCTATTTATAGAGAAACTTGATTTTCTGAAACTTCATCTTTGATGGCACTGAAGTTATGATTTATGTTGAGAAACTGACAAAGCAATTATGCACCATTAAATCTTAACTTCTTAGAACCCTAAATAAAACCAGGTTTGCAGTCATAGATGCAAAGCTCACAATATTTCTAGTTGTTTAATTAAAAAAATAAGTCCTAAGAAAAGTAATTCAGGTGAAGATGATGCAGACCTGGTTGTATGGTTCCTGCAGATCATCCCTTTCAAATGTCATTAAATACATTCAGGATTTGACTTAATTTCAAGTATGTTTGACCCTTGCTGCATCTTAGCCTAAACAGTCAGCTACACTCATTAGACAGCCATATCTTGTTATTTTTACCATATACTCATGAATTTTTTTCTTTCTTTTGGATCTTCATATATGCAATTTTTATCATTTTTCTTCTATGCCTCCTTTCCCTCCTAGTTTCTGGAGGCATAGAAGAAAAATGATAAATAATTTTGCCTTTAAATTTTTAACCTTGCCATAAATATATAATAATTACATCTCATTCAAAGCAAAAAGAGATTTAGTTTGCAAATTAATTGATAGATGTTTTCTGTCACATCATCATGAAGAAAAGGCAACTTATTAAAATAGAAGCCTCAGGTTGCGAGAATTGTAATAAACTTACAAAATGTAACACAAGGCATGAGTTGGATTATCTATCAACTGCTATAAAGTAATACAGCCTATCTTAAAAAAAATAATAAAAATAATTATTTCCAAATTTTCTGTACAACATTCAACAGGCACCTAACAGTAAATATTCATCTGCTTACCAGGCAGTTGTTTGACCTTTGCCAAATTCTTCATGTGCGAGCCACTCTACAGCCAGAACTCAAAGCTGGCAACAGATCATTTTTTTGATTCTGTGATAATGGGAATATTTTGTGATAACAGACACTGTTTTCTTGTTGCTTGATTCCATGATATTTTCCATAAGAATGGGCTTTAAGAGAGCAATTTACATTTCTGTGTAACACTGTGTTTTTTTCAGAATTTCTGGATCATATCTCCAGTGGAAAAGCTGACTGATTTTTATTGTTTTGAGGTAGAGGAGCACTGAAAGACATTAGACTGCATATACAATGTATCTGTGATCAGTGATCAGATCTTTGAAGTTCTGGTTATTTTCAAGTCTTCTTGGCTTCTAAACATGATCAAAATTATTAGAATTCTGTAGGTGACCTGATATCTGGAATAAAAAAGCCATAAGATTCTTGGGGCGGGGGGGAAGTTGTATCTTTCTATTTCTTATTAAATTATTAAATTCTGTTGAATATGTAATTTATTTAGATTCAGATTGCAATCTGTAGAGGCATTACATACATAAGAAATCCTTGCATATCAACTCTTTCTGTTTAAAAATTTTCTGATAATTTCTGTAACCACTCTCATTTTCACAGCCCTTGAGTCCCATTGCTTCTTTTCTCCTTTACCTCATACCATTCTTTACATCAATAAATCTCCTCCTTCCTTCCTTCAGTGATTTCCATACGTTTTTTCCTTTGATGATTTGAAGTGAATATACACTGATTTTTCAAGGCTTTGCAAAGCTGAAGCTACTATTCCTATCTTACTGAAGGAAAGCACATAGTTTTGAGAAATTACCTGTGAGAATTCAAGGCATTTTAAGACTCCATCTAGCCTATTGTTTTTTCCTCTGTGTTCCCTCCATACTCAGTAGAGAAAGAAAATCACATTAAGGAGATTATTCTCAAAATCAGCAACTTTTTTCAGCTGCTGCTACGTAAGATGAGCAGCATTAGAAGAAGCAAATTATATTATAGCAAAACAAGTAAATAGTTTGACCTTGAAAAGAGGATATAGTTTATCAATAATTATTATTTTTAATGGTACCTGTTTTCAGTTATTTTCAAAAAATGCCATGATGGTTAAACTGTTATGCCATTATGTCATTGTTATTTAACGCCAGGTCATAATATAACGTACAAACATAGCATAGCTTTTCAAGCAAAATCTGTAGCATTCTGACACTAACTTCTGACATTCATACCTCTATAAACAGCAATTTTCAGATGTATTTCATATTTCAGACTGTTCTATCTTTATGTTTTTATTCAAGAATATTTCAGTGAAGTAAGTGCTGATTATTCCTATAAGATGTTTTTTAAATTTTTTTTTTTTAATGGGAAACCTGTTTGAGTAAAAAGTTGCTTTCATTAGCTAGAAGGAAGATTTACTAGCAGGTTTAACTTTTAAAGAGGCTACTTAGTCTTGTACTCTTCCATAACTATTAGGGTTTTCCCAGGAGCTGAAGTGATTATTAGGTAGCTACCATGAAAACACTGTAAATATACTATTGATTTTTGGGACTTTCTGCTTTCAGATGCAAAAATATTTGTTTTGTGTGCTACATTTATACCAGCTTTTATTAAAGGATTCTATCTCAAGGGAATAAAGTTTAGTGTTTTCTCTAACAGTGGAGAAAAATGTCAAATCCTGAGGAAAAAAAGGAGAAAGATAACTTTTTTTTTTTCTTTGTGTATAGCTGCAAGGTTTGTAAGTTCACCATCTCAGCTTTTAGGAGAGTAAAGGTATGGTGAATCAATCCTACATAAAATACCTTTCAATGTCTTTAAGGACATCAACAGCTGTGCTTGCACAGACACATCTAGCTCATCAGTGACAGGTATATTCACTCGAGGTTGTTCTCATTATTCCTGATTAAAAAGTGTCCACAGAATGTTAAAGCATGCCATCAGATTCATCTTTGAAATCTGATCATGCTGGAAGGGAAACAGACATGAGAAAAGATTAGGATTTTCTTTCTCTTGTGTCCGCAGCAGTATAAATCATTAGTTAATTGTCTGCATTTTGCAGAGAAGCAGTGACAAAACTTTAGTGTAAATCAGGCACTGTACAAATTCATTGTAAATCAAATTAATGGCTGGTCAGAAAATAGGAAGTCATTGGGTTTGCCACTTTTCATACTTTAGATAAACTAAGGAGAAAATAAATATGCCATAATCTGTAATAACAAGCTAATAGAAATTTAAGACCTGATCCATTAATCTCTGGGTGCATTATGTCCATAAAAAATAGCCTGTGGCTGCTTCATGAGTCTTTCAGTTTACAGCAAATGGTGTGCATCAATACCAAGCACTCATAACATCTCAGTTCAGGGTTTGATTTAGTAACGGTTTTTCCTTATAACAAAAAGAATGAGAGCTGTTTTTTGGGTTTTTTTGTTCACCACTTATAAAACTGGAAAGGTTAAATGTACTGAAGAGTGTTTTGCCCTGTAAAGCATGCAGAGTTTTGTACTTAGATTTCAGCATGCAAGAGCTTAGCTACACTTACTTTTACACTTTACTTCTGTAGTTTAACTCCAGAGACTAATTTGTGACCCCAGGCAAGCTCCCTGACTGAAGACTTGGAGGAAAATTAATTGTCCAGCATGTAGCAGCAATGTGGCATTGTCCCCTAGAGAAACACTTCTAAAGGTCTGTCTGCAAAGGGACATTGCTGTACAATGAAAAGGAGGAATGTGCAATGCCCCTGGTGATCACCATGCACTTGGTAACACAATAACTGTGCCGTGGTGTGAGAGGCCAGTCCCCAGCCAGTGCTGCCCAGGAGGGAAGTCAAAGCAGAGGGCCTTGGTCACGGCATGTAAATTATAATGTACATAGCAAAGCCTTCAGTCACCATTGTAAAACCATGGAAGAATCTGGGTTGGAAGAGACACTACACATCTTCTAGTTCCAACATTCTTGCCATGGGCAGGAACATCTTCCACTAGACCAGGTTGCTCAATGCCCCATCCAAGGTGTCCTTCTATAGTTCCAAGGCACAGCTTTTCTGGGCAACCTGTTCCAATATCTCACCACTATCGCAGTAAAGAATATTTTCCTAATATTCAGTCTAAACCTGCCCTTTCAGTTTGGTGTCATTCCCCTTGTTCTATTGCTACATGCCCACATAAAAATTCCCTCTCAAGCTTCTTGTAGGTAGGTCACCTTTAGTTACTGGAAGGGGCTATAAGATCTCCTGCGAGCCAAAGTGTACTTCTGCTTTTTCCACTTTGCTCCACTAGTATGCATATATGGTATGATAATAAACATGCAGCTCTTGCATTCGCATAATAGTTCATTTCCCCTGGGGTTTAACAAGGGTAAAGGTGTAAATATTGGTGTTCAGCTCACTTAGCCTCATCATTACAGCAAAGAAGTGTTGAGAAGTCATGCTAATTTTCATGTTCTAAGAATATGTTCTCTCGTGTTCATGCAGTCAATCGAAATCTGTGTTATCACAAGTTTTGTTGTGGGGTTTATAGGTCCATACTTGCCTTTCCCCTCCCACTTTGTTATTAAAATAAGCAGGCAGGACGATATTTTATGGAATTCTTCCCCTTGATTAAATTGTTGCTGCTTGCAGACTACTTGTCTCCGTCTTGTGGTGAATCAGTGGAAATCATCTTGTGCTGCTGTAGCAGGTTGAAACTGGGGTCATACTTCAATTTACAAGTATCTTTTGCCTTACTATATGTACTGTACTTATTTCAGTAGGCCTGACAGTAAAGTGAGGGCCACTGTCACCAGTGAAAAATTACAGCAGAAATAAGGCCAATAATATTTTAACACAGATTTATATTTCAGGCAGCACTGGATTAATTTCAGTCAATAATAATTGATGACCAATATTCTAAGTGCCTCTAGTTACTGGCCTTGGTAGAATATAACCTTAGAGCACAGCAACTTGGGGCAGTCAGCTGGGTGACTAATAATGTCTTTTGTTTGTTTGTTTGTGTGCAATGCATGGCAGGGGAATAAGTGGGAAAATCAGGCTGGAGCAGGAGGAAGGGAGCAGTCTGTGGTCAAGGCCACTGCCTTGGCCACAGCAGAGAATTGGTGCAGTTTGTGGGGGCCAGGTGGCTGCTCCAGGGGAGGTCTGGGAAAACACACTGCACCCTGATGGAGAGCAGCTTCCAGCAGAGCGAAACCCTTCCTTGTGAACTATGTAGAGTAGAGGCTTCTGAGGTTTTTTAAAATTAAGTATTAACATACAGCTTTTCAAAGCTGCTGCTCCTGCTGGAAGAAAAGAGATACAGTTCAGGCACTTCCCAGCTTGCCCCTGACACTTAGTGTAGGGGAAGCTTCCTTTACTGAGGGAGTGCTTGTCTGAACCTTCCCAGGAGAAATGATACCCATCTATGACACCATGTAGACAGTTTTGCATTTCTTCTTGTTAGGCAGATGTTTCATTTGAATTTCACTTCATTAGTAATGCGGTTGTTAGATGAACTCCTCAGCTGCTTAATTATAAAGATCTTCGTATTAAAAAACGCAGGAATCCTTATGCAGTAAATCAATATCCCTGTGCACAGGTATAGGATAGGAAAGAAAAAGATAGGTCTTAAATAGCTAATGTTTCCTTCAGAGAAATATGTATAAGGTGTTTTACTCTGCTTCTCAAGTTACTTTTAATCTGTTGACTCTCCAACTTTTCTATTTCATACAGTTTTCATTGGAAGTTAACCGCTGTCCCTTTTGTGTTCTTAATTCATTCTTCCCTTGTTATTCCAAGGTATAAAACTAAACAGAGTGAACATTCACTCTTAATTTATAGTGTTTAGGGTCCTGAGACTTCGCTTTCCTCTTCATTAAGCATCTTTTTTTTTTCCATGGTTCTTCTTTTAAAATGTCTACACCATATTAATCTTAAAACAACAAACAATGGTCTCTAGCTTGAGGTGGAATCAGCCAGGCTTACAAAGAATGGGTGATTATTTGACTTTTAGTAGTACAACTGACATCTGCTAAGCAGCTAAATTAATCACAGATGAGTATGTACTAAGGTTGCCTTAGGGTATATTCCAGACCTCCTCCTGTAACTGAGAGTGGTAATCTGAATTTAAATGGGAGACCTGTCAACTAAACAGCTTCTGAGGTAATAAAAAGCATGTAAGGTGTTTTCTAAGGGGATCTCAGCAATATTTGTTTTGTTTCTGGTCACTTACATGGCGGAAGAGGCACAACACTGCAGTTTCAGAAGACTGTGGTATTAATGTCATCTGGTAATATAACACTTCACTTGAAACTGCCCCAAACATGGCAAGATAGATTTCCATTTACCTGAGATCCTTGCTACTTATATCTGGCCCATTAAAGATTAAATATGAACAAAGGTTGAACAAAACTGACCTGCATAAAAATCAAAAAGGAAGAAATTAATAAATATTCCAAGACTAAATTAAAAACAAACAGACAAACAAAAATCAAGCAAACATTCCCATTAAAAATGGAACTTTCCCTACCTGGAGCACACTGAAGTATACACATTTTTTTATTTCCATTGTCAGTCCCATTGAACATACATAAAAGTTTGGTTATATGTCTGTAAAACACTGCATACAAGCTACTGTCCTGCAGACAAAAGAGAGTGAATATTGCCACTAGTTCCCAGTGACATCTATCCCTGGTTGAATAGCAATAGCACTCTGCTCTGCTCTGATGCCCTCATGGGCATTTAAAAGCACCTATCTCTGGGAAGGTTCATTTAACAAAATCACCTTGAATATTGCTTTCTACTTTCTCTATTGTTATGGCTTGCAACAGCTCCGTAAAAGTCCTTAAAGGCCTTACCTGATCTCTCTCCCACTCCCTGAGCAACTTCAGGATATTAGTTCAGTTTAAATGTCAGGTTGAAAGAACTGACTTTCACATTGCTCCAACCTGGCCTTTCTGCATCAATGTTTAATTTTTCTGAAGAAAATTTGTAACTGTGGTTGGTAGTCTGGCCTTGGCCTTTTGTTAATTGCATGCCACTCCTGGGAGAATTTTCTTTCTGTATGTATTCTTTCACTGTTCAGCAGTGTAAATGCTCTTCTGCCCTGCTTGTGCTTCTGTGCTCCAGGATGGTCAAGGCTCAGTAGGTGCTTAGTCACGTCAGCCTGGAACATTTCGGATTTTCTCTATAATTAAATGGATTTGCTTTGGTCTCCATTGCTTGCCAAGTAAGTTCAGGATGTTAATTCAGTCTAAATGTCAAGTTAAAAGAAATACAATTCCAGCCTGCTGAATCGTCTTGTTAACTCATTCTTCTTTTTACTTTGACCTTTCCTTAGGGAGGTACAGGTATTGCTCGATTAGTTTCAGCCTTTCCAGAAGGATGGTGGAATTTTATATGGCTACACCATCTCTGAGGTCATTAAATTCACACTGGGCAGGTTTTGTACTGGCTTTAACTATGTCTATCCCTACTTACTCGTTGCACTGTGAAGAATTCTTCCGTCACAAAACTCAGGAATGAAAATGTTGTTCACAAGTGAGCTGAACTTGCAATATCTATATTTGATAAATACTGACTCAAAGAGGGTTGGACTTGTTAGTGAGCCATTGCTAGAATAGCTTATATGTGGACACTAATTGTGCCAGATGTATTGACCCTACTGAAACTAGAATTAGAAGGAATTCTAGAGAATTATTTAAATTATCTGGGATGATTTTTCCTGGCTGTAATTGTCGAAAAGAAAAGAAAAGAAAAGAAAAGAAAAGAAAAGAAAAGAAAAGAAAAGAAAAGAAAAGAAAAGAAAAGAAAGCATATCCAGAACAAAATTAGGTTGTAAAAAAATATTGTTCTAATGCCAATCTCTTCCTTGCAAAATAAAGTATATTTTATACAATTGGAATTGTATATTGAGAGAGTGAAACACAAATCTGATTACTTGTCACATATAGAATGCTCATCCTTAGTGTGTGACATCCTCAGTAGTTACAGCCTCCTTTAGCAGACTTACAGTAAATATCCATGGAGATCATCAACTGGGAAGTGAGTGCAGTTGACTGGGAAAGCAAGGGACAATGACCAACAACAATTGTCTGAAGCAGGAAAACTGAGAAAAGGCATAGATCAAGAGCACCTGAGGTGCAGTTATTTGTGCAAAGTGACTCTATCATACATCATATATATACATACATGTATGATAAAGGGCTCCTGATTATCACCCTTCAAAGACATGGCAGAGTTAGTTTGAGTAATTTAATGAAAAGATCAGTTCTCTATTCAGGAAAATCAAAATAAATAAGATGTTAGAAATCGCTAGGAAGGGATTGACAGAAACATCCCCAGTGTTGTTATACCATTATATACACTTGAATATTGCAAGGAGTACTGGTCATGTGTTTGAAAAGAATATAAGGAAACCAGAAAATTTGCAAAAAGGGTAACAAGTGCTATCAGAGCTAGCTGATAATACACTACAGAAGTTGTGTTCAAGGAGAGATTAAAAGCGAGAGAAATATCCTCAGAAACCAACCAGATATTCAAATATCACCATCTTATATGTATGGTGTTACATTTCAGACACTCAAGATGAAATCCCAGATTCCAAGATGAGTATAATATGATTATTATACTACAATCCAAGCTGGAAAGCATTTGGGCCCATACAGAGTACCACTGAGAACCCTGTGTACATAGACAGTGTTTCAGAAGCAGAACATGAGCTCTGAATTTCCTCATACAACTCCATATGTGAGCAAGAGTTGACCATATCATACCAATTCCTTCCTTCCCTTTCCCTTCCCCTTTTCATTTCCTTTGCTCCTCCTTTCAGCCCCCTACCATTTTTCCCTTCTCTTCCATCCTCTCCTGTCCTTTTCACTCCTTATTCCTGTTAGTCAACAAGAAACGTGCTGGTAACAATTATTTTCATCTAAATTGAAGCACACATTAAGGTATGTGTAACCTGATCATGTTTACTGACTGAACCATTCTAGTGGAATCCCTGTATTAGATTACTCTTAGATTGCTCCTGAAAAAACCTGCAGCTGTATGAACTGATGCCTTCTTGGACACAATCAGTGATCTCACTGGCAGAAAACCAGTTTACCATGTGTTCAACTGCCACTTTACTCTTTTAGGATTCTAATCACCACCACAATAAATAAATAAATAAATAATATATACATACACACACTAAAGAATAGTCATCATGTAGTTTTAATTCATAACATTTTTCTACTGCACCTTTGTCTGTCCCCTTGGAGTATATAAGAATTCATGGTAACTAGCTCAAATGAACCATTACAGAGTGATATATACTTTATATACTTCTTTATACGTTTCTGCTTGGACACAAAATTTGGAATCTGTATTGACTGTTTTCAGGTGTCATAAGAACTGAGTTGTTCATCATGTTCCCCTATAACCCAGAAATCTGTGCTACCTGAAGAAATCATTTCTAAAAATGCTACTTTTTGTACAGCAGCAGAGTAACAACAATATAGTTGTGTTTGCTGTACTACTCTCCTTCAACAAATAAGAAACAAATTTCAGGGAAAAGCAATATTATTTAGAAGTAAAGTTCCAAACTCAGGTATTGTGTATCCCAGTCATCTTGTAAGAGGTTATTTTGGTCTTTCTCTTACTGAAATTGTTATTTGCTGTAATAATGTTCTTTTACAGGCTCAGAGCTGCCAAAGAATTCAAAAGAATGAGTAGTATCAAAGCAAATATAACCTGATCGGCTATTGGTGTTTTTCACTGTTTTCTTCCAAAGTAAGAATGCCTCTCAGGAAGATGTGTTTTACTTTATGCATGATTACAGTTCACATATAAAAATGAAATGGAGTTTGCCAACTGACCAAGTTTTGCAAAGTTGCACATTTTATTTTTAATGTGTAATCTATTTCTCTTCCCTATCAACACTATAATTCAGCATCAGTATACTTTACAATTCTGTGTCAGCACTATCTGTACTGTGCTCTTTCTGCAGAGAAATGACAAGGATTTATCTAAGTCTGGTGAAGTTAACACAGCTCATCACTTTTACAAATGTCTGGCTTTCTCCTAGAAATGCCTGTAGGATGCCAGCTGGGCTATTAGTGCTATAAAACTGCCACTTCTTCCCTAAGTGATGATGGTGACTCTATAAAAATCACTGACCTGCCTTTAAGCAAGTTTGGTGAACTTCATTTCAGTGAAGACCATTGGTAGCCTGTTGCAAAACAGCAGGAAATGCTCAACAGATCCCCACTTCTCAGATGAATGCTCTGTGCTATGGGCAATTTTAACATTTACTCAGCATTAATAGGCTTAGTACTGGCCTACTAATCCTTAGTAGGATTAATAAGAGGAAAACCCCCTTTTCTATCCATCAGTTTGGCCATTAACTGCAGAAACATCAACCAAGAAGATTTGTTTCCCTTGATCTACTACCTGGACATTTCCAATTACCTCCTTTCTAGGGACACCCCATTAAGTCATAGTTTGTCAACACCAAACAGGAGGTAGAAGGTGTTTTTTAAATTTTTTTCTTTCTCTCACTACTCTAAATAGGCTTTGAAGTCTTGTAGTTGAATATTCTGAGTTGGAACTGCCAGCATGAGTTGCCCAAATGTTGGCCAGAATCAACTGTACTCACATTTTGACAGGTAATCTGGTCTAGAGGATAAAAGGGAAACTAGTCCTGATACAACTCAAGTTCTTTGCACATGACATGCCATTAGCAACTAGGAAATGCTGTCCTAGAGGATCCTCTTTAAGGTGCCCATTTAATAGAGATTTGTTAAGTGCTTTTAGCACTCTCATTAATGATCTTGATCTATAATTAACACTCAGTGAATATCAGGATTGGTCAATACAAGTGCAGGGTTTTGCACAATGAGAAATCATACAAGATGAATAAACACAGGCTGGGAATCAGTACAGTCTAAAGGATCTAATTTGAGTAGTGAGTCCCACACAATGTGTGGGTTTGGGAACACGATGCCTTTGCAAACAGAATAGATCTTATTGTGGAACAGGTGAGCAGAGGTGTGGAACACCTGGTTGTGCTCTGTTCTGTCTGCTTGGTTATGTTTAACCAAGATATGCATATTTTGAGAACAGTTATGTGAACAGTTTCCAAATGTAAAAACACTGATACTAAACAGAGGCTGTTGTGACTCATTGTGTTTGCGTACCCTTACGCTAATGGAAAGACACAAATAAACATTTTCTAGAAATGAAGGTCTAGATCAGATGTTACTAAAAGGTTTGTGAGGACATAAGTGTTGAAATCATGGAGAAGGTTCTTCAGGGGTATGAAATATCTTTCTATTTGACAGTAACTCTCAGGCTGATTGAGGAGTATTTTTCCTGCATTTAGTGCATACAGGGGAAGGGGGAATGATGACAACACCAAATCCCTTGAGAATCCTTCCAGCCCTCTGGCTGTAAGATTTTAAGTGCATTAAAATTCACGGAATCCCTAGTATTTATTTGCAAAGATAGTAAAACCACTTCATCAAGGTAACAGGAAATGTACAGTACTAGAGTAGTTTATGACAACATGAAAATGAAATGGTAGGAAAGCAGAGAAATTCAGTCCTTTGTCTCCACCAGCTGCTATTTATTTTAATGTGCATCTGACAAAGTAATATAAACTTTCAGAATGCCGGATTTGTGAATGTGTAACAAAAGCTATAACCCAAAACTTTGCTGACTCTGTCACACTTGGCATTTCTTTTCACTTAGAGAATATTTTATGGCATGCTTATTATACTTTGGGATGCATATTTCAGAGTTTCTCTTGCATTAGAAAACATGTACTTCCTTTTCTTTTCAAATACTATGTCCAACTTCAGAAGATAGACAAAGGGAAAAAAAATTGGTTTAATCTGGAGTATAACAATCATGTATGTTGGTAAAAGTATAATTCAGAGACATTTTACTAAAAAAGCCCCACATGTATATCTGGGTTTTTATAGTCCTTTGCTCTATTTTCTAATGATGATGCTGACTCTGCGTCTACGGAAGACATCTAGATGATTCCACTTTCGGCCATATTTCAGTGTAAAGCTGAAATAAAGATAAAATGGCATTTATATCCCTCCCTCAGCCATATGTATCTAGAACTTACAAGTTTTCAAGCATCATTGCTTCCACAGATCAACAGTCTTTCATTAGAGAGGATACAGGGGATAGAAATTGAAGTCTCTCAGCAAGCTCATCCATTTGAGTTGTAAGCATTTGGAAAATTGGAATGTTTTGGGTTATACAAGAAAGCATCTTATTTCTGTTAGTTTTGTTCAAATTTCTAATAAGGAATAGTATTTAAAACACAACTGCCCATCTTTTCTGTACTATGTAGGAGTCATAGTGGAGTCATACTGCATTTCACAAATCTATGGCCAGAACATACAAACGCTGGATCTTGCATGTATCCAGTACTGGGCACAGATAAACTCTGGTCAATTCTTTTAGGCTGGGCACTCTGGGGCTCCTTTCTCCAGTCCATTTCTTTCCATGCCATATTGCTGCCCACCAGCTGCCTTATGCTATGTCTGACATTTTCAAAGTCTTTCCCATTATTTACCGTTTTTGCTTCTGTCACTTTTGGGTATAGCATATCTTAAATATCCTTTGAAAGGTTCCTAAAAATGGAATTTATGGATCTCTGCAAATAGATCCAATATTGAATTACTGAAGGCATGATGATTCCAAGTGCTGCAGGCTTGGAGAAGTCACTCCCACACCCAGTTTCCTACATCTTGTTTCTATGTGAAGCAATGTCTGGCTGCCCACAGTGAACATGCTGTCCCCCTCTTTGGAGAACATTTCTGACAGACTGTGTTCATTCCAGCTGAGAGGTTGAACAAGCCCACTACCTCCCCTTTCCTGGTGGGCCCTGATGTAAAGAGGAATGTTGCTTTGAGGTGATCCTCAAGGTAGTGTTAGAGGGGTAGGCAGAGTAGATGTTCCCAGACTGAAGCAGTGATGGTTCTCCCAAAAGGCTGCAAGTGCCAGTGGGAAAAGCAGCATCACAAAAGGCAGAGCCTGTAGCACCAGACTAGAAAAACCTCTGGGGACAAATCACTAGAAAGGGCCAAATATACACTAGAGAATGGATAATACTTACTCCATGTCTAATTCTTTATTCCTTCCTTACCTATTCCTTGATCTTTTTCTTAGAATCTTTATGCTGTCTTCACCTTGCATTGTCAAATTTTGGTCTAATGCTATGAATACCCTAGCTCCAATAGAACTTTTAAAAAAATTTGCTTTGTAGGGGCAGGAATGAAAATTTTTAAAAGAAAAATGAATTTTCTTGTTGGATTGTTTTTGGTTTGGTTTTAACTAACTGTACTTATTCTAGGTAGATGTAAAAATCAACCAAAGTACCTCATGCTCCTGCTTATTTCCAGCAGCCACTGATTTTGTATAATTTATAAAGGACTGTCTGTAATCCACAAGCTACAGAAAAGGAATTTATCTTCTTTTCTGTGTGTGAAGATAAATAAATGTTTATGAGCACCAGGATAGGTACAACAGCTAACTTCCCCTTGCTTACCATCTTGCCTATCAGAGTGAGGGTTAGAGAGACCTAACTAATCCTGAGTACACCTCTCCCAAGGAAAAAAAATGTGTGCACCTGAACTTCAGTCTTACTGGTTAAATTTAACTTGTCTAACTTAGCTGTTTAAGTGCCATTAATTTCTATGTCCAATTTGTCATTCTGATGATATGCTCTAGAGTGGGATTTAAAATCAGGAGGGTATCAAGGGTCCTGCTGAGAGGAGAAGAACTGAAGACTCACAGACTTCTCAAGGTTGAGTTGGTTTTGTTTTGATTTTTTCTGAGTTCACCTGTGCCGTGGCAAGTGTATAAGAATTTGAGGGAAAACATCTGGAGGAGAACATTTTTGGGCTTTTTTGGCATAATTCCTATATTTTGAAAGATGTCCTTTAGATGAGAGCTTTGAAAACACTTTCTATTTATATTCTTTGTAGGGTCTATAGGATTTGACAAGCAGATCTGAGCACATCTATTAGGGTTATTTAAATATAAATAGCTATATGTCAAAGACATACCCACATGTCCTTAATGATTCCTTGCTTCATGTCAGTAGAAATTTTCAGGAAAGTGGGAGGGGATCCTTCACTAAAGTGTGGGAAAGTCTGCCCAACTTCCCAGGAGAAAGGGCAGTTGTGGTTAGGTGCTGAAAGACTGATGATGCCTGAGAGATTTTATCATCAGATTTCACTGTGAGGAGTGCAGCAACAATCCAGAGGAAAGCAAAGCTAGAATTCTCACCCACACATGCTAGCCTGGTGAAAAGTAGCATTAAATGTGAGTGGGAGCTTACATACCTGCAAAAATGGACCTAGGGGAGTAGCCAAGGTACATTTTCAGGGAAAATATTACCCTGACACTTTTTTTTTTTTGAATTCACGCCCCAGATTCAGAGAAAGTATTGATATTTAGAGCAGAAAAGGCTGTGGTTAATTTAATTTATGAGGTAAAGAGGGCAAAATAACTTCCTTTTTTCTAACTTTCTTCTCCACACTTGGATGACTCTGGTGTAAAAATTTTCACATAATTATGGAAATATATAATGTATATATTTGTAAGATATATAGTGTGTGATGTGTATACATTTTTGCATAAATACAAATATATATATACATATTTAAAATGTTATTTTTTGTCATTGATTGAAAATATTTTTCCTTTAAGTGCAGGAAAGTGTGCAGTCAATTTTCTATGTAGATAGTAGGCATATTGCTGTTTAGCATAAAGTAACCTAGAAAGAAACCTGGAAAGAAATTTTACACCTATCAGTTCATCTGTTGTTGAAGAGCTCAGCTTTATTAGTGATGTTGCATATACACATTCTACATTTTGCTATATCTGGAAGAAAGAACACAAAAACCAGGAAGGAATTAAGGTCTGACATTTTTGCTTCCTGCTTCAGAAATTCTTCAACGCAAAATGTATCAAAGTCAGTTTTCATTTTTTTTACATTTTTTCCTTTCCTTTACTGTCATCAGGGCTGTTCCATCAGTCAAAGCCACCACATAAGCTTTTAAAACAACAACAACAAAACCCCTAACACAAACCAGAAGTTAGTTATCAAATTATTGGTTAAAAATACAATTTGTTGGCATACTTTTCAAGAAGAGGAAGGTTAAACTAAATTACTGCCTTGATTTTCTGAAAGTAATCTCAGCACCTTCCACCTTTATAACAGCAAGCTGTGTTGCAGATCTGCAACAAATGTAGTAATATAATAATACAGGTTCACATCTTCCTTGTGTTAAGGACTCCAGGGCTGGATGCAGAACTCCAGGTAGGCTCTCATGAGGGCAGAGTAGAGGAGGAAAATCACCTCCCTCTGCCTGCTGTCCAGTCCTCTTTTGAGGCAGCCCAGGAAGCATAAGGGCCTCCTGGGCTGAGAGTGCACTTTGCTGGCTGAATTCCTTTCTGCAGGGATGGTCTCACATGGTGCAATCACTGGAACTGCCCTGTGCCAGGGCAGGAGTTGGACCTTGATGATCCTTGTAAGAATAGCTAATGGACTTCTGTTTCTAAAACCAAACTGTTAATGCAACCCAAATGATAGAGGACATATACACCTTTAATCTTCTCATGCACAACGATGCTAGAAAATACACAGTGAATAAAGAAGGTCAGGATAAAACATGAACTCTCAAGGACGAGAGTGACACCATGGGCTCCTTGTTTAATATATGGGAATGTGTTCACTGTGTTAGTCAAATTGCTGCTAAAAGCCCTTTAGCAGTGAAAAAAAAACCCTGCATCTAAGAGGATTATAGTGTTCCTTAAGTCCATAATAAAACTCGGCTGATTTTAGCATCAATAGCAGTTATGCTTTAAGGAATGTACAAAGCCATGAATTTTGTATTTAAAGCATCACTTCACCTTGAGGAATTAAGGCAGCTAATTCCCATTTCAATAACAAAAATTTATAATAAAACCAGTCTTCAGCTGATAAAATATCCTTCCTGTGGACTTAAATTCCTACACTTAACAGTGACATAAAATTATTAGCTATATGGCCTCTTGTGTAGTTTTATGGCTTCTGCTTTCTGTATTTGTTGCTATGAACTATTATGTGGCCCCAGCTGAGCAAAATGCTCATGTGCATGTTTAAATCTCAGTTTGCTCACTGAATATGTAAGTGTAAACACTTTGTGGAGTCAAGGCCCATTGAATTCTAAGATGACCCAAAACAGATGTTTCTGTTCACTCTCCATTTCCACAGGACAATACATCTCTTCAGTGTTCACTCATTTTGAACTTAGCCACCTAACTGCTAACAAAGGAGGCATTAATTTTTTAAGCCAGTGAGCACTCTTTTTCCAGGATTGCCTATTTTAAATAACAAAGTATTTAATCCCCCTTATTATTAATCTGTACAGTACTGGTCCTGGGGTAGCTCACACTGAGAAAGAGATTACTTGGAGAGTATGTTTCCTACAGCTATTTAGAGCTTTATATACTTTGTAGGTGTGGCTGTTTTTTCTCCTCCTTTTATTCCTTGTTTTGCCCCAGGACAGAATCCACAGAGATGGGAGAGGAGAAAGCTCATCACAACTGACATTTCAGTCATTGCTCAGTTTGCTTGCAACATTTAGTAGAGGTTTATTCGTACCAATAAATAGAGGCCATATCTGATNTTTTGTGGGTTTTTCAATTTTGTTTTTTTTTTTTTTTTTTTTTTAAGAAATGAGACAGAACAAACTGTCTTACTTGACTTGTTCATGATGGAAGAAGAATGATCTTTTCCCATTTTTTTCCTTCACTGCAGCTTTTGCATAAAAAGTCTAGATGCCTTCTGTTCATTTCAAGAAGCTGTAGTAGACCAAGTGTTCAAAGATTGGCAGACTTCCCTCAGATAATTATGAATATTTTACTTGTGTCTGGTTTTGGTAGTACTGTATAATACTTGATCATGTCAAAACAAGCCCTTATAGCTGATACTGAAAGATGCTGGTGGCAACAAACACTGCTGCTCATAAATAGCCTTTTCTTCACTGTGCACTTCTGAAGTACTGAAGTAAACACGGTTATATGAGTATAAGATGCACAAATACAGATCCAGGACTGATGCATCAGCTGTGTGGAAAGAAGCACTTTGTGTCCTGTTTCCGTATTGCTGGTTTAGAGCAAGCTTCATAAAGGCTGTTTACAGCATCCATTATTTAGGTGCACACGGTATAGTGATACTATTTCCATCTTAATAAATAGCTGGAGAAGGAGAAAGTGACTTGAAGGACAAAACTTACAAACAGGACCCCTGATTTCTAAGATATTATGATGTACACGTCCCTTGCTTGAAGTGGCTCTGGATGGTGCATGATCTCTTCATCTAGTGGTTAGATGGATGGGATGCCATATATTCCCCATAACTTTTCAAGATGTTCACAGCTGAAGATGGATGCAGCTAAAATATGAAGGAAATGCTTTATGAAAAAAAGCTCATAGCTACATTAAGTAAGGAGGAGAGACCAGAGTAAATGTGAAAAGGAAAACACAGGGGAATTCAAAACTGTCAGGTTAGATCTTTATTGAAGTTACCCCTTCTTAATAGCTATCTTTGGCCAAGCTCCCTTGCCTTACATATATAAAAAAGCCCATCTTGCCCATGGATGATGGGAATATGATGGACTGACTGCATATGTGCCTCTGGCACTGTGGGCCTTGCAGTTGCTTCACAACCACTATGCACAAACATCCTTCAGGTCTTTTCTGGCACTTCTGCCTTCTACTGAGTAGAGGAAGTGCCACGAGTATTCCCTTGGTCCCGTAAATCATGCCCAGATACATCCAGAGAGACCTGAGCAAGGGGCTGCAGTAGGTCAAACCTGTGGCTCTGGAGCACAGGAAGGGGCAGGCTGTTCAGGGCTCTTCTCCATATGAAGCTGTTTGGTGGCTAAAAAAATATTTAAAGCAGCAAATCCCTGCCCAGAGGCAGGTAGCTGCTGTTTTCTTTTGTCTGGGCTGGAAGGCCCCGGTGTTTGGCCTGACAAAAACCCATGGACTCAGCTGTGGTTGCCATCTGGCTGCTGCCACCAGGAACAGGCTGACTTTTCCAGTTGACTTGGACAGTGATGAGGTCTGGACTGACATCTGCAATGCCTAAATTGGGTAACCACAACCTATTATCCTAAAATCATTTCCTATGACCTACAGTCCTATTATTATCTCCCATACCACTGTACAACAGTGTTTATGTGTTTGGAAGGTTTACTTGTTTTCTGCAAGGACAGACCCATTCTCTTTTCTCTTTAAGGAGAGGACAGACTTGTTCTCCTTAGAGGAAGTCAAGCTTCCTCTAGGTCATACCTTTTCTCTGAGTCCTTGTTGTGACAGGCCCACACATTTGCCTGCATCCAGTTTAAAGGCTTTTCTCTCTCCTTGCAGAGTACCTGTCACAGCAGATATTTTGAATTCTTTTCTTGAATCTCCAACCCAACAATCTCCACAGTTACAGCAAAAGCTCTTTGCATCTCTTTTTACTGACCCCCCCACATCCCCTTGTCTTTGGTTTACAACCTCTCTCGACTTTCACCAGTGCTATTGAAATTTTCTATGCTGTGCTGAGAGCTCCCCAGTTTCATCTTTTCCAAAACATGGAATAGCAGTGCAGCCCATCGCTTGGTGAGTGATATATCTGCTACATCTTGTCAGCTGTGGATGCAGCTTTTGGGGTCAACCAATCAATGTGTCACTTGGGCTCCTTCTGAGGACATTTCTACCATGCCAGCCTCCTCACTGAACCACCCTGGCTTCTCCCACACTCTGGGGCCTGTCACGTCTAATGGACATGCTCAGCATGCTGCCCTGGTGATCTAAGTAGTGGCATTTTTTTGTGTCAGATTGACTCAAAAAAAGTGTTGGGTATTTGTGAGATGCATCGTGGCTGCAGGGCAAACCCAGACCAGAGCTAATTGTGCCACTGTTATGCTCAGTGCCTGAGATTAGACAACTTTGCCTGTCGCTGCCTCCAGCTGAGTTCTGAAAAACCAAAACATCCCTGTGACTTCCCAGGATGAAACTAGGGGAGAAATGCAATTTCCTCGTTAAAAAACCCTCAACAACCAATCCCCCAAACTTCTTTTCTTTAAATATAATGTTTTCCCAACCTTTATATTCCTACATCTGGCAGGAGATAATCTTTGTCCCAGAGAAAACAATGGAGTTAACAGCAAAGGAGTTTCTTCCAGCCATCCTACATAAATGCAATCTGATCCTAACGGGCCAGTATTTCTTGTGCCATTTTAAAATATGGTTGATATTGTCTAAGTATTTTAAATTTATATTATATATACCCTGTATGTTCACATTTAGACAGAGATTTACATGCTCAGCTATTCTAGAATATTACTTGAATCTATTTTTTCTCATCACTATCTGATGCTGTTCTACCTGCTAGATATACAGGGAGGCATTACCATTTGACTACTGAAAATACAGTGTAGCAATTGTGTTCAATTGTCCAGTAGTTTTAAAATAACAATAGAATTGTTTTAATGTTAAAATGTCTACTGCTTTTTCACCTGCAGAAGTGTGATCTTTCTGTAGGTTGCATGAACCTGAGTTATATTTTGCTGGAGGCCTTCCAGTACCTATAAACAGCCAATTTTTAAAGATAACACCTTTTAAAGGTAGGCTGCAAAACTGCAGAGGTGATGAAACCAAGAGTGAGGACAAATATGGTACATGATTTTAAAGCTTCCCTCCCTATGGAAATGACCTAAAGGTGTGAAAGAGGAAGGATACATGCCGAAATCACATCCATAGCCACTCTGCTTTTAGATATCTTTCCTTCCTTCGTTTATGATCTCTATTTTGTCCATGCAGATGGTAAATTCTTGCAAACTCTTCAAGACACGTATCTTGTGCAAAACACAGAGCAAAAAGGGGTTGCCTGATCCTTCTGTGTTTATTGAAGATTTCAGCTGTGGATGCCATGGCTAACTGGGGCTTTGCATTCCTTGGTTAATATTTAATTTGTAGCAGAGCTGCAGCTCACATGGGATCCTGGATTCATCAGTCAGAGAAATTTCCTATTAGTCATGAAAAATTTAGTTCAAATAAGCAATGCAGGATTGGTCCATTATCTATTATTAATCCTTTTTTTTCAAGCTAAAGTTATTATAAAAGAAATAGGCTGCAATCTTATAAAAAAAGTAGTCCCAGGTCTTCTCAGAAAATATAGACTTTATTTTGATATTGCCTTTTTGCAGAAAAACATTAAAAAGCAGTCAGGAAAAATACTTATTAGTATTGGGCTAACAAATTTAGTGTGTGTTTCATTTATGGGAACATTTCCACTGAAACTCCAGATAGAACCAAGCACTCTAAAAGCCTAGAGTCCTAATGAACTAAAAAGAAACTGTAACCATATTACTTTGCCTTCATGTGTACCCTATACAGTCACTATATGTGTTTTTAACTCACAATCTGATACATAAACACATACATTATGCAAAAAGACACACACTACAAAGAGGTAGAAAATGCTCTCTTTCCTTGGCATGCATGAGGTATGTTCATGCATGAGGTATGTGCATGAGGCAATAGCAAATGACATTTGACTGGGATGGTTGGTGACTTCCATGTTTAACTGTGCTCTATTCATTTACCTGCATCAGTTGAAACCTATTGATTTAATTTTTTGTTATTATTATTTGATTAAATAAAGTCTGGATGTGTTCAATTACACAGAGGTGCTTTTTTGCTTATTTATGTTTGTAGTTTTACATGAGCTTAATTCCCCTGGGTGCAATTTACTCTCAAGTGCTGCATTCAAGAGGCAAAAAGACCTTAAAGTAGACATGAATTAGATTTGCCTGAGTACAAGGCTCAAACAATATAGTTTAAACATTTGAATAGTTCCTGAAGTCCTGCTGGCACATCTGGGTTTGCTAAACACACGCTGGGGTAAAGCTGAGGAATCAGCTATAACCTCAGGAGACCAGTGTGCTGAGTCTCCATCTAGAGTCAGCAGAGAGAGAGTCTCCAAAATTAACCTCCTTGCAGAGTTTGCTTTTGATTTTTAGGGAATGAGCTTGTTCCTCACTCTTACCTCCAATGCACTCAGCTGCCCAAACACTGAAAGAGCATTCTGCAGATGTCTAAAGAAAAATGTATTCACACCAAGGCTTACAAATAAAAGTTGGCTGTTATTTTAATCTTAAAGCTTTACCTTAGAGCTCTAGACCACCAAAGGGCACGATGCTTCAATCCAGAACAGGTTAAAGGAGAATAAATTTTGAAGCACAGATTATCAATACCTCCACAGCAGATTTGCCCACACATTGTAACTTCTGGCAAATTCATGGTAACAAGATAGACTCTTGTACCATCACTTTGAAACTGCTCATTTACATCTGCTTTTCCTATTTAGTCAATTCTACTCCATTTCCCCAAAACCCCAATGAACCTCTATGAATCAGCATTCAGCACACTGTTGTAAGAGCACAAAAACCTGCTCCTGATCATTATCAGGAGTGAAGCCCTTTTATCAAAATGGGTAAGTACCTGGAAGAAATCGTCCAGAAGGAATGAATCCTACCACTTAAAACTCCATCCAGTGATTCAGCAAGGCTTCTCTGGTGTCCCACTCCAAGTATGACCATGGCTAACACTATGCCAGGCCAGCTGAGGCTTTTTCCAGTGTTGCAAAGATCCAAGGACAGAGATACTAAGCACAGTCCCATTGTTCTGCTTTTTCCACGCCCTTAACAGAAAATACTTCTGGTGGTTGAGATGTGTAATGTAAAGCTTCTTCATCTCAGGCAAGTTCTGTGTACCAGCATAATTTGAATGAACACATGGTACATCTACACAGAATTCCAGACCTTAAAAACAACTGCAGATGACCTAACATCTGTTAGGGACTAGATACTTTGTCACCTTTCTACATTTGCTCCAACCTCCACTGGGACTCTGGTTTATGCTGGCATACAGTGTGATCTCTGCAGAGCCTCCCCCAGTGCCTAATAGAGATGGTGAAAGTATTTTCACTGCATTCAATCACTTTTGAGTTTGCATTTATTTTGCTTCTGGAGCTACAGTGTTGATTGTTATTGCTGATCCAAGACCAATAGTCCCAGGTTGTTCATGCAGTCAATCCAACAGCTCCGCTTGTTAAATTTTATCTCTTTTAAAACCTTTCCCTAGGTTGGAAAAATCCACAAGAATGCTGCCCGCAAAAGAGAATACCACGTCCTCTTCATGGTGATCACTACAGTTATCTGTTACCTGGTGTGCTGGATTCCATATGGGGTTATAGCATTACTTGCAACATTTGGCAAGCCTGGTATTGTGACTCCAGTTACAAGCATCATACCTTCCATCCTAGCAAAAAGCAGCACTGTTTGCAATCCCATTATCTACATACTTATGAATAAGCAGGTAAGGCATACATTATTTTTAAACTGTATTTTCTTCAGGGTCCATCAGACATTCTTGACCATTGTGACTACCAGTCTTACAGTTGTATCTTTAAGGACATTGAAAGCTTGTCCAAACAATATTATGGGAGGCTTGGGGTGGAAGTGTTTGCAAACAGCAGCTTATTGCTAGATAGGAAGAACAGAAAAATGTTTGCTTACTGAAATTCCTGGTGTTTTGCTGAGGGCACACTGGGTATTAATTTGTATCCCTCAGAGTTAGTTGCCAAAGGTATTTACAAGAACATTTGCTGAGGTTGAGGAGTGGGGGGGCAAAATGGACAAAGAGACAAAGGGATTTGGTGACCTTGAAAACAAAATAAAGGAGACTATTTGTAAATAGCATTTTCATGATAGATCCCCTTGAAACCAAATATTGTTGCAGTTACTGTTTTTGTGGACATCTACATCCTTACTGTTAAATTCACAGTTCAGCTACGTG
Source organism: Hylia prasina (assembly GCA_013397195.1). Classification (NCBI taxonomy): domain Eukaryota; kingdom Metazoa; phylum Chordata; class Aves; order Passeriformes; family Sylviidae; genus Hylia; species Hylia prasina. The sequence goes on from VYXD01013618.1 coordinate 218,306, forward strand.
CCAAAATAGATAATGAATCTCGTGAGCACCAAGGCATATTCTAAAATGCCTACCTCCAGTTCAGGTCCCTCATTCCTGTAAATGCCATTTTCAGTACTCAAAAGTGAGCCTCCTAATGTTTCTGTGTTGATAATACTGACTCTAAAGTTTGATAATGGGAGATCTGGAAGTTTTAAAAGTGTTTTGCAGTGGAAAGTCTGAAAAATACACATAGTTTTTGAAAACTTTTTTTTAATTAGATTACATGTTAGAGGTTGTTCTCAGTTTTCTTTTTTCATTATATGTCCATTACACTATTACAACGCAAAGGAACACCCTTTATCTTTTCTTGCTCAGTGTATGCTGGATCCCACCCCTAATATTTATCAACAGCAGCATAATATTATCATGGAGCTGAGACAAGGGAAGAGTTAAATGGAAGAGTGAAATATATTCAGGTTTTGTCACAGCCTGAGATCATTCTTCGCCTGCTTCATCTAACCTAAATTTCTTGTACAACAAAGAATCCACTCTTGGAATTTGAGGGAAAAATCTCAAGCAAGCTGTGAAACCTCTCTGAAATCAGAAGGAAAAAGTTCTATTGCCTTCCCCAAGAACAGGGCTTCATTTGCAAAGTTGAGTTTGAGCTGACATTGAAGCAAATAAAATATTCCATTTGAAAAGTGTTAATGCTGAAGAAAAACAGTAATTTTCCCCCTTACCTTTTACGATTCTTATGAAAACTTCTCAACAACAGCATGTCTTTCTTCTTTATTCTCTGAACACTTTGACTGAGGTCCTTGACTGAGAGATAATCTGATTATGCTGTGATCACTGGAGCAGGTTATACAATATTGATAGCAGATACGTTTTGGCATTGTCTTTACACATGGAGATGTGAGCCAGCCTGAAGGGGAGGAGCTTGGTCAGATTTGGGATACATACTTCTTACTAATCAAACCAAAATGATAGCTAATGTGCAGCATTAACCTGCAACTCTCCTCTGCTGTGCCACTGTATATTAGCGGTGAAAATAATTGGTTTTTAACTGACACTGAGAAATGTCCTTCACTCAAAAAGGTGAAATACATCCCTCAGTCTGTTCCTCCATCTTTCAGAACAAGAACAATAGTAACACCCCCATTCAGTGCCTCACTGGTGTTCATGGCACCTCTGTAGTTGTTCTCACACTTTCTTGTAAATTTAACACCTCAGGAAAAAAAGTTGTTAATCTTACTGGCACTCAACTTTCCTGGTCTTCATGCTTAGCTGAGAATTGTCATGGAAGGCTGGTGCCTCCCAACGCAGAAATTATCAGGCCTGCATTTTTCACAGTTCTCTGTTTGCAGATGTGAGGTACCATGGTAGGGTATTTACTCCTGCACCTTATAAATACACAGAACATACTGCATAATTTTAGCTCTCTATGTATAAATCTTTTTGCTCTGGGAAATGCCCTGAAGATTGGAAAATGGTGTTGGTTGACTGCAGCTGTGGTGTTAGCTTCCAGCTGTCATAAATCCATGCACAGTATTGTGGAACCATCAGCCTCTGAGTCAGCTTTAAAACTCATCCTACAGAGCACATCTTTAAATTAACTCTCAAGCAGTCCTTGAGTCACTTTCATGGTCCTGGAAATCTAGAGAAAGAATTTTGTCTTTGGCATTGCCTGCTGCACTGACCTGCGGTGGTAAATCACTGAGGAAAATAGTGAATTTCTTTCCAGCTGCAGGAACTCCCTCAGATGGGATGGCATGAGGTGTGCTGCTGTCCTTATTCCTGTGCTGTCCTCCAGGAGGAGAGAGATGCACTGTTCAAGCTGGGCTGTTACTGGGCTCATAACATGCCAGGCAGACATCAAGATTCACTGACAAAACTAAAGCACTAAAGCCTGAGACCAAATGATGCTGGGGTGGAGCTGGAGGAAACAGTACAGGAGATTCCATTTTTCCCTGTTCTTTCTTTATAGAGGGCTCTTTTGGCTCTTGGCAATATGACTGTGCGTGCCTGGGGCAGCTTCCCCAAAGGTCAGGTCCCAAAAAGGCAGCGCACTGCCAAGTAGCTGGGCAAGATCAGTGTGCTTACACTTTGAGTGCATCAGTCCTTTATAGTTATATAGTTAATGTAGTTGTGCAGATTTTGTTTCATCTTCTCCCACCTTTCTCAGTGTCTTTTATTCCCATCACACATCCCTGTCAAGTTCCCATTTCAAACTTCCACCCATGCAGCTACCCCAAACAGATTTTTAATGACAGCCCCGACTGCCTTCCTTTCACCCTGGTGGTGCTGACAGAAACCTGCTCTTTCACATGATACCTGCAAACAAATATTAAGCATTCACCCAGGAGATATGGAGTTTCCCTGCAGCCATGGGCTTGCTGCTGAGGAGGTGATTGCTGGGAGAATCCTGTTGTTGTGTGTTCCACAGAACAGCACAGGAACCCCAGCATGGAAGTGCTTTCTGGCTGGTATAACTGTGCATGAGGTCATACTGAACTAAGAAACAGGGATTATTAGCTGGATAGCTTGATGGTGCAGCAGCTTCAGAGGTTAACCTTGTTTTACACAGCAGAAATTCATTTTTTATTGACATAGCAGTCAAGATACTAATAATGAGTGTTCAAGAAGGTGTGGTTATGGATGAGATTACAGTGAGACTGAGTGAATCTCCACTCGCTATTTCACATAATTTCAAGATGGCACTCAGAGAAAATAGGAATTTGCTGCATTGCTACTGACAGCCAAATTTAAGTCAAGTTTAAACCTGCATCACTTACTGATCTAGAGAACCAATTGTTTGAAAACTACTAATCAGATTACAAGTTACAATCTTTGTTGAAGCACAATATCCTTGCTCCCCTGCAGCTCGTAAGCTTTACACTAATTTGTTTCACGTTTTTTGTTGTTCAGGTAGTGCACCTAAGTCTCCCTGGAATACTGAAACTTAGGCTAGCTCATCTAATACTCTATTACAATTGCAGAAAGAGTGTGATCAGTAATGTGCTATCTCTGGTGTCAGAAAGTGCCTCTGAGCAAAATAAGCAGAAAGAGTGTGAGGAAAGGGGTGTATTAAATGTGAATATAAGTCCCTGATTAGTGTTTTGATTTCTAGTGTCTGTCTTCTTGTATTAAAATCATTTCACTTCTGAAAAACAGATGACCCTGTCATTACCCCAAGGATCTTGAGAAGTGATGCTCAAAAGAATATACACACTTACTTGAAAGTCTTAACTACTGTGACCTTCCAAATTTATCATCTAATGGAGCATGATGGGTAAGGGAAAAATTAAGGAGAAAGAATGATAAAACTGAGCCAAGTACAAAGACTTTTTTCTTTTCCTGAAGAGATTTGAATAATAATGATAATGATGTACTTAAAGAGTGTTCCTCAATGGGACCTGGGTCCAACATTACACATCAGACACCTCCCAGGTGCCTCTCCTGTGTCTCTGACAGTCCTCAGGAAGCTGTGCCACCTCCTCTTACCTAATGGCTTGTTGCTCAGGCCAGCCCCCTCCAAATGAATAACAAAGAGTCTTTCTGTCCATAACAATAATCTATTTGTCCTCTGTATAGCAGTTTTCTAGCAACCCTTTTCAGTCCTTCTTGATCTTACCTTTTGCACTAAGCAGGGAGAAATGCATATGACCTTTGGGAAAGGGAGATACACATGATCATGATAAAAAAATAAATAACCTTAACATTCTTCCACTTGCTGTTATAACAGCTATATTTTCAGTCATGTTTCATGGGGTATTCTGCAGTTTTCAGTATTTCCAACAAAAGGTAATGGCTCATTTTTAAAGCTGGAGGAATATATGCATAAGTTAACAGTGTATTTTATAAGTTGCTCGTTTTCACATTTGAAAAACTGAGATATTTTAGCTGTGTGAGAACACAAAACCAAAGATCCAGAAAGACAGTATGTAATTCAGGGACAATTGTGCCAAATCTCATTTTAGTCATAAATTGGGACACATCTATTAAGTCCTGAAAAGAGTCCTTGTTTGCTTAATTCAAACCTTTGAGAGGGTTGTGGACTTACCATAAAATTTATTATCTTGTTATAATTTTTCATTGAAAATACTCATGATTCACAGATTTCATAGATTCATAGAATTCATAGAAAATTCATAGATTTCAATACTCATGATCTGATCTTTTTTTTCCTCTCTTCACTGGTAGCTAAGCTGTCTTTGATTAATTAATAGTCCAAATAGAATGGCACACCCGAGCTCTTCACTTGAAAATAGGTCAAGTCAAAATGATCCCTTACTGCAGAATACTCTACTGTAGTACAGCTCAGAAATGTTTTGACTTTATTTCTCTGCCAACATGTAGTGTTATGACTTTTTAAAGCAGAGGGGCAAAGAGAAAAAAGGTCTCAAGAGCACCTTTGCTGCTGTCATAAAGTATAATTGCATTTCACACAGTAAGTTTAAAATTACTTTAGGAATTTCTCTTGCAGCTCATGACAAAAAGATCAGCTCAGGTAAATAATGGGCATTTAACTAGGGTCCCAAACAATGCCAGCCAGACTTCATGCTGTCCCAGGCAATATCCTTTGATACATCTTGTCTATGTTGACATGTTCAGTCTGTCCTAGACTGGCTTCAATATCACAGAAGGGTTTAGAACATTCTTCCTTTAGACCCAGGGTAAAATGAAGAAGCAGGAAGCCAGACCACCTCTCATGCAAGCAAAATACTGAATAAAGTTGAAAGCTAATGCAGATGAATGATGAAGAGAAATACAGGCTAAGCACATGTTTTAAACTATATAATGATTTTCAATTTATGGCTAGGGAATGCATTAATGGAAATGAAATCCAATTAAAAGATCATTCTTCGGGAAGACACAGAAAGTGAAGGGCAGCATTATCTCTTTATATCTTATTCTAAACAGCATATAATATGTTTATGTCTCTTCCTATATTGCCTTTTCATAGCAAGAGAGAAACATGAGGCTTCACAGAAGTGGGAAGAGATCTCCAAATTAGACGAGGGAAATAAATGGGTCGGAAACCAAGGGGAAAATGCAGTGAGCAGGGTTTGTAGCAAAGACAATGGGATCCTTTTGTAGTCCATATCCATCCTGCAAAAGAAAATAGGCACTTCTGAAAGGAGAAGAGAGGAGACTCCAAAGAGTGAAGCTGAGGTGTTGAATTTGAAGTGACTAGTATGACAAAAGAGAGAAGGAGGGCCCAATATTGTTTGGCATCCTCATCAAGGACAGAGGATTGCATGCACCCTTGGATGACACCAAACCAAGTGATGCCTTTCATGTGCTTGAGGGAAGAGATGCCATCCATAGGGATCTTTATGGCCTTGAGGAATGAGCTTGAGAAAATGCTGTGAAGTTCAACAAGGTCAAGTGCAAGGTCCTGCACCTGGGTCAGGGCAACCACCAGCATCCATACAGAATGGGGAATAAATGTACTGAGAGCAGCCTCGTGGAAAAGGACTTGGCAGTACTGGTGAGTGAAAAGCTGGACATGACCTGTCAATGTGAGCTTGCAGCCCAGAAAGCCAATTGTATCTTGGGCTGCATCCAAAGCAGCCCAAGTGGCCAGCAGGGCCCCTCTACCCTGCTCTGCTGAGGCTCCACCTTAGGTACTGCATCCAGCTCTGGGCTCCCAGCACAGGAAAGACATGAGCCCGTTGGCCCAAGTCCAGAAAAAGGTTGTGATAATGGTCAGAGGGCTGGAAGTCTTCTCTACTGAAGAAAGGCTTGAGAAAGTTTGTGTTACTCAGCATGGAGTAGAAAAAGCTTGGAGGAAATCTTCTTGTGGTTTTTCAGTACTTAGAGAGGGCTTATAAGGAAGACATATGGAGACTTTTCACCAGGGTCTGTAGTGATAGGAAAAGGGGCAATGCTTTTAAACTGAAAGAACGTAGATTTATATTGGATATAACAAAGAATTTCTTAAATTTTTTTTTTTTTTTACAATGAGAATGATAAGACAGGTTGTCCAGAGAAGTGTGGACTCCCTGAATTTTTCAAGGCCAGGCTGGNCTCCACCTAAGGTACTGCATCCAGCTCTGGGCTCCCAGCACAGGAAAGACATGAACCTGTTGAAAAAGAGTGAAGAGGTCAGAGGGCTGGAAGTCTTCTCTACTGAAGAAAGACTTGAGAAAGTTTGTGTTCCTCAGCATGGAGTAGAAAAAGCTTGGAGGAAATCTTCTTGTGGTTTTTCAGTACTTAGAGAGGGCTTATAAGGAAGACATATAGAGACTTTTCACCAGGGTCTGTAGTGATAGGAAAAGGGGCAATGCTTTTAAACTGAAAGAACGTAGATTTATATTGGATATAAAAAAGAAATTTTTAAATTATTTTTTATACAATGAGAATGATAAGACAGGTTGTCCAGAGAAGTGTGGACTCCCTGAATTTTTCAAGGCCAGGCTGGCCAGGGCTTTGAGAAACACCTGTGAAAGTTGTGCCTGCCCATGGCAGGGTGGTTTGAACTAAATGATCTTTAAAGCCCTTCCAACCCAACTCATGATACAGGAAGCAATCTTTTCATATAACATATGTAATAAGTCTTTTCTTGTTTCTTCCACTTATTCTCTAAACCTGGATGGACTAACCTATTTCTTCAAAGGTTTAAGTGGTCAGTGTAATTTAGAATAAGTCCCCTAGGCATGATGTAGGTAAGTATTTGTTATATTTGGACCAGCCAAATTTCAAACCAAAAGTATAGCTGTATTTCAGTTTAAGAGGTCATGTCCATGCTAGTGCATCTTCATTGTGATTATCTTAGAGAAAGGGAACATTGCCTTAACTGCTTCCTGACAACTTTGTAGGCCAAGCTGGTCAACAGAAGGGGTCAGTAACACTTACCCTAGTGGAGACAGGGGAGTAAATTAGCATAAACTGCAATGATTGAATGACAGGAGATTTACATTGCTGTCTGAGGGCTAGCAAGGAAATAGCTGTAGGGGAAGACTTGACCTCTAGAATCATTGTCACTACCTAAAAGGCAATAAAACAACAAACTGTTTAATAATTCAGATAAACTGTAGGGTTACACATCTTGAATTTTCTCCAGTAAAGGGAAAACAGCTTCAGTCAAATAGTTTGTCCTTGCCTATTATGATCAGCCTACAGCTGTGCTGCAGTTTCAAAACTTAATTTAGAATCAGCTGTTTTTCATACACCCCCACCTGTACCATTAAACCTGCAGGATAGATCAACAGACAAATGGAAATTTCCAGTATTCAGAGCTTACTATAGAGCAAGAAATGTGGTATGTTCACAGCAAAAAAAAGGTGTTAGGATTTTTGTAAGCAAGGTCCCTTGGCAGCCTCATTGCTCTTGCAAGTAGACATCCTAGAAAGCCCAGCCAAAGTGATGTTTCTCTGCTGGCTTCACAGGTACATCTGTCCTCAAGGGAGAGTCTGTTGGTCAAGAGCTCAGCCAGTCCTAAGAGAAATACAGGGGGAAAAGGATGAAGTATTAGCAATTTTGCTGTTTCTCACTTTCCATAACTTCAGTGGGATCTAGAAGTTGGGTGAAAGCATTTGGCAGGTTTTTTTCTGAACTGATTTCCAAGTTTGGTATGGAATGGTAAAATCCTACAAAGGCATATGTGATCCACAGGTAGTCTAAACTTGAGCTACTCTTCAAAATGGCATTGCCAAGCCACTCTGAATGGATGTCACAGGATCTTCTGTTGCAGTGGTCTAAACTGCAATGGCAGGTCAGGGATCAGACTCAGTTTTAGCCCACACCTTGGTTTGGTGAAGGTCAAGCATTTATTTAGCCTCAGAATTTCCCATTTCAATTCTAATGTTTCTGTTTTCCTATAAGATGTCCAAGTTTTCTAAGTAGGACTCCAGTTAAGCATTTGGAACTACTTACCATTTCAAAGTTGAATACAAGCATAGGTCAGCTAAGAAAACAAAATACAACATACCAGATTAACAAAGAATTAAGATGCTTTATGAGGACAATCAAATTCAACAGATGAAAAATAATATTGAAAAAATAAGTGTAACCCTGGCAGTGACAGAGCCTCTAATTTGCCTCTCCTGTTCAATAACTGAGTAATCTTTTGTCATATAGTAGTGGCATAATACTAAAATTTTATTCAGAGCAGCACATTTTTTCTACATATTGTGCCAGTTGAGATTACTTCTCAGAGTTTTACTGTGTGTACCAGGAATATCTTTGCAGTCATGTATCTTACTACAAATTGAAGCAACAGTTGTTTCAGATTAGATGGATGGAGAAAAAATGAGTTTTCCTAGACAGAGAATATTTTTCAGCATTTATGTAACCTCCAGTAAATAAATTTTTAATTGAGTTAATTCTTAGTATGCTTGTAAAGCATATGAATATCATCACTGTAGTCTTACAGCAGGAGAAACTTGAGGATTAAAGGTTGGATTAGTGCTCAAACCCTCACGGACTTGCTTGGCAATTCTAATTCAAATCTGCAGAACTTTGTTTTATGATTTTGTCCTGATGTCCCGTTTCCTCCAGGGCGAAAGATCTGCAGTACTCCAAGAAATAATCACTGCCACAGTATAGAAAATACAATATAAAACTGTACTAGGCCTGTAATTCATTAGAATAATTCCCTTTTCATAATAAACTGCATCATTTAATGCAATTCAGAAATCCAACTGTGTCTAAATGAAAAAAAATTTGAGGTTCATTGTCTTTTGAAGTAGAAGCTATTACAGGGCTTTGTTCCCCTGATGTTTAGTATAATAACTGCTCTCAAACTAAATTTATTTGCAGCCAGTTTATAAACCTTTATTCCTCAAAAAGCCCTTCTTCTTTGGTAGTTGTCTTTTCCTCATATTGGGACACCATAAACAGATCATTTTCTACCCCCACATTGCTAGTGTGAACTAGTTAATTCTTTTAATAATCTCATGTGCAAAACAAACATTCAAATTATAATTTTGGTACTCATGCTTGGAACTGGGTATTTCATTTGGGAAACTTTTTAGGCATTCACTGGATGTTAGAGAACCAACACCTCAGTGTAGTAGGAGTTATTTCTTGTTTCTGTCTTGTTTGCAGTGTTTAATTATCTTGATTATCTTCAGAATCTTAACTGAAAACAAGAACATGAGCTCCACAGTGACTTCTTAAATTCCTTTACTGAAATTAGAACCAGATTTTCAGAAATGGGTGTATGGAAATACTCAGGAATCTGCTACATAAGGTACAACTATTGTATGCTGAGTACTTTATGGATGACCCTGCTTCAGATGTAATGTTCTATCCCTTCAGGGAAAATACTTACTCAAGACCTTACAACTCACCCAAGGCTTTACAGAACTTCTGTGTTTGCTGGCTTTAGGCCAATAGGAATTCACTACAAGTAGGATTCAAAGGTTAACCCAAAACTTACATCAATTGTCTTCCTTTTCACCTTCACCACTCTTCCCCTCTCTCACAGTGAGCACCAACTTCAAAATCAAGGAATTTCTATGTGAGTTAGAAGAAAAAAAATCCCACAAAACCAGGCACTTTCGTCACTTGTTAGTCAATTTCCCAGTAAAGCATTTTCTCAGTGTGAAATGTGGCTTCTCCAATATTAGAGAAGCTGTTAATTTTGCGAGTTTTATTTTCAGCAGGGAAAAAAAAAGGACATTTCAGCCCAGATCTCCATGATTCTACATCCCGGTTCTTGTCAAAAGTATCTTCAATGAAGAACACTGTCCTTCACTCAGCAGATCAAGGTCTCTTACCAGACTGCATCCCCCATGTGCAGGAACAGCACTGGCCCAGTAAGGGGGAGGAAATGCAGTGAAATGTAGCCCAGCACAGTGATCTAACTTTTAGGGGAACAGAATGATGTTTTAGGTCAGAATGACGTTGAACTATAGATGCAAAAAGACATCTACATGTAACTGGATATTTTGACAGTCTGGGGTTTTGCCTGGAATTTTTTTGATGATTTGTTTTGGTTTTGTTCAATACGAGAAGAAATTATAGAAGAAATAAAAATTCTGTCAGAACAGAAGTTTTGATTTCTCAGCCCAATGGTTCTGTGATTGCATTGCTTACGTATAAAACCAAATGACTGCTACTAAAACACAGTCACAAATCAACCCCCTCTCAGTAATTTCTAATTTTGCCTCGGGTAAAATCAATACCTAATTGCCTGTAAACCAAAATAAAAGTAAAACCCAGGGAAGACTTAGTCCTCGTCCTTTATACCTACCACTTATTATATTGCAGCTCTCATTTCTTGAAAAAGTAACAAGTGCCCTTGTCAAGCAGCAGAATGCTTATCTGGCAATTAAAATGTTCTTCCAGCATTCCCACATCAGAGAAGTTCCTGTATCTCATTCATAGCAATTGATGGAAATATAATTTTGGGCAACAGAAGCAACAGGGCAGGTGGTCAGGAAATCTGAGGGAGAAGGCTTGTAAGAACTTATGTTTTAGCCAGAGGTAGAATTAATTAGTAAAATCCCCAAGAGCTGCTGAAGTTTCTGTGTGTGTATGACTTAGCAGAATGCAAGTGACCAACCCTCAAGCAGAAAGACCCTGAGAAATTCACAAGGGAAGATAGCCATTGGTATTTTACTACAAAAATAACCTCATGGAAAGAACACTTTGGATTTCCTTCTGCGGTGTTCTGGGTCTCAGCCTTAATGAAACTCTGTATGGAACATCTGGAAGATCTGCCTTCCCTAAACATGTTACATACATAGCCAAAGACAGGCAGTTCAAAACCTACCTCCCCCCAAAGTACCCCACCCAATCACAAACACCCCCCCCAACACAGTAAGATCACATTTCTACAAATATTTAATAATGTGCTATATTCATAGCAAGATTGGGGCAGGAATATACCAGCATAAACCCACCACAGTCAGCTGAAGTCTTTATTTTAATCCATTTGGACTGACCTAGAGTCCATGGCTGGAGAAGTGAAAATACAAGAAAAAACTGGGCCAGCAGAACAGTATATTGACTGTAACTAAAGAAACATAGATTTTTCAAGTGTCAAAATACTTCTCATTGTAATGCTTTGAACTTCCAGCAAAATGTGAGTTATTTTAAAACGATCTGGAATCACTCATCCCATATTATGGTGGTAATAGACCCTTCATTTCTCCTCATGAAGTAGAATGTTACTGTAGGGACCGGTAAATTTGCTGCTGTCTCTGTTAGTCAGGATCCATCAATCACACTGCAAAATCCTAAACAATTCTAACTTATGAAATGGGAATAGGAAAACAGAGGGAGGATCCATTTTGTTGCTATTTACTGAAGTTCCTCATGTTGCTTTAGGAAACTCTTCTTAAGTTTCTTTTAGGTAGGAGGAATAAACTTCACATGCTGCTTGTATTGTATGGGGTTTAGCAGCTCTGCTTAAGGCCAGGGAAGAGCATTTGTGAGATAAATATGACAACCGGTCTGTTTTTCCTGCAGTGATAAACCCATTGAAACCCATGTGCTGTCTTAAACCAGTGTGCATTGAAGACACAGTAGCATTGTTACTATTTGCTTTCATGTGCATAATCAATCCCTTTGAAGTTCAGCAGCCATGCTGATTAAACTGAAGTATGGTCAAAGAAAAGTTTCTCCCTGTTTCCTCTGACAAAATAACTATCCCCACTTTATGATCCCTTCAGCTTTGATCTCTCACTTTAACTTTATTTGAGAGTACATGCTTCATGGGGTCTTATCCAAAAGGACTATTTTAAAATAATTAGCATGAATAGCATGTTATAACCACGAAAATAAGGCAATATTTCTCAGACATAGTATATGTTTCGTTGTTTCTGCCTTCCTTGCTCTTCTACCATGGAACAACTTTGGTAATATTATTTTGGTAACAGCTTAAATGTTTTCTTCTTAGCTCTAGTTCTTGGCATGCTATAACTGCTCATTAAAATGCCTAATGTCCTGACAGCTACATTCAGCCCCATGCATTTATAAAGTCAAAATTAGGTCCATCAGATAGCTTATAATTTCATTTGTATAAATAAAAGCAAGCACTGGAAACAACTGAAGAACAACCCAATGCTTCCAAAGAGGAATATTGCTAGGAGAGAAAAGTAATGTTTCTTGATCCATTTGGAAGCATCATCTAAAACTCCTATCCCTTTTACTGAAAAAGCAGGCTCAGAAACAGGTCCAGGACCAAACCTTCCCCACTTTTCCTTTCTGGTCATCTGTCTTCTCATGCTCCGGATAGAGCACTTACTATAAACCTCCTGGTTTGTGTGCCTCATGGGCAGTAAGGCTGGGCCTATGGGTAGACCTCTGGCACTTTTAGCTTACCCAAGACACATGTTGAATGTTTCTTGCCTTAATTTGCTAAAATTTTTTCATGCTTTCCCTTAGTCCAAAGTGTAGATACTTTAGATGGAGAATGCGCCTAGTTTACAAAACATCAGACAACTCCCAAGGCATGAACTCTGGTCCATGTCATGTTTCCTACAACTGCTATCACTAAACAATGCTTAAAAGATAAAACAAAGCCTTCTAGATTTACACAAACCAAAACAATCCAGAATCACCCAAACCTCTTCCATTAGCAGCACTCCCACGCCCTGCCCCAAGGGCACGGGAGACACACCTGCTGCACATGGTAGCAGCAGGGCAGGATGCAGCCAGTACAACCCATCCAGCAGTGCTCCAGGATGGATAACAACTACTGTTTAGAAGGAGGGGCAGTGAAGCATTTTAATCAGGCAGCTCAGTTGCAGTCAGACAACTGTCTGGGAGCAAGGTAATTAACAGCAGCTGACACAGCCTGGAGTCAGCACTGGCAATAGTTTTCCCCTCTGGCTGCTTCCATAAAATCAAGGCATCCTGCCCTCTGTAACCCTCAGGGTTTCTGGAGTCCTCTCACAATAAGAAATTGTTGCTACAGTAATTATCCCCTACCTGTCAGCATCTTGGAACCAAGAGGAAGTTTGATTTGTATTTGTCTGTGTGCAGAAACAGGCCACCAGAGGAAATAAGTTTTCTTATTTCAGTTATCATAGATGACTATAAGCACAGGGAGGAGGTTGTTCAGAGTCTAGCAGTGTAACTCTGGTAGGTGTTTTCTCAGTTCAATTTGTGGGATTCATTTGTTTACAAAGAAGCTGAACTCCAGCAAAGGTCTGTTTTTTACTCTAGTTCTTCATTTTAAGATCACATCCCAGCACACTAAACCTGACAGCAGCAATACGAGCACCAATGTGCTGAGTTGGGTTTCCTTCCAAATGTGCAACAAAAAATGTAAAAAAACAAAATGCCAAACCTAAGTAAGTGACTGTTAGGAAAAAGCAAGAGTCCTGCCCATCTGTTATGGTACATCTTCTAGCTGTTTCTTTCTGTTTTGTTGGTGCCTTTCATAATCCCTTGTGTCCGTCCCTTCCTTTCACTGGACCTCATTCTTTACTTTTATAATTTCTAAGAATGCAGCAATCACACCAGCAACGATTCCCCTTGTGACCTCTCACAACCTACTTGTGCTGCCAGCCTTCTGGTGGCAATTCTGCCTCCAGTTTAAAAAACCCCACTATATTACTGCATTATACTTACTTCTCAGTCATTACACTTAACATACTCAGGTAATGTTTTCTTCAAACTAAATAAGCATTTACTTAGCTTATTTTTAGGAAAAAGAAATAACAGGGCATGCACTTCTTACTTGCCTTGGTTATTAGGGCATGAAGCTTTGAGGTCAGACGGTACTTCCATAGCAGTGCTGCCATTTCTTTGAAGTGGATTCTCTGGAGTAACTTACTGTGTAAGAAAGTAGAATCTAAAAAAACAAGGCAGGATACATATATGGAGTAGACATTGGTAAGTTTGGGGGTGCAGCAGATAAATCCATGCTATTCTGATGAAGCAATCAAATTTGTCACCCCGGAAAGATCAAGATACCAGGAAAGCTACAACAGAAATCCAAACAAACCTCAAGTGTTAGTGCTCTGTTCACACTAATTGATGCAGTCCCACAGTAAGATACTGTTTAATCACTGCTGCAGGTGCAGTTACCTGCAGAGGATGGTGGATGTGATTGTAGTAGAACACTGACTCCTCCCTTGCTTGTCTAGCTGTTCTTATCATAGTAGCATAGAATAATTGGGGTTGGAAGGTCACTTTTAAAGCTCACCTAGTCCTACCCCCGTGCAATGATTAGGACCTTCTTCAACTCAGCCAGGCTGTTCAAAGTCTCATCCAATCTGACCTTGAATAGTTCCAGGGATGGGGCACCAATCACCTCTTGGGACAACCTGTTACAGTGTTCCACCATGCTCATCATAAAAAATTTCTTTCTTATATCTAGTCAAAATCTATACTATTTTAGATTAAAACCATTATTCCCTGTCTTATTGCTACAGGCCCTATTAAAAAGCTTATCCCCTGACTTTCATCTCTCCTGAAAGTCCACTTTAAATATTGAAAGGCCATCATAAGGTCTCCCCAGAGCCTTCTCCAGGCTGAACAACCCTTACTGTCGCAGCCTTTCCTCATAAGAGATGCTCAAGCCCTCTGACCTCTGTGGGTCTCCTGTGGATTTGCTCCAGCAAGTCCATGTCCTTATGCTGGAGGTCCCAGGTCTGGATGCAGTACTCTAGCTGGGGTCTCACTAGAGTGGAGGAGAGGGGGAGCATCACTTCAACAATTTCATGCTGCAGTCAAGACAGCAAGTTGAATTAAAAATCCTGAGATATGTCTTTCAGCCAGATCATAACAGGCAAGCTAATAATGCAGACAGACAGACCAAAATGCCTGTATGAAGTTTCACCTGTTGATAGAACTATGCTCCTAAGAACTACTCAAGATGGCTTCTACGAGTAAAACAATAAAAGGTACCTCTGACAAAGGCATGTTATCCAAAAAAGGGCAGGACAATATTGGGAATAAACCAATTCATAGGGAAAATGAATTGTCTCCAAGGCTCCCTGAGATATTATCAGAAAGGTAATGTCACACCTCCTCTAGCTGTCCCTGCTAAAGAATAGTGTGTAAGATGTCCTCTGTACCGCACACAATATAGTTCATGGATTTACACCTCCTGCTGAGGTACAGTTTGAATGCAGTGGGACAAAAATGTCCTCTCTGTGTCACAGAGAGCGAAGCTGACTGAGCATTTGATAGACAGAACATAGTGATCATATTTTCTTGTTAGTTATTTAAATAAAATAGCAAAGTTGCTGGATTTAAAAAGTATCAATTAGTTGCTTCATTCATAGGTCTGAGCATTCAGTTTATCCCCTGGAGTATCTCACTGAAGAGAGTTTTCTGAGACGTGTTACTTGCATATCATGACAGTAACTAGCCCCTCAGCACTGCCAGTCAGGAGGCAGTGGTACACACAGGATGAGCTGGGTGATTACTGTCTCCCAGGAGGGTACATGATGGCAATCCCACTTTTATCTTTCCACTAATGTGTAACCAACTTTCTTCTTGGCATGGACTCAAAATGAGTCCCTGGGATGTAAACCTGGAGGTGTTTAACTGATTAGCACCTCCACTGGCCCAACTCAGGCCCCTGTGTAGTTCAAGAACTACCAAAAAGCAGCAGTATGTCCCATTTAATGGATGTATGCAGGCTTGTTGTGGTTGAATTACACAGTACGTCATCACAGACTGGATGGCAAATTACATTTTTCCCTTTGGTAAGTTGTTTTTCATTTTAATTAATAATTTATTAAAAAGCCTGTTCTTCTCCCTTAAACACAACACTGGATTCCTTGAATGGGTAGCACAGCCATTTAGCTGAAGTCTATCAGCATTTCAGGTACATCACCAAGAGCATGACCTCCATAGAGGGCTTGACAATAAGAAGAAATTTGCTGCTCAGAAATTTACTGAGCAGTATGGTGAATATATTTTCCCAGGGTATCCTAGCACATCTGCTTGGGTACACATGTTCACTGTAGAAAAAGCTTTATAATATTTGCCTCTTTCCTGTACTTCACTGTGATACCTCCTTGTCAGATTAGCTGTCCATTTCCATTTGAGATTTCACTGAAATTGCAGGCTGAACTGACAGGCACTTTCCCTCTTTTGTTCCACCTGCAGTTCAGTGTCATTCATTTAAGGCAATATGAAAAGACCAGCACTCCTAAACAAATGAAAACAAATGTTTTATTTACAGGAAAAAATCTGTACACAGTGTATACATAAAAATATACAAAATCATAATAGAAAATATAAAAAGTGTTAAAATGTATACAAACACTGCTTAAAAATGTGACTCCTGTAAAATCTTAAGGTTTGTTATTAGAGTACACATTCATTTAAAAAAATCATCATACAAAATAATTCTCAAAGCTATTAAAAAAGTACACAGTCTATATTTGAATAGTTCAATGACTACATATTTTAAGAGTGATGAGATGATATGAAAAAAAGTAAGGCTTTTACACACAACTCTTATTTCAAGAACAAAATTGTGAATCTGATGTCTAAGCCAGAAAGAAGACATCTGCACTGTCAAAATTCATTAAGTGAATCGCATACTCCTGACATGGGCTACTTTAAATTTCAAACAGTTAAATCAGGTATCCTCCCTGTGTGTGAGAGGATAGATGCTGGGAAAGATTCAAATCATTTTAACAGCAGGCTTCTGAATTACCTACTTCAAAGCAGGATTTCATTTAAATATGCATCAATTTTAGAAAGCACGAAGGGAAAAATAGTAACCATTTATTGTTGCAGTCAATGCATTTAATACTCCTTTCATAGTACATCTGTATCACTGTCCAAATGGCATTTTCCATCCTTAAAAACTTCTGAAGAAAAAAGAAATTAAAAACCCCACTAGGGACTGCTCCACATGTGTTTTGAACTTCTGTTTAGTTCAGTCTCCAAAATGACTGTGATCAGTCTGTACAACCAGCGAGTGTAGACACTTGTCTTCATTTTAAGAAAAAAACAACTCTTTTGGTTTTTCTGACTTTGGCAAGAGATCTACAGCAACAAGTTCAGAATTTGGATGTCTTCACCAATAAAAGTGTCTTGACCAAAGACAAGCAATGCTTAAATTAAATTTGTACAGTGAGAGTGTATATTAGAGTGTTTATATCACCCCTCTCTCTCTTCAAAGGTACATCACGGTAATTTCACTGAATTTACCAGAGTTTCTATGGCATAAATCTGCACAACAAGTTAAAAAAAGGTGTAGTAGCTTAATCCAAGGAAGGAATGAGCTATGAGTTTATGCTGAGGTAACCTTTAGAACTATAGAGGAATGGAACAAAAGAATGGTTCTTTTCTAGTAAAAAGATTTTGGCTCAAAATAAGGCAAAATATTTCATACTTCTTTCTTGATTAAACAAAAGAGTACCTCGATTTAACCATCCAAAACTGAACGCATAAAATGATAGAGCACCACAAGTCAGAACAGGTACAGAATTCACAGTGGGGAAAGAAGAGCACAATTCAATTCAGCATAAACTCAGCCCATTTCCTTAAGCTGCTGCTGTTTCTGGTTTGTTTGAGTAACCGCTGTCCACAGCACCAGGGCACAGAAATGAGGCTTGATAGTGTCTGAAGGCAACTTTTCAGTAAAACTCCATAAATTTAAAGCCTACAAGTGCAAAGGAGCTCAGGGGGCCAATAGCAGAGGCAATTGCTTGGCTGATGATGCACCTCAAGAGGCACCAGGGTTGTGCAAACCTCTCTTGTCTAGGTGCTGTCCCACTCTGTTAGTGTGTGACAGCCACATGGGAGAGCTACAAAGCCATGCCTGGATCTTTTCCCCAATGATCTTGGTGAAAAAATACACTTGCTTTCACACTGCTGTATTTAACATGCATCTAAAAGCAGCACTCTCACCCATTATTTTTAGAAGAGCCATGGTTCAGTGTTAGTACACATTGACTGTTTTAAATTTACTGAATGTGGCTCTTCGCAAACATTTCTCTGTCCGCTGAAGGGATGGGGAAATGCCCATTAATTCAAAAACACTTGGAGGGCTCTTATAAAAGCCAGCAATGCCAATGTCACAGAGAGTAAGAAGTGGTGAGAGGAGCACCTCTGCAGGTCCTTTATGTTTTCCCTTTACTTCTGCCCCTTCCCCCCTTGCAGCAAGTGGGGGGGAGCCCTCAATTAGCAGACCAAAGACACTTGCACTTGTACCAAAAACTGAAGGAGGACTTGACAAGGTAGGAGAGAAAATGCTCTTTAAGCAACAATATTTTTGAGCAGGCAGACCAGTAAGATATCACAGTGGAAACCAGTGTTAGAAAGCCATTCCAGGCTCATTTTTAAAGGTGGCATCACAGGTTCATCTTCCTCCTCTGTGAGTAAGCGTTTGCAGCACAGCTCTGCAGCATCTTCTGAGGCGATGGTGCTACAACAACCACATTTACACTTGTGGAAGGAAGACTGACTGACATATAAGGAAGGATATGGCAAAGAAAACATTTTGGCTGCAAGGGCTTGAGTGTGCATTCCAGTAAACGAAAAATATATAGAGTTCATTATATAACATCTCGGATCTGGTTCTCCAATGGTATAGAAATGATGTACTAAGTAGGCATGCTTAGCACGTGTTACATGAAACTTTATAATTTCCATTGTTCCGTATAATCAACAGCTATGTTGATTATTCAGACAAATAATCATTATTTGATTATGATTATTGAGAGAATAAATAATACTACATAATCCTGCTGTGGGTGGTTGAGCAATGCAGTTAGTATTTTTCATCTTTGTGAAAATCAAAGTTAAAAGTTAGTGGTTGCAGGCCAGTCAAAGTGATTTTTTTTCTTTTTAGAACTCTAGAAGTTCCTGCTTATTGAAAAGTAGCATATTCACTAGTCTTAGAAAGCTCAACTCTCTTCCTTTACAGTTATGTCATAGCTAACCCAGGGTACAGCAGAGAGAGACATATTTGATTGCACTGTTCAGACTGCTTATGTTTTGCAAACATATGGAAAAATAGATTAGTTCTGTGTAGGCTATCTATCATCCATGCATTTAAATAACAATGTTATTAACTTCAAGAATAAAAGTTGCCACCACACATAACATTAAAAAGAAATTGGTATGTACTATATCCAGAGTCCAAGGCTAGTATGAGTAAAACCTATTAATTTTGATATGTACCAAAATGCCTTATGGACATAACTATCCATACAACACAGAAGTACAGTTATTAGATCATATACACAATTTCTGTCAAAAAGAAGAATCTTAAGATCATCATAAAGCCCAAAATGGAGGCTAAGTCCTTTGTAAGATATATATTCTTCATTTTGAGAAAGGAAAATAATCCTTACAAAAGATCCTTCCAATACTGCTTCCCAAAGGGCTGAGTGAGAGAAAAAGGATTTTGTCATTATACTTACATTACAATTGAAGGTGAAGTAGTCATTAGTGTTATTTGCCTTTTTTTTTTTTTTTTTTTT
>VYXD01013618.1:237653-285376 GCA_013397195.1 Hylia prasina
TTGCCTTTATGGCAAAAGGCTTTTTACTTAAGTCAAAATACAAAAAATACTTTCCACCGCAACCAGTTAGCTATTCTTTTCAATGCCCTTTTGAGCTGTCTGCTTTTTTTTACTGGATGGACATGAGTAAGATATAGCTGTGCTTTTGTGTACACATATTCCTGCTGAACTTACTCCAAAAGAAAATGTACAGTCAGGTGGGAAAAAAACAAACCAAAACAAAAATCTGAGAAAACCATTCCAGACCATTAACTTTTAGAATTGCCTTAAAGAATATTGTCCTTATGTATTATGAATGAAAATATCAAACAATCTCCATATGCAATCTGTAGTCAGGTTTTTTTGCAGGCATTATAGCTTTTCTGTGTTACACTCTTTCAAACATTAAGTAAAAAATGCTGATATCTTTTGTCAGAAAACTTCTCCTTTCTGAACAGCAAGAACTTGTGAACAAGTGACTTTGATTTAGATACCAATGAAATACCTAACAAATAATGTCTGTATTCCGGAATCCTATCTTTGTTGACAAGAGGTGAGCCCCCTCTATGTTTGCTTTCAGTGTGATGGGTGAATGCTGCACAGCCTCCCTTGGCTTTCTCTGGATCTTTTGTATCTCTGCAGACTGGGGGAAGGCAGCATTTCCATCTCACACTTTCCTGATAGTCCTTTCAGGGAGAGTTTTTCTTCCTAACTGGGTTACAAATATGTTCTTTTTTCTCTAAAGAAATGAGAAATTTCTCTCTTCCTTTGTCAGTCAGTGTGAGCACGGGAGACTGGCATCCAAAAATCCATCCAGTATTCAACTGGTTTAGCTGTGTATAGCCATCTCTGACCGCACGCGCTTCAGGTCCACCCTAAGCCCCTGTTCAGCTGGAGGCCTGGAACTGAGCCTGTGTAGGAACAGGCACTAAAGTCTGCTCTAGTGAATGACTGCACAGCTTGGAGTAGCAATTACTTCTTTCTGGGAGAGTGTGAAAATCCCATGGAGCCACGGGAAATGCTGCATTGTTCAACTGGCCGCTCTGTACATAAATGAACAATAGAGGCAGTTTCACAATGCCAGGTTTGACAATTAAATAAATCCATTTAAAAAAACGTACAGTCTAGCATATGTGGCATGAGACCACTAACAAATTCTGACAGTCACACCAAAAACAATACATTATATTTCTGCCTAAGCATGTCCTTTGCACCTTCATAAGCTAAGCCTTTTCTTTTTTTCTGTAACTATTTGCAAAGCAGTAATAAATACTCAGGCTCAGGAAAGAAGTCTTTCTTATGCCTGCTACTTAATTACAATTTATAGACTCAAGACTAGATTGGTCTAAGATATATTTTTTCAAGTATTCTCTTCTTGTTTATAGTACGACAGTAGTACCTTATTGCACATTGTTTCTGAAAGACTTACTTCTACAAGTGTGGGAAATTATTCCGTTTGGGGCATTTGACAGCTTTGAACCCTGGCAAAATGACTTTCCCCTTCCGATAGAGATCATCCTGCAAACCTTTGTTCATCCTCTGCACCAGGAGCTTCTCGTAGAGCAGTGGATGGTAGGCCCCTAAGGTGCAAGCTGCATCGTAGTAGAGTTCATGGTAGTGACACAGGTCAGTCTGTCGCACGGAAGGGATGTACTCGTACACGTGCAC
Source organism: Hylia prasina (assembly GCA_013397195.1). NCBI lineage: Eukaryota > Metazoa > Chordata > Aves > Passeriformes > Sylviidae > Hylia > Hylia prasina. Next base: position 239,301 of record VYXD01013618.1, read on the forward strand.
TTCATTACACATGGACATCATGATGAGGATACCTGCAACAAGAAGTGAAAACAAAAGTGAACACCAGCTTTCACTTTTCTTGCAGAAATTTCCCTGCAGTCATCCAATCCATTTTTTCTTTCCTTCTCTTCTTTGCTGTCACACACCTTAAGTATTCTGTAAAATCATTAAGTGAAGCAATCTTTCCTTTTATTTAAGCAGCTTTCACTTGTCCCTGATACATAAAGACTGTGATCCCTGTAGAGTCAACAGGGTAGTATAACAGTCATAAACAAAGAGTGAAGAGCCTGTAAAGAACTTGAATATCACCATCAGCCTCCTGAGTGAGAAGACTGTTCTTTCCCACCTCCCCCCACTTCCTCTACAGAGTGTCCACAAAACATCCCCCACAAGAATCCTTGAAACATCTCCACCTTATTGCAGTGTTGGTCTTTCTTAGTCTGAAATTGAACCAATTCCACTTTTCCCATCCACTTGCTTCTCTCTAATCAGCAAGACTTGGCCAAACACATGCAGAAGGGCATATAAAGAAACATCACCCATGTAGTGGTGGCACAGAAGCCCACAGCTTCAGACAATTCTGTGAAGAGTCTCATGGAGAGACGCCAGAGATGAATTCCTACTTAAAGCAGTGCTGTCATAAGGAAAAGCCTCTTACCACTTCCTTGCTCAGCAAGGAGAGATCCACAAAATGCTAACCTGTTTTTTAATGCCACGTGCCAATGGCACACTATCATAAGCACCATCAACTATGGTCTTTATAACCTTGAAATAAGAGAAACATTGCTGTTGCAGCTGCACATTTTCAGACAAACTAATACCAGATAATGATCAACAACACTGCCTAAACTACAATACTTTCATATCAATCACAGCTCCTGGAAGCCTTTTCTGTTTCACAAAGCCATGCAAAAGGAAAGCGACGTGAAATTTTGGATGCCATTTATTTTTTTTTTAAGATTTTACTTAAAAAATAAATTTGTGTAGAAAATGTATTGAGGTATTTGTAGCACTACTTATTTGTTGAATAGGACTGTCACCTCTCAGAGGAGGCAGCTGTATAACTCTGCTCACTTGGCACTTACAGATGAGAACTGATGTAACTGTTGGGTTTTTTTTTTCCTGCACAACAGCTTTGGCATCATCAGTGGTGTTTTGGCAAGATCTCAGAAGTGAAATGAATTAACATAAAAAATATTTTGATTTCTTAATTAAGCAAAGCCATTTTCTGAAGTTTAGTTTACAATCTGGGAATGCAGGGATTTCTTGCTAATGAAAAGAACACCATGTTCTCCCTGCTGTGTATCATTAGATTATCAAAATGACTTTTCCCTGCCTGATGTGTGAACTAACTGAAAACCAATTATTTCTGTGATTAAATCTTTTATCATAAATTAAGGATTCTGAAAGTATTTTATAATTGTTCTACAGCTTTACACTCTACAGAATCTATAGTCTTAGAAAAGCTAAGCATAACAATTCTGAAGTCCACAAATTTGAGTGAACTTTGGCCTTCAGCAAGAAACACATATTCAGCGTGAAAAAATATTTAATCCTTATTTGAACAAAAAGTATTATCTTAATAAACCAAGTTTCCTTGCCTTGAAGATGTTACACAGAGCTCTGAATTGTAACCTGTCAAGCAGCTATCTCTAGAAGTGTTTGGTTTTTTTGTTTTAGTTTTCCAAATGCTTTCGTCAGCTTTTCCACTGCCAACCTCCTTCCTCCACTGATGGAGAGCCCACCTGCCATTCCAAGGTAACCGTTATCCAGCTGGAACAGAGGGTGGACGGTGGCAACGTGTGCAATAATGAACCACATCCAGAAACTGACAGTAAAACGACTTCTCTCCTGCACCCAGAGCCAATTTCAAAAGCTATACCACCAACATCTTAGGAAAACCGGCTCTGATGGAAAGTACAAGCCTTAACCAAGGTGTGTTTTATTTCACTGCCACATCACCAAGCTATCTCTAAAAGTAATAAAGGAAGTTGCCATTTGTGGGATTGGAAAACTGTCAAGAACAAAAACTGTGACTCCTTAATAACAGAAAAATAGCCACTTAACTCCAGGTATAATTCAACCATGACAAAATTTTAAGCAGTATCATTGACTTTCCTGTAAATTACAGTAAAGTAATAAAGTAAAGATACAGCAGTATCATTTACTTTCCTGTAAATTAGTTAATGGAGGACATAGAAGTGGTAGAGTTTTAGCTTTTAATCATCAGTGAGTGGTTGAGTGTCCTCCAGAACCAATCTAAAAGGCACGCTGGGCTATCTAGTTTAGTGCCTTAGCTTTCCTGCCTCGTTCCACCCAGACCATGTCTTGGGATTTCAGTCCAAGTTGCTCATAAATAACCGTTAACTTCCACTCACATTTTTGCTCATGTTGGACAATGATGCTTGGCAGGATGAAAGACATGGCAGAAGAGACTTGGCAGACTATTTTTTGAGCAGTAACAGCTAAGTTACAGCACATTCATCTGTTGAAGTCTGAAAGATGAGCTACAACAACAAGTAGAGATTATCACATACAGAACTGTCCCTGTGCTGGAGGCTTATCTGTCCTGGGGGAATCAGGAGCACTCCTGATACTTCCAGACCTTGTGTACATGCCAAATGTTCAAGCCCTAATCTGGGCAAAAATGGTGGTCAGTGCCAGGTTGATCCTCCTTTAGCACCTCTAACACTACACACCTCCAGCCCATGGGACCAGTGGTGTGGTGCAACCAAGACTTCCATCCAAACCATCTGTGGGCAAGATTACACATGAACCTGAGGAGGTAGGTCCCTCCACTTGGCTGGCACAGACCCCAGATTCTCCCTCAAAATGATCTGCTCCTACTGTTTGGCACTACATTAAAACAAAACAAAACAAAACAAAAAAACAAACAAGAAAACAAGGAGATGGAGAAGGAAGGAAAAAAAAAAGTAATTTTTGGAAAGGAAGCCATCTTTTTTTGTACAAATATAGTCCCCTCTAAAACAGAGAAGAAATGGTTTCATTTCTGTCTCATGCCTTAGAGTATGTGAAACCCCTCCACAGGGGACAGCCCTAGTGTTGTAGAGCCATTACTGCAAACTCGGTTTACAAAAAATGTCAATTGACCACCTATAAAATAGCAGCAATTTAGACCACTAGGGCATTTACATGAGTCCATGTACTAGGACATATTCAGGTTTTATTCTATTTTTTTTTCTAATGCCATGTGTCTAGGTTGTTTTTCTGAAGTTCTTAAACAGGGCTGCCAAGGTCTCACATTCCATCCTGTGTTTTTTATACCACTCTTTAACTCAATTCCTCTCTTTGCTTGGTTTTAACAACATTGCAGGGAGTTACAGACATCTGTATCCACCAGGTATAAATGTGCCATGCTGTCTATATTTTCATTTACCTTACGACTTAGTTTTCCCATCTTCCCTTCTCTCCTCCTCTTAGCTTCAGTGGTATTATGTTTTAAATCACCAACTGGTTTTTGCCACTTACATGACCTCCAAACTATTTTTTAACTTATGTTTGTACTTTCATGTTTTGGATGCAGACTCAAAGCTAAAGAAGAGGTATGTGCCTGCCTCCTTTCAGACTTGGTTGCATTAACTGAAATTGCTTGCCTGTCTATTCTGAGAAGTCCCATGTTGCTTCCCAATTGTTATCTTTACACATTTATGGTGTTATTGCTTCCTAAGTTTCTCTTCTGTGGCTGAATTTCTCAGCATTTTCTCCCACACCGGCGGGAGTGTCCAAGTCTGCCTTGTCTATGTCCTACCCCTGTACTGCCCTCTGAATATGTCTATACACTTATTTCTTTTGTCTGTGTACTTTTCACATCACTGCCCAATTCAACATCATCTGCATCAACTTTGTTCCATATCTCAACACTCCTCCAGGATTATCAGTATGAATGAAAACCCCAATAGCCTACAGGGTGAAGAATTTCCATACGATACACTTCAATATTTGTCTTTGCTAACAGTCCTTACAACTATTTTCAGTCAATGCATCATTATTATATATATAAAAAATAGCACAGAGTATCTTAGACGTGACCTAAGGAGCTATTAATAAACAGGATGAGACAGTCATTGTCCCAATACAATATAGAGTCTGGACAGAATTAATTTTACTGAGATGTTCATGCCTATCTCTGACCTTGCTGGTTTAAAGCATTCTTTACAGGCAATGCAGGAGACAGATATTTCTAGGGCAAAACGCATCTGACTTATTTTAGATGTCTCCTTTAGGATGTGTTGAATTGTTCACTTTCCTTTTAGTGTTGTTTCTCTCCAGTGACTAGACAGAAACCAAAAATAGGAGTCTGGCACTTGGCTATCAAGAACCTTCTCCTCTACTCTCCTGTGTAAGTACCTTTTGGAGTTTCATGAAAAATAATATAACTTGCTTTTCCAGAAGCACAATGAGAATAAATAAAAACAAGGCATGATGGAAAGTGCCCCTGGCGCAGTTACCCACACCTGAGACAGGTATCACAGGCTCCTTTGCTGTCAGCAGAAGAAAGAGAGCAATTTTAGGAAGCAGTGCACATCTAATGGATCATACAAGCCATTCCCCAGAAGTTCCTGGTTTTTTTTTTCTGTTGGCTGTAGGGGAAGCCTGAGTGGCAGCATGGATAGCTGCCCTCCCAGTATGGGATGAAAACTTTACATATTGGGGGAAATACGGGGCTCACAGTAATATTTAAGGATTTAAGAGATACCTATTTTTTTCCTCTAATAATTCTGAGGGTGACTAACACAAATACAGACCTGCACTGGAAACAGCTGAAGTTAGGACACATAAATCCTGCTCTCTGACTGACCCAGACATAGACCACACAGATATGGCAAATTTATATCCAAGGATTAAGCTGAAGGGAGATCTGTTTGTTTGTTTGTTTTTTTCCCAGCATTCATTAACACTAAGGTACAGGAATGGGAGTAAAAGCAGAGAATTACAAAGCATTTAGGGAAGGCCAGTAGACATGCACAACTTGAGAAAACGTAAAACTTGAAAGGACAAGTCTATAAGCTGCCTATAGCATCTAGAATATCAAAAAGCTTTTTAGGTCTTAAATATCCAATCCATATTTCACATTAAGGAAAAGGTCAGGGTATCCAGCCTGATTTTAGCTTTGACAAACATTAACTGGTGCTACCATACACTCAAAATCACAACTGAAGATTATTCTGCATAGGCCACTCTAATCTAATTCTAATACCCTTGGAGGATTTTTGAAAGTCCCATTTGGATTACAACTGTAAAAATGGAAATGCTGCCTGTATTGTGGTAAAACATTCAAAGGTGTACTTTGTGAATGTTTTGTAGTTGAATGGCAATGTTCATGAAGACCCAACTGGACATTAAAAAAAAAAAAAAGAAAAAAAGAATTGTGAGCATAGAATACTCTTTTAAAAATACTATAAAATATATTCTTCAAAAGAAATGATGTGGCTGTCAGAGGAACAGTCAAATGTGACTTTGTTATAACACTGCAATTATAGACACTAAAACACTATTACATATTTTGAAATATTATATATTAGTATTTCAAAATCCTTAGAAAAGTGTGTTATCTCTTCATGGCCTTTTGGTTAAGATCAAGTGTAGTACAGTACTTTTATTTTTTCCTATTTGGCAGATATCTATGGTCTTAGGAAGTGTTGGGTATAGTTTAAACTCAGTCCAATTGGCACAAATAAACCTAGCTTTTACAGTCTGCACTGAGAACATTTAAATCAGAATTATATGAAGATTAAATTCCTTGCATGGATGGTTTTTACAAATGAACATGTACTATGGCTTCAAATCAAAAGGAGAAAATGTTTTTTCAATTTGTTCTTGGCAATTTGAATAATTCCAAAGGTTTTGATTTTCCAACATGAATATTGTATGGTACAATTAAACTTTGTGGTTAGCACTCTAATTTAAAAAAGAATGTTTTCTAGTTTACAAATAAATAAAATATAGTTTAATATCCAAATCTGAATCAACAGATGCTCTATGAAAATCCAAATCTGAATCAACAGATGCTCTATGAAAGCATCTAGAATTATAAGTGTAACTCAAGCATTCATCAAGAACAAAGAATCATTATAACATAATGCAAGAGATGCTGAAAACATTTAAATACACATAATCTGATTTATACTCATAATGTCTCATTTCACACACATCATAAATTCAGTTACAGAAAATAATTTAGCTAGATATATTAGTAAGTTTGTGTTTGATAATCTGTATATTTGGAAGCATTAAAAATAGGCATAAAGCATTTAGAATGTATAGTTTTCTATATGACAGTCTACTACTACAGTCTCTCTTGACTGGATTGCAGATACCCCAGGAAACTCCTTGAAAATGGGCCAAATGTACCTCAGTAATTCTTTGGTACATGCAGTAAAAGTAGCTCTGGCTTTTTAAAGCACTTTTTTTTTCTAAAAAAGGGTTATTTTACCTCTTTTTATTTCATGAACTATGTGAAAAATATTAACCACAAGAAAACGAAATTATTTATCAAAGAATTGTCACCATATGGCCTTGTGCCTAAGCTTAATAATTTTTGCAAGACTTGTCATCTTTGATGTATAGGTACTAGCATTACATAGTAGACCTGGAAATTACATATTTATAACTTGGTGAATGCAAAAAGCTCTACATTAATCACAATAATACATTCTGTAATATGAGCACAGACTGGAAAATACTGACCAGCAATATAATGTAATTCTAAATGTATTATTTAATTTTGGGTGATACACTAGAATAATAATTTTTTTAATGTGATTTAAGAGGAGAGTTTGCTCTTTTATGTCTCCATTTTGGGAAGTCGGAGATACTCAGATTTCAGTGTGCTTTTTATTAGAGTAAGAATAATTTGAAGCTTATGTATTGGAGGTATTATTTATTTGTGTGCTAATACTTGAACAACACTGAGCTGGAAAGAGTGAGCACTATTCTGTTCCTGCAGCAACAGCTGTTACAACAACTAAATAACAGCGACAAAGGCAACTCTTAATATGTCCAAGTGTTTCTTTCACTTCATGAAATTGCATTTTTTCCTAAGCAGAGCTGGAGATCAGCTGTATATGCAACATGCTCTCCGAAGCCATCTTAAATTTAAGTTCTTAGTCATACAATGTCCTGCTAATGTTGCAGTGTAATGACAGCCTTGCTTGTACTAATGTTTTGATGCATGCAAATGAAGATTAAAATAATGCTGTCAACTATTAATGATGCATAACTGTTAAAACTGTAATGTCAACTGTAAAGCCTCAAACAACATTTCCCTTCTCCCAACAATAAAGTAATCTGGGCTTAATTGTTTTGTGTTCAGTGGATTGTATGTTATGCTAAAATTTCTGGCACATAGCAAAACTACGACCTACACAGACAACTTAAAACCTAAGAATCTACACAGGTCATGTTTTTATTGAAAACAAACCAAAATACTGCAGTCACAGCTTTCAGCTAGCTTTTAAAAAGATAAAAGTCACTGCTCTATAGAGTATATAAATGTGAATTTCAATTAAGGTCACCTCTGAAGAGGTAAATCAGCATAGTGTACTGATGGACAATGGTAAGTAGGAATTTATACAAAATCCACTATGTAAACAGTGGACAGGAGCAAAATCTCCACAGGAAAGCCTTTATATAATCTTGACATTATTAAAAAGCCCTCAAACTTTCTAAATGCTAATGTACCATCCCACCCAATGAAGGCAAAATGCTGCTCTTGAGAAAGAAACTGTAGTTTTACTCTTGGTCTTTAGATGACAAAACTTTAAGGTCAGAATAGTCTGTTTACATTGGCTACCAAAGAGGGTACAGGAACAATCAGTTCTTACAGCAGAATGGTAACAGAAGAGACTGACACTTCATATACTATTAAATTCAATTAAAAAACTGAACTTTGATATATACAGAAAGACGGGAAGGAAGACTGAGTTCACATTTTACAGTGAAAGACTTACTAACAGGAAGTGAGAGGTGACTTACTTCTGTAGCCAAGAGGTAGGGCAAATCCTTCCCTAGTAACAGTGCTAATTTAGGATTTGCCAGGAAATCCAAATCTGAGTTTGGTGTTTGGATGCTCATATATCTTCCGAGAAAAATGGCATAGATCCAAGTCCAAGATGAGATGTAAACATATCAATAGTCATTTAGCAAACTTATTTTAAGCCAAATGTGAGCCAACAACTTTAACTGTGACACGCCACCATGGCAATTGCCTAATGCTAATGCAAGATGATGAGAATACTATGCAGAAATTTGTTTAGAAGCATGAAGGCAGCAGCTGCAAAAGGGATGCAAAAGTATGAAGGGATGGCTTCTCAAAGCTCTTATAAGGACTAGATTAGGAAAACAAACTGTAAATGATTTATAATGAGGAGGGACATCAGGTAAGCTATTACATGCCACATAAGGGAAAGATACGAGCCAGCTAAAGTCCATGCTGGTGTCTCAGGAAACAAACCAAAAGAGACTCCCAGATTAAAATTAAAAGGTTAGTTTACCCTGTTGGACCTTTACCCACAAACTGTCCCCTTCCCTCAACCAAGCCTGCTCTTCCCATTCTCTCATCCCCCCTCCACAGTTGGGACACACACTGTGCTTCTCTCACCCCAGCCACCAGCTGTCAAATGCTACCGCCTCTCCTCAGCAACACTGAGCTGGTGCAGAGCTGACATAGCAGGACTTGAAGGAGGCAGGGGCTCCAGGCAGAATTTATGCAAATATAGGGCAGCCCATACTCCAAAGGAAGTGCAAAAATCATTATTTTCCCTAGTTCCCATGCAGTGAAAAAAACCAGGGGTGAAGTTCTACCTCTTCACTCTCTCTCTCATTCCTCTAAAACCAAAGCATGTGAGAGACTACCTCATCCCCACCGGCCCCCTTTTTGAGAGATTTAATAATATTGTGACTTAAATACTGTAATACAGTTATTAACGATGTTAAAAGATTCCCCTGACATCAGTCACTGTGGAAGGATGCTGACTCACTGCTGCAGAAGAACACCTGGAGGACACATTCCACCAACATCCTCCCTTTGGCAAGCTTCAGTTTCTTATAAATAGTACTAAGTGGCAGGAATAGATACAATTGCCAGGATAAAAAGGTAATTACTGAAGAAACAGTGTAAGATCATGCTAAAACATTCCTGCCATTTGTGAAAAAAAACCCCCAACATTCTGATGTTTCCATGTTTTAATTAATAGACTTGTCCACTTTGTAAACTGGGCGTATGGAGGCTAAAAAGCTTGAAACCAAAGTGCCTCACTTGAATCAGAACCCTTTTTGTAACCTTTTCTATATGATTAGAATCATCATGGTCCATGCTAGAAACCTCTTAGATTCAGGAACATATATGTCTGTGAAAATTCATACCCTCTATTTAACAACAGCCTATTTTCCTTCATATAGCTGTTTTAGTGGTATTTATTAGTGTGGTCATTTAAGAAATGATTTTCTCTTCTTGAAATTAAGACACTCATATTTCATGACAGCCATCACTTACTCAACCTTTCTACTAATTCTACAGGAAATAATTTTATAGATTTTATAAGAATCAGGTAGAAGCTCAATATTTAGGATACCCATTTCATACATGTGCACTAGTTGTGTCTGGCAGCTTCAGTTCCAACAGGATTATTTGCTGCATGAGTGATTGAGAGATACCTGACCTGAAGACCAACATGACTTTTCAGTTTTCTGCCAAGTTGCATTATATTTTTTATGCTTTATCTTGTCCTTTATGTCCCTGACAATATGCATTTGCTGTTTCTGTGCTTTGTTATATGTGCAATGCATAGACATTAATTCGAGGTTACCAAAACAGGAAGACTCCCCCTAATAAAATATTTAAAATACATCTATCAGAACAGTAGCTAGTTATGAAATGGGGTGGATATGACATCCAATAATCTTACTACCTTGTTTCTTTGAATTTAGTAACAGCCTACCAAAAAGCACTGCTCCTTGGAAAAGAGCAATATAAAGAAAATTCCCACTAGAAAAGAAGGCAAATTTGCATCTGTACACTGAGTATATTTATCTGTACAGCTTTTGTTGTTAAAATTTTGCTTGTTCAATGGTTTTTATTTTCAAAGCTTTCTCTGCTTGAAGGATATTTTTTGTCAGTAACATTTAGATTTGGGATTGAAGATTGCTGTTCTATTCTCATAGTGAAATTAATTCCATTTCTTCAAAGAAAGCTTTTGAAGTGTTTTTTATGTATGGTGGAAGTACAGATTGACAGCACAATGATCCTCTTCACTATTCTTACAATCAGCAGCTGTTAACCTATTTTTATCAACAACTTCATTGCTACAAGAAACACTTCTGCAAAATGTGAATGCAGCTGGTGAGATCATTCCACATGAGCTGTCTTCTCCCAGTCAATTTTTACAAGCAGGTTCCAAACAAGCCTCACTTCAAGAAGTAACCACTGCCAAGCCCCCTCCAACAACACACCAGCCCTCCTTTACTTTCCACTCATGTTCCAGGTATGCACAACCCACTCAAGGCATAGATGGGCATCTCCCAGACACCTTTATGTCACCCCTCTGGCAGCTTCTGCACCCTCTCCAAGGGCTTCGGTGTGCTCCAAGGTATCCTAGGATGCCACTACTGCATACAGAAGCCAAGATAAATGCTCACAAATGGTTTTCCCATATCAGATACAATCTCAGGTGTCTTTGCTTTCAGATTCAGATACAAAGAAAAAAAAAAAACAAACCATTTTCTGACTGCAGCAAATACCCAGATCAGTATCACAATGTCAGTAAGGAAAGGATGGAGTTTCCAAAGCAGAAGATGAAGCTCTACTGCCCTCTGAGTCTAGAAGCATAAGCACAGATGACCCTGACTCAGCCTTGCCACTCCAACTACTTGCATCCCTTAGACCTGCCCACAGTCAGGACCTCTTGTACATCAGGTAAGTTGTTCTGCTGCATGAACTGTGGGCACAGAGCCAAATTATCCCCACTGATATACTAAGGAAGGATGAAAAAAAACAGTGAAACACTATTGCTTCCAGTGAAGAAGAGAAGTGCTCAGACTGAGCACTGGAAGCCCTTGGCCTATATAGGGAATACAGCTCAGCCTGCCATTGATTTCATCCCATCTATATGATCTGCCATCTGCTTTCATTTGCTGTCTGAGGATTCTCTGCTCTATAATCCCAACGAGGAACTTCAGAATTGAGTAGGTCCTCAACAGATAAAGTAATGTGGAATAATACAAATTTCTCATAGATTTATATGTTTTATAGATATGGTAGACATACTATGGATGTGAAGGGCAAGAAAGCAGAACATTAAATTCACTCAACTATTTTCTAGTTCTTATCCTGTGTGTTTTTGCTAGTCATTGCTTCTGTGTAGAGCACCAAGAACAAACAACACACATGTATGGACTCGATCCTCATGCAGTGTATAAATTTTAAATTATTTTTTTAATCGAACATATCTACTGGGACCATCTTTGATCCACCTACCAATAAACCCTGAAGAAGGAGGGTTGGGCTGTATCTTCTCTTTAGTGTTCTCCTGAATGATGTCCCAGAGCTGCCATATAAACTTCGGATGGAGGATGTAGAACGGCTGGGTTGGATTTTTCCTGCGATGCTGTACGTAGGGAGTGAACAGATTGTAGTCTGGCTTCTTATACCACTGGGAGGAAAAAAAGTCAGATTTTTTTAATAGTATTAAACATGTTTTGAACACTACATGTACAATAGCACAAACAGGCTTCATTTGGGTTCTGCAGAACAGAAACAAAGGTAGCAAAGCAGCCTGCACTGGTGGATGCTTCTGCTCCAAAGGCATTCCTTACCCTGGGCTATTTTGTTTCCTTTCTTCATCAGAGACCCCCAAAAACTAATTGACTGCTGTGGGATGAGCCAAGATCATTTTTTCCCTCGCAGACCCACATTAAAGAAGAGGTTCAAAGAGCTTTGACATGATATCTGGGCCTGGGGGTGAATCTTCCCCTGAAAGCGTCCCTGTCCCTGACGGAGGCAGCAGCAGCGCATGACGCGGCGGATGGCAGCCTGCGTGGGAAGCAGGCAGCCTCTGGCATCTGTTGCTAAGGGACTTCAGCAGATGAAGGCTTACTTTCTACTTTGCAGCCTGCTCAGCTCCGAGCTCCCTGTGCCAAAAGCCATCAGATCAACCTGCCTGCTGGAGCTGCAGCAACAGCCAAAGTAGAGACTCCCCCAGTGACAACCAGATGGACATCTGCTGCTCTCAGTGAGGGGGTGGACGGCAGGGCACAGATGGCTGTGGGACAGTGGACTACAGGGAAGACTGGTGGGGAGGAAGCCTGAGAAATGGGGAAGGCACTCAGAGAGATTTTCACTGGGATGTTGTATTTTGTTTGGGAAGGCAGAGGGGAAGGTGGTGAAAAATGGATGCAGTTTTTTTGCTGATAAAACCTACTTCTGAAATCTAGCAATATTCCCTCCTTGGCAAGCACACAGAAAACTTGCTGTTATGTGAAAATAACAGTGTTTTATTGAACAAATGCCACCATTCATCTATCTTAGCATCTCGGAACAGTTCTTTCCAGTACAATTGCTGACTACTAAAAAGTTTTTGACCAATAAACCAATTTTGACCAATTCCTATAGACATAGCATTCTCCACTGAGATAAAGACAGAACCTCGGGTTCATGGTGAAAAGGGAGAATCAGGAGACTAAAGCAGTAAATTAATTTTCTCCAGTACTTTCAAATAATTGGGAAGAAAGGTCTAAGTGGATATCTTACCACATTCAGGTTTGCGGAGTAGGGAGCAGGATCCCAGGCTACTAAGATAACATCTTTATACAAGGAGCTGTCGACAAAGTGATGGTTTGGATTGGTGAGAATCTGCAAACACAGATGCAAAGAATTGCACAGCATTAAAAGCAAGTGGGATCCAGAAAAATGGCAAAACCCTTCTCTCAAGTGAACAGCCCTACCCACGCTGCTGTTTGTTATGCTTCGGTTCTGGTTGATTTAAAGCGTCTTGTTTTGTTAAAAAAAATATACAAAAAAAGCTCAGCCATAAACAGCACTCTTTACAGTTTGAAGTAGCAGTATGCTGAATTACTCTCCATCTGTGAGGGATGTGATGGGACCACTTGAGATGCTGTGTAATTGTGTATCAACATTACCTTGTATTCTGGAACTTGAAAGCGAAAGCTACAGTATTTCACATCGCCTGCGGATCCTCTTGGACACAGAGCAGCTTTCTTTGAAGGGCTACAGCCTCCAAGGGTAATGTCTTTGCCTGCCATCCATCCCCAACCACCTTTTTCATGGCTTTCTCATTTTAACAGCAAGTCACTCTCATTTAAATTAAAAAAATTCAAAATTAGACCATGAGTGTACAAATTGGAATACCTAGAAAAACAATTCCAACAACAGCTACGTTACAGGGCTATTTTTGAAGGAATTGTCATTTTGCTTTAATTTACTGCTCTCATATAACTCCTTCCTGCATCTCCCTGTACTTTGCCTGATCACCCCACCACACTGCAAGTCTACTCTTCACTCCTGCTGGCTCACCCCTTCCAGGACCCTCCATGTCTAACTAGATCTCTTTGCTTCCTGGTGCATCCAATGCCAGGCAGTTCAGCATTGGTCAAAACAGCATGAAGTTTGTTCCAGCTGTTAAAATAATCAACATTCCAGACAAATAAATTCATAATAATTTTCATTTCCCTTTAGGATCCAATGAGCCATATTTAATTATGCATATTTTTCTTCAGAAAAATAATGTTGCCATAGCAATATTCTTCCTACCATAAACTTTGAGTTTAATGATTTCCATCAGACTTCTACAGTAAGAACAGAATTAGTCATGCTGCTGTCAGCATCCCCAACTCAATTTCTCAGGACAATTTTCACCTAAGAATGTAAACTCCTTTTTTTTGAGTATACAGAGCAAATTGACCAGAAGGCCAAGATTTTAAAGGCTTGGTTCCACATTTGCCACACAAAGGAGCTCTTATTTGTCTTTCAGTAAGCAAGAGTCCTCTGGAGGTGCTGTCCACACAAATTTTGCTTTCACTGAGTCTGCACTCATATCTACCACTTTTACCTGCAGTAACAGTATCTGTTGCCACTACACAGGCTTCCTTCTTGTCCTTTGAGCTTTCACAGCAAAGGATATGAAGGAAGAAGGGGCCACAGCAGCCTTTTAATTAAGTGAATGCCAGAGTTTCCAACCATGAGGAGTGGAGGAGGGTCAGAAAACCTGGACAGGTAACCCAGCTCCAGTACAGGTAGGGAAAGCAATTTCCATCAAGTGGCCTGTGCAGATTTCACCATTGGAGAGGGCAAGGCTAATTTCTCAGCAAGTGGACAGGTTATCATGGATGGTTTCTGACCTCTTTGAAGGAGCACAAAGCTGGTGGGAATACAAACACTTGTGAGGAAGCCAAGTGAGCTGACCTGGACAGAACTTTACCATGCCCTCTGTTTTCTTGAGAGATCTTATGGGGAGCAAGCCTTACACAGTGCAGAAGACCATGGGACCCTCCATTACCATCCCAGTGGGAATGCACTGCAGCAGCTCTGGGAGTCAGAAGACCCCAGTCTGCCCTGTATGGAGAGCAGCCATTAATTTAATTTAGCCATTAAATCTCTCTGAATTTGCTGGGAGCTAAAAAAGCTCAGATCACTCCCTGAGAACATTCCTCTCTTCTACAGGGAGCCTACTGAGTCTAGTAAATATACAGAGTTTTTAAACCTTTCTCCTTGCCCAGTTCAGGAGTCCACGCATGGTCAATGTCAGGACATTCTGGCTAGCAGTAAAATGGAGCATCATCAAAGAAAAGGAAAAAAGCCCAACAAAACAAAACAAAAAAGTGAAATAAAATACATGAAAATCCATGTTCCCTGATACACTGATTACAGCACTTAAGGCAGAATAAGATTTCTGCCTTCTTCTTGTGAAGAAAAGGGGGCATATTTAACCCAAATCATGTCAAAGATCTAGTCTGTTCTGCAGCCTCACAAAGACCTACAAAATGAGTGTGAAGGGAATGACAGCAAACAGTCCTTTTTGATAGCAAAGAACATGAGCTTATACACGTAAAAAATACACCCATCAACAACAGACTTAGCATGGGCAGTCACTCAAAGCAGAAGAAAAAAATGAACTCATAAAAATTACAGTAACTGAAAATTTTGTTCTCCTTCAACAAGAATCAATATGGGCAGAGCATGCTACATGGCCAACCATACTCCTGGTGTTGACTAAATAAACTCATTTCAGTATGTCATAAAATGTCACAGAAATTCTGTTGCTGATTTTTTGTCTGCATTTCATAAAGAGGAAAAAGGTTTGGTTTGCCCAAGACAGGAATTCAGGTGATGGCATTTTTGAAATTGAAATACTAATCTCAACCATAAGGTGTCACTGTAGTTCAAGTCACAATTACTTATTTACACCCATACACAGAAAATTCCATTTTCTCGTTTCCATTCAGATGAACAAACTCACCTCATGTGTAATACCCAGTACACAATAAGGTTTTTACTAGTTCTTCCCAAATTTTTAAACAATGATGACTTGCCTAGTGTTACACAACTCAGTTCCCATTTCTTTTGCCTTCCAGCAAGGAAATAATTGGGGAACTGGAAAACATGAGAAAACAGCTTTGGAATCACCACAGCCTTTGAACTTCGTGAAAATCCTGGAGGCTTCTCTGGGAGGTCAAGGTTTTCTGTACTGACAGCTCTGGCATCCTGCAGAGACTTTACAGATTAGCTCACATGAAACCGGTTCTCTGAAACAAGGTATCGAGTCACCCCACTGACAGCAGCAAAAACATCCTTGTAAGGGAAAACTTTCACCTTCCCTGCATCACAACTGTTGAATCACTCCCTGCTTCCCACGATACCCAACACTTTTTCAGAGGTTATTAACTTGCTGTCATATTGCACAGAAGAGATATTGACTTGAGCTCTGAAAAGGAAGATCTTACCTGAGAATTAATGATCCGCATGGTTGTTTTATTTCCAACATCTTTTTCATATCCACGTGTTGGAGCAGAATTAAATCTTAAAACGGCATCATGAGAATCTAGGAGCATAAATGAAGGGGTAACACTTTTTTCTCAGTATACAGAACAGCAAAATAAACCACTTATCTACACTAATACAAAACTTACACATTTGTCCTAATCCGGATATGCTAAGGATGATGAATGTTCTGCTATGCACAAACAAAAATCCTCTTGCATCTGCCATATGTTATTAACATAAAAGCATACTGGGAAAAAAGTTCAGAATCATCTATTAATTTAGCATGCAATACTTAAATGCTTCTCTTAATTGGATAGACTTAGTGTGGGAAGACTATTAGTACACCCAGTGCACACAATTACTCACTACTTCTATCAGAAAATTTACAGAGAATTACTCCATGCAAAAGCATGTAAACTGCAGGAATATCTAATTGCACATTTGAATGAACAACAATGCCTAACTATAAGCTTGTGTTTCACAGTATTTTATAATACCTGAAAATCTCAGACTACCCCATATCTATTAATCACACTGTGTACTTATTCCCAAACTCAGTTCAAATCTTAAAGAGCCTCTGTATGGAAGCCAGCCCACACATCTGCTCACACAAAGAAACCTCAGGATCCCTTGGTAGCAAAGATCTAACAGAGCTGAACTGTCAAAGTTACTCCACAAGCAGTTGTCCTCGGAGTCGTGGAGAAGAGAAAGCAGCTCTGGGTCAAGTATGGGTCAAGGATAGACACCATGTGCAAGCCTCCATTGGATAAGAGATAATCATCCTCCCAGTGCTTCTTTTAAGGGGATCTCAAAGCCCAAAAGGTGCAAAGGAGAGCAAGACATTTTATCCACTGTCCAGAAACACACAGCCCCTGTTGGCAACCTTGTATTTGGTCTGTTTTTATCCCTTCTATTGATGGAAGCTGAGAATATGAAATGCCTTAACATACAGGTAGTTTGTACAGTTGTTCATCTCTAGTCACTTAAAATGTGTTGTCTATAGCTCAAAAACTGGAGGAAGCAAAACTCTCCAAAGAGAACCAACATGCCTCAATGATCCTAGTTTGAGCCTATCAAAATCTTTCATTTTTTCCCTCCTTTACTCTGCACATCTGTTACTCCATACGGGGAAACAGTGTGTGGCATGCAGCCAGCAATCTGATCTCAGACATACATGTTAGCATTAATATGTCAAAACTGAAAAGAGGGATTTTGTCAAATGCCCACCAAACCCAGCTCCTCAGAATGTAAGGAGTGGAAGTTTTTCTGTGTCCCCATGCAGGGACATCCCTAGCCTCAACACCTAGACTTCATCTACCAAGCATCTTGATTGTGCAGGAACTAGAGGAAACGAATAGAAGCTGCAGGTACTTCACATATTTGGAGAAGGAAAAGGAAAACACAAGTTTGTTGTAATGAATTTAAGAACATAAATTTGGACCCATGATTGACAACTTTCAGTCTGTTGACTGAGAACTGGATTATGAAATGGGAATTGTATGGTTTGCAACTTAATTGAGAGTGATGCATTTCCAACATCACTCATGCTGGTTCTTTGTATACAGATGAAAAACTTCTCCTTTGCCAAAAACATAGGACCAGGACACAGCTTAACACTGATAATGGCTGGATTTAAATAAACTGATTTTAATTTTAGTATATATTTGTAGATAAACATTTTAAAGATCAAAAAAAAGCTTGAGGCTTGATCACAGATGCCAGTTACTTCCTGTGATGCCAAAATAATTGGTTCTCTCAATTAATAGAACGATCACGATGGGAGAGTTTGCTATACTTGCACAGCATTTCCATACCTACCTTCATTTAAAAATAGACAGGGGGCGGGGAGAGAAGGGCAAAAGGCAGAGCACAAATTAACATTTTTGCTTGTGGTTCTAATAGGAACTCAGAAGAGGGAGCTAAAGGCCTATGAAGGGAAATGTCCTTTGCTGTTTCTTTTATAGGCTTTTTTTTTTTTTTTTTCTCTTGGGAGAATAAACCATAGAATCACAGGATGGTTTGGGTGGGGAGAGATTTTAAAGACGGCCCAGTTCCAACCACCCTGCCATGGGCAGGGACACTTCCACTAGACCAGGTTGCTCAGAGCTCCATCCAACCTGGCCTTGAACATTTCCAGGGATGGGGCATCAACAGCTTATCTGGGCAACCTGTTCCAGTGCCTCGCCATCCTCACTGTAAAGAATTTCTTCCTAGCATCTAATCTAGGTTTCATCTCTTTTAGCTTAAAATCTCCCTACCTTGTCTGCTGTGATTGCTGTAAGCAGTCGCTTGGCCTGCCACAGGCTGGGCCAAATCCTCTCCTCAGTCACAGGTACCTGCCCATGGCCTGAGAGACACTTAAAATAACCTTCAGCGATTCCTGGTACTCCAGCACTGCCTTGCACAACATGGACACGATCTGAAAATTCTATGCAGGCTGTTTCAAACTCCATCTTCCTCCCTTTAGGTGGCATCAGATGACAATTTCCCATTTAAATCCAAAGCTCTTCCAGAGAAAACGTCATAAGCTTCTGTGCCCAGAAGCTTCCTAAGAAAATGAGTACACACAGGAGCAAGCAGGCCCCAGGTACCATGTTAAGCACCCAAATCCATACCTGGGCTACACCTGAGTGTGCAAATATGACCTGAAGCATGCTGTAATACCTAATTATGTAAATACATCACAATGTGCTGCAGATTCTACAGTACAGCACTAATCCATACTGGTCTAAACTGGGGCACTGGGGAACACTGACAGAAGATTCTGTTTCAGTCAAAGATAACATGTTGGAGGAGGCAGGGACTGCTAAGCTTTTTCACCCCAAAGATTTCTAAATCAGTGACGCTTTCTGTGAAATTGGGGATTACCCTGGTGTGATTTTAGCTGCAGCTAGCTGGGCACATCTGCTGTGCTGGAAGCCTGTGGCAGCAGTCTGATAATCCTAGCAGCTCCAATATATCCCAAAGATTTGAAGGAAACCTGTATGTGTCAAAGAGATGATACAGTGTGATGAAGAAAGTACTGGGATGTGAAGTCTTGGAAGATGGGGAGGATTAATGAGTGAAAATCAAAAAGTTTCTATAGAGAGCTGAAGGAGATAACTCTTCTTGTACCAGAAACAAGTTTGATACATTCCTTTCATCCTTTCAACACTCATAGCATACTGCACATGCACTACTAAAACAAAGAACTACTGAGACATTAACACAAGTAGTAGCCCTCATTTTTGAAAAGAAAACTGACCAGGATTAGCTTTATGACTCCACCATCCTTTTCTGAATAGCTACCACAAAACTCCCACCTTGAGGTGGGGGATTCTGAGTGACACTGACATCTCAGCACACCTGTAACCTCACTGACTCAGTGTTGCAAGGGGAAATCAGTGGGTGAACACACTTGAAATCATTTCAATTCAGTCTCAAAAAAGAGGCCAGGGGATTTGATCTCAGTGCATGAAGCTACTCAAGGGTCTGAATTCTTTATGTCTGTGAACTCTAAACCAGCAAGAGATGAAGAGAACACTCTACTGCTTCTTGACATGGAGACAAATGTCTGGGAAAGCCATACAACAGCAGCTTCTCATGAGCTACTGCAAAATAAAGACCAGTATAACACAGCTTTGGAGAATAAAACCAGAACGTGGCTCTAATCTGCTGAAGAAATAAATGCATGTTGCACACAAATGTTGAATATGGCAGATCTGATGAAACCAGTGCTGCCTCCATACTACAAGCTGTAATATGATAAGAAGACATCGTTTTCTTTAAATTAGATTATGACTTCAGGCCTGATTTTCCTTTCAGTTATATTGTTCTGAAAGGGAACAGCCTCACTGAAGCCCATTAGTTTATATTCATGCAACTCTAGTGAGAGACAACAACCAGACTTTACAGATCTGTGCATGAGAAGCATGAACCTTTTGAAATTTAAACATGAACACACACATATACATATATATAACACACACACATTAATAGATGCATTTCACCCACCTATTTCGTCCCCTAGAGAGGAGTTCAGTATTGCACCAGCAGACATAACTACTGCACAGCTCCCAAAGCCATGTGTATATAATTTGCCCAGTGGAATTTGGGGAACGTGCTTTTCCCATCCAAGAGTGGAGAAGGGAGCCTCCTTGCCATCTATTGTTTTCACATTCACTCTTTCTTTTAGCTCACAGAATAGCTGGTCTCCTGTCAGCTTGGAGTTTCGTTTCCCCTTGAACCGCACCCCATGCTTATTGGTACTCAAATAATCTTTCATCGCCTTCTGCAGTCGAGGGTTTAGCATCTTGGAAGAGACATCCCCTTTCCAAAGCTTGTAAAGAAAGGATTTTGACATTGTGGAATACAGCTCATCCCAGTCATCGGATTCATCAAGCATCTGGCCTCTCCTATGCTTTGTGCTCCTTCTCCTCATTCTTCTCTGATGGCTCCAGTTGTTCTGTAAAACATTTCCTTTTGGATTATTCACGTCAGCTGAAATGAATTTTTCTATCTCTTGAAGGTGGTTGTGTGACTGAGGCTGACCAGCAGCAAATAAATAATCATCATTCACTTGGTAGAAAGCACTTTTTGATTTTCTTACTAACTGGGATGGAAAAAACTCATCTTCATTTCTAAAGGCGTCTTCCAATACAGTCCATTTCTTAGCACTTCCAGTCCCCGATTTAAAAGTACCTAGGAGATCTTCATTAAGAAGTACCTCATTCCCATCAATGGTTTCAGAGAATGATGGATCATGAATGGCTCCCATGATGACTCTCTGCTTGCCCTGAAGGGGCAGAAGTCTCTTAGTTTCAATATAAGAAAAGGAACTTGGAACTGGTTCAGCAGTGTTGCTATCTGTAAAATAGATGAATATCACCAAGAAAAGCAGGCCCCATGCAAAGATACCAAAGAGCATGAGTTGTTTCCATTGCTTCAAGTTAGGTTTCATGGCAATGCCTTTACCAGCTCCTCTGTGCCTTGAAGTATTGGTGAAGGAAAATGAAACCTGTAAAGAATATCAAATACTATTAAAAATTGTTCAAAAAATAAATGCAACTCAGAAATATCTTAACACATATTGATAGATGGTGCAGAATTAATCTCCAAGCAGTAGCACAAAGGATTCAGTAGCAGAAACAGAACTCCAGAGCCCGCAGACACGGTAGGAGTGACACGCTTTGGCTGTAACCACACTGTGACAGCTGCTAGCTACAAAAGAAGCTGGTGGCCAGTTTCTACAGTAGCATTGGATCCTGCCTTCAGGGAGATCATGTGCCTGCCTGCTTCGGGTATACCGAGCGTGGCATTAAGAGAGCAAAAGCAAACCCCATGCCTGGCTGCATGCACAGTGGGTACAATATAAGCTGTCTTCTCTTTACCACTGAAAGTCCTTACGCAGGGGAACTGTGAGCAAGCTTGTCTCCAAAGGGACCAGGCAGGGAGCACAAGATCTAAGCTGCAGCCCTCCTCTGCTCACAGCCTGGAAAGGATGGTGCTCCGTGCAGATCATCAGGGGGTGAAGGGGAGAGCATCACACAAATGGGTCAGGGAGGAACCACTTCCTCAGCTGGTATGAACTGGCACAGCCCCAGTGGCTACATCATTTGTTGCCTAGTACCAGACTTGAGTAAGAACAACTCCTGTACCTCTGCTACAGATGCTGCAGGCACACTGAAGTGGCACGGAGTTGTACACATCAAGGTGACAGGGGTTTTGTATTTTCCAAAAAGGAGAATGGGTGGCACAACTATCTAAATACATTCCTTTAGGATAAGATGGAGATTTACATAAAGGGAGTGGGTAGAGAATATCAGACCTAGTCCTGGAAATATGTGCCCTAATAATACCTGGGGGTTGTGGACAGCTTGTGCATTAGTGGAAGGATGCATGGTCCAAATGAAACAGAGTTTGATTGAGGGGGCTGTGTTCCAAGGAAAATACATAACACATTGCTAGACCATAGAGCACACTATGCCCTTACACGAACTCACTTGCTTAATCAAGTGGTGTGACTATCAGTTACAAGCCTGACTGAAGCAAATCCCCACCATAAGCCTTACCATTCACCTCCCTGCACCACAGTCATCATTAGCCTCAGTTGCTTCACTGCAGTGTAACTCAGTGTACTAATTAGCGATGGATCACTCGCCTGATCTGAATAAAAATAAGCCAAGCCCCTTCTTTTGGAGTTTTCTTTCTGACCCATTTGTTTCAATGGCCACTTAATGGTGGGACTTAAGAGCCACTTGTACCAGCCAGCTCAGATCAGCAAAGAAGAATGGGAGAAAGGGCAAGCTTGGATTTCATTACCAGCCTGAGCCTCAGGAGCCAGCACCTCACCACGTCCCCCGCTGAACAGCACACACAGCTTACATGCCTGAGATAACACACTGCCTGCTCACACTGGCCATCAGGAGGGACCAAAACCACAGTCACCACACGCTATCACCTTTCTGCAAGCTGCTAATGTACATCAAAGCTGAGTGCAAAGTTTAAACCGAAGCTGTAACTAAGACTGTGTTTTCACATGAAAATGAACCCAGCAGTAACACCAGTGTAAGATGTTCTCTTCTCTGTCCTTCATTCCCGCACTGTGCCTGTGCTGCTGCCAACACCCCCGTGTATGGAACAGATACAGCAGGGGAAATACATGTTAGAGGGCTTTTTGTTGGGTTTTTAAAATTATTTTTTTAAACTGGGTCAGCCCCTTTATCCACTTCAGTGTGGTCACACATCCAGTTGTTTCAGCACAAATGGGGAAATCGCCTACCACACTGCAGAGGCGAGAACAAACCGCAGGTGGTATTAGCAGAGAGACCAGGCTGAGTTTTTGCTGACCTCCTGAGAATGTGAGACCGCACTATTACGTTTCCAAACACAGTCTATTTTAATGATCTAGACGAAACCTAGAACATTAGACAAACACAGCTGACTTTGGGGCTCAAGACAGTGTCCAAACAGAGGGAGGATTCGTAAAGTTATGCTTGGATGACCAAATTTCATTGCAATTTCTAACACACTGGGGGAAAAAAAAAATCATGACTGTGATAACCCAGTGCTCCACATAGATTTGGCTTGGCTCACACAAACTACGTGGAAGAAAACTATTACAACAACTGACCCATTTCTTACTCGCACTCTGCTGCTGCAAGATTGCTCTCTGCAGTACCTCGAAACTCCCACACCTTCCAATTTTAAATCACTGCAGGTGATGTCCTGTGGGAGTTGCCTTACAGTATACGGCTGTTGTGCAAGTTAGGTCTGCCCTGAAGTTATTGCAACCTGCCCACTCATCAGTGTTCAGATGGTTTGCATTTTAAAACCAGCATTCTTCACCCATCTGAACTGCTTTCATCTCTTTTTATCCTTTTCCCTGATGTGTTTCCCCAGCACTTTTCAACATGTGGCTTCCAAACCACTGTGTAAGTTAGTCTTTGCTCAGTCACATGTTTCTCCTGCTGAATATACATTTCTTACAGGATCTGCAATGGAAGCATCTTGCAAGATCTTTTTAACAGATAAGCTTGCAGGAAGTCAAAGTAATAAAGGAAGAGGTCACTAATATTTTCCACTGAATCACGTAGCAAGTCCATACACAATTTAATCTATAACACAAACTCACAATTTGCTCATTCCCCCCCACAAGTTTTATTGTATTTTATAACCAGAAGTTGCTAAGAAATAGAAACGTTTAGCCTTAATTCAAGTGTGAGACTACAAATTTCTAATTGTCTGTGATCATATGTGTTTGGCACAGCAGACTGCCTCAGCATAAAAAGTCAAGACTCAGTATTCAGGTTACAATCTGAAAAAGGACTGAGATGCATTATTATTTTTTAAATTAAAGCAAACCAAAATCTGCCCCACAAGCCCTCCATGAAAACACACTCATCTTGGTCAGCATCCACATATAAGCATGCGTATGATTAGCTTCTTTGTACAGCAAAAAAATATCCAGGTATATTTGTCCAACAGTATATTTGTCAACAGTACAAGCAAAAGGAGAGGTACCAGTGACAATAAATCTAAAAACTTCACACGTTAACTACTGCAGAAGCTTATCTGCAATTCCTTGTTGCAAGTGGGGCCTCAGAAAGGATACCCAAATCTCTTGAAGACCGGAGCTATGCAGGCAAATCTCTGTGCTGCTTTAATGTTTTTTGCTCACAAGAAATGCCTTGTCCTCCAGCAGTACAGCTGAGCTGAAAGCAAATTCAAGGTCATTACTGTATTAGTTGCAAGAGGACCTCTACAACCTCACAGGATCTTGAAGGCTGTGTGTCGAAAGCTGCACTAAGTTCAGAGAAATATCAGTTTATCATATCTCCCTCTACACTAAACATCCAGTCCTCTCCCCCTTCAGCCCTTGCAGCTTCTCACACCTCACAGTCCCTGGGTTTGAAAATGCTTGGGAGGAGAGGGCAGCCCTTCCACATGGTCCCCACCATCCTCCTGCTGGCAGCAGACCCCTCTGCTGCTCAATGGGGCATCTTCCTCAGCACCACCTGGGGATGCACTTGGATTCCTGCCCTGGGCTGCCTTCGGCAGCACATCTCAATTCCAAAGAGAAAAGCATTTGTGTAGGAAATCAGAAACGACAATTGCAACAAATTACACTGGCTAAATAAATAAAAACAGGTGATTTCGTGGGTGCAGTTACTGAAGTCCACTGGATGCTTCAAGAATAAGCTTCCATCTCTTTTACTGATGCTCAACATACAGCTCTTAAACTGTTAAAGCAATTCTTCACAAATTTTTAAATTATCATTAGCATTTCTTATTGTCTCCAACTTCACCCCCTGCTGTAATAATCCTCCCTACTTACAGAGTGCTGGACTCAAAGCTGCTGCAGAGGAGGAGCAGAGGAATCAGTCTACCCGTGGGGGAAACAACGGAGACTTAACCCAACCCAGCTTCCTCTTCAGCAGAAGTGCTAAGCCTGTTTTGCCCCAGAGGCTGAAGACCTTATTTTCCTATGTATCTCCCTTCTGATGGGCTCCTTCAATCATTAACTGATTTAAGTTCCAACTACCATATGGAGAATGGCTCTTCTCCTTTCCCAGTCTGGTCATTCACACAAAAGCCCTGGAAAACATGAGGCAAGGTACAAACCAGTGACTGGGCAGAAAGGGAAGACTTACTTATTTGCTTAATAGAAGTATTAGCAGCAGCTATGACAAAGAAAGGCAAACCCCAACGGTATCTTTGAGGCATCCCAGGAAATAATGTCAATTCCCCAGTGGAAATTAAAGGCTGATTTTCCAGAAGCAGCACCCACTTGTGGGAAATTTCATCTTGCCACGCTAAGATGCAAGAAACCAAAGAGTTCCCCCTCCCTTTATAAAGCCCATTGTTTTGCAACAAGGAGTACTTTTCATTTTTCTAAAGTAGGCCTCCTGACTATTTCTTAAATGAGAAGAGATGGATAAGGGAGATTTTTTTAATTCCTTTGAAACATTCCTTCCTTTCAACACTGTCTATTGTTAAAATTAATTTGTACAGACCCTGGCAGCTCAGAGGTCAGGATGGTTCAAGTTGATGTGCTAAGACGTGCACTGTTATGTTAAACAGGGTTTTTCTTGGCTGCAGCTTTGCAGCAAAGGTCACCACGGGGTTATTTGGGGTAGCAAATGTTAGCAGTGGGTGACCATTCCCAAAGGGCTGAGAATCAGACCAAGGTTTATTTGATGGAAAGCTTAGGCAGCCTGAACAGATAGCAAATGCTCCCTTAGTTTGCTTCATCTCTTAGTCAGCTAATTCCAGAGTATTAAGAAAGCTCTGGCATAGGGCAAGACAGCTGGAGGCTGCATTTCCAGGGTGGGGAATACACTCGTCCTCTCATGTGGAAAGTGCCAAATTGGTTTTAGTGTTATCACATCATTTCTGCGGTGGAAGCCATATAGTCGGCAGCAACAGACAGGCAAGCCTGTGGGGAGTGGTGACTGCCAAAAGATGTATATTCGTCTGTGGATGGCCTCTGCGTTTGTCTTATTGGTTCTGATTAGGCGTCCTAATTAATGAATCTCTTTTGGACAACTTCCTTGTTAGTCCTGATAAATCTGGCTCTTTCCTTCAGAGGAGTCAAGCTGCATTCAGTATTTTTTGTGGCAACCTACGAAAATGTCTTCTGAAATAAAGAAAAAAACACCCAAAGAAATCTGGAGTAGGATTATTTTTTTTTTTCCAATATTGCCTTTTAAGCCTATATTTAATTATCTACTTAGAGGAAAATTCCTTGGGAGGTATTGAAATAATGGCATTGCTAACCTGAATAACCTACTAAATGTGAGCCAGGTATCCCAAGTTAGAGCATTTGGAAAGAGCAGACTCAGGTTCTTGCTTCTGAGGATGCAGGCAGGCAGTGTGCCTGTTCTTAGGTCCTCTGATAAAACCTAGGATTTCAAGTTAAAGTGGGTGGGAGTGAAGCGACTTTTTTTATTTATTTATTTTTACTAATGACCCATTTCGAGGAGCTTAGGCTGTAAGAAAATTGCCAAATATAGTGAAACTTGCAGTAAAACTCACTCAAGCTGGCAACCCGGCAGCTGGAAAAATGCTCAGTGGGGTTTCTGCCAAGGAACGCGTCCTAGATTATTACGTAGGAGCATGGAGGCTTAGATGCATCAATCTCTGGGGCTTAGTGGAAGGTCAAAGTTATCTTCTGTGCATCTGATATCTCATCTCCATGCTCCATCATCAAGTTCAAGCTTCCTGGCATTGAAGCTAGCTATCACTTTCCCACAGCCCACAGACAGGTTGTCCGAGTGTGGGCTTGACAGGAGGGAAGTAAAAACAGCCATACCAGCTCTGATCCTTCACATACAGACTTTCCCACCAGCAGTGGAAATGTTTAACACAGCAGCAGTGGTCAGGCAGAACCTGGTTTCACAGTGACTGACTGCACCTTGCAGGTCAACCTCCACCTACCCAACTTGCAGCAGCTTTTCTCAGGAGCCGTGAGAGCAGCTCTCACTCTGACATGCCCTGAGATTCACCACTCTGGCCAAGATTTCCTTGCAAAATTCAGGTCAGGAGAGACAACTGAACCTCTCTGGCTTTTCTGGACTGCTTATGAGCTGACCACAGTCTTGCTATTGTAACTGAGGGTTTCTATAGAAATGTACTACATACCACTTCATGTGAAATTCAGTATAACTTCAGTGTCAATCGCTTCCAGGCTCTTTAATCAAAACTACAAAGGGGCAGAAGTGTCACACAGTTGTGTGAAGACAAGCAGTTTTCACAACCTAACTCAAATCACCCCCCACAGCCTGTCAAGGAGTGCCTCACAGAGCCACGTACTACCTGCACTCAGCCTTATCTACTTCTGACCCCTTTTTCTGCCGTTTGCTCTTGCCACACTTTTGCTGTGTCCTGGCGCTGTTCACAGCAAGATGCAAAGGTTCAAGGCTGCTTCAAGTTGCTGCAACTGCCAGAAGAGTTTGATTCCACCAGAGGACATAGGTGCAGAAACCACCACGTCAGCCACACTCCCTAGCATCCCCTCACACACAGTAAAGAAGCAGATCAAGTATTTTTACTGCCCCTGCAGATCTACCAGCTGGATGTTTTGGATGGGTTTTGGTCATATTTCAGTTGCCACAGCACTGTCTCTTGATCCAAACAGCAGGGGAAAAAAATCCACTCATATCTGCAATAAAACCATTGCAAATATCCAAAGACAGTGCAAGTCACTTTTCCAAAGTGAAATTCAGTATGCCACTGCATAGTCATGGAGGGATCTAGGTTTGCACAAGGACCATCCCAGCAGGCTCCACTCTTACATGGCAGTAGTTCCTCTGCAGATCAAACCACAGAGCTGCATGTGGTTTTTCTGTGCTACTTTTGTGCAGCTCTCCTCCCTCTCACAAACTGCAGGTCGCAGAGGAACTGCAGTTGTTCCTGGGGGATCTGATCACCATGAAGGTCCTAGGAAGCTGAATGCTGTGCAGACTGAAACATCAAGCTGGCTGGAGATAAAAGCCAGGTGTGGAAACAAGGTGACCAGACTGATGGCCATCACTTACTTGTGCATCCTCCACTCATGCATAACCACTTCATTAAGGTATTTAGTTTTATTGCTGCAGTGTGATCAATGACGAGGAAGTGAGCTGTACACCAACACAGGGAGGAAGAAGCAGGGGCTGGCGGAGGCTGTGGCACTGGGCCAGGAGAGAAGGAAGCCTGGCTGCAGGGCAGCACGGAGGGCAGGAAGGCAGAGAGACTGAAAATAAACTACACCCATAGTGCTACTGGAGGAGCAAAACAACACCTGCCAGAGAGGCAGCGACACCTCAGCACCACAGGGATGAGAACTGGAAGCAAAAACTTCCTCCCAGCAGAATGATCACATCCTTCCCTTTGGGGAAGCACCATGAGAGCCTTGCTGAGGGAAGGCTCTGACTTGAGCATCCCCTATTCCTCCCAAGATGGGAAAGAGGCTGCCATGTTCCTTCAGCAGGTGGGAAGCCTGGGTGAGTGGCAGAGGCCACGCTGTGTCTCTGCCCCTTATTCTGGATGGTCACTCCCAGGTCAATGTGCTGCTCCCTGCCACCCCTGCGACTGGGAAAGGGGACCCTGGAGCACTGACCTTGGTCCTTGCAGGTGGAGCACAGCCCTTGCACCAGGGCACTTTCAAACTGAGTTTTGCAATGGATCAGCACCCAAAAGAGTCGCACATATTTTCCCCTGTGAACGTTACTTCACACCCCATGCAGGGATGCTCCAAAATACAGGCATGGATGGTGCCTGAGGACACACAACACAAGCAGGAGTTTATGCCCATCTTCAGCACAGCCTGGCTTTCTTTGGGATTTATTCCCCACCCACAGAATAAGGTTTTAATCCCAGTCTCCCCTTCAAAAGCAGAGTTCAGGAGCAGCCTGTGCTTATGTTCTGCTTTCATGTGTAACTGAACAGGATGGCAGGAACCTCTTAATGCACCACAACAAGACAAAGAGGCACAGAGAAATGGATAATACTACTCAGTGTCTAATAAAACAGAAGAAAAAAAATCCAGCCAACATACATAACTGTATTGAGTTCCCCTCCCTCTTTTTAAGGGACAGCTTTTGATACCGTACTTGCAAAAACACATAATTCAAAAAAGGAAGGAAGTGCTTTGAGGGTTTTTATTTAAAGCTTGACAGGATAAACGAATCACAGTCTCATTAAATCACACAAATCTCAGGCTGCACACAAGACTAAACCACGAGAAATAGGACGTTACAAATCCTCATGCAGTTCTAGACTTCCAGCACAACAGCTCATTTTATTTCTGCTCTTGGCAAGGTTAGAATAAAAGGCTTCTTTTCTTTGCTCCATAAATGTTTTTAGATGCTATATTACTTGAACTTAACACAGTAGTAATTGCCCTGAAACAGGGCAATCTGAATTGCTTCCTTAAAGAAGGAAACATTTATACTAACACACACATGAACAGAGAGTACAGTTACAAAAGACCTGTTTCAATCCCATCACAAAGAAATTTGACCAAATTCACTAACTCTTCCAGGCAGAAGTGATTGCAGAATTTTGATTTTCCACTGTAAAGCAACATTTCTGAGATATACTGATTATCCACATTTCTGTGTAGCAGTACATTTTACATATGCCAAGTATGTTCCTACTGTATGTTTCTAACACTGTAGGCATTGTTTTGCTTTCCTTTTAATTACTAACTTCTTTATTAGAAGTAGTATGTCTTTTAACATTTGTTCAGAAAGCAAGCACCTCAGCCCTTGTTTAAAAACTCTAATACAGAACAATGTTACACAAATTGTTCCCTATTTCTCAGCTCTACCTCAGTGCCAGTTCCCATTTGTTTATGTTAGCAAAGTAATTGTAGAATAATATTTAGAAAATTATCATTGTTAACATCTCATTTGTGTATATTCATACATATACATACAAGCAACATGCTTTCTATGTGCTTGTTTGCCTTAGGCTAAAAGCTTGAATGAAAAATTTGACCCTGGAAGAAGGCTTGCCAAACTGAAGGATGAAGTCAGTTTAGCCCTTTGTTACATTGCAATCTAAAAATGAAATTTCCTGGACTGAAATGATTTTCCCCTCTTTTTTGTATATTTTGATACTTAACATGACTATGCTGATAATGAGCCAAACTACACTAGCTGGGATATTTTGGTTGGCTTCCTAAACCAAAATGAAGTGGTATTAGTATTCCTCCCCCCTACCCCTCTTTCTTGGTCTCTCCATTCTGGCACTGTTTTATGCATGGCTGTGGGCAAAATTAGTTTAAACTATGACTAGATCAACAGAAATCTCTTCTGTGGGGGATACAGCTGTTTCTAACCTGACATGAACCACTGGAACCTGAATCCTATCTGTCTGGAAATTTTACAGAGGAACAGGATCTCTAACAACTACCAACATGAAACTAGCATGAGCAATAGTGACAAACTAAGGTCGTTAGCTGGGTGCTTCATCCCTTCCCTCTTTGTCAGTCATTGACGACCATGTGCAGCACACAAGAAGTCTTTTCCCCCAGCACTTGCCATTCATTGCTACAAATACAAGTGACTTTTACCAGATGGAAGGTAGCACAGAAACATTAGGTTCTCTGAAAGGTCTGACACCATTAAAACAATGAGAAACTGAGGTAAGTGAGAAGCAAGACAGAGCTGGCCAGCTCCCAAGATTATTTACATTAGTTCTTTTTGTTACAAAACTTAGAAGGACGGGATAAGACTGAGGCCATCCTCACTGGATGTAACTGTGGAACTACCATTTGACGGTAATTTTCACCATCCTAAGAGACAGCAAAATCTAAAACCTTGTATTAATAGTAACCTTGTAAACCTTGTAAATAAATACTTTAATTTCCAAGATACTTGGTAGAGTTCTTTTTGGTGCCATACTGGGTTTAAAACCTGAAGCCAACCAGTATATATGTAATATATTCACTTCCTTCAATTGTTCANTACTCGGTAGAGTTCTTTTTGGTGCCATACTGGCTTTAAAACCTGAAGCCAACCAGTATATATGTAACATATTCACTTCCTTCAATTGTTCAACAGATGGGATAATCAAAATTTTCATTAAAACATTTCTTAGTATTTCAAATGCTGGCCATGCAGTTCTTGGTTTTCAGCCAACAGGAAGGCCTTTGAAATACCACCAATTTCATTAAAAAGCCCTCCTTCTAAGACTCCCTTTAAGCAGCCAAGACATGCAAACCCCTGCCTGTCTTTTGCACAATCTGCTAAGATGTAGATGCATCTGCTGAGAAGGTGCCAATGAAGCACATCCTCTTGCCCAGCACAGAGCATAGCCATCCTCTCATCAAGAGGTCAGAAACATCTGAAACCCTCTCCCTCTCCTCTCGACTCAGCATCCATGGGAACAGACCCCTTGGCAAGGAGTCAGTGGGGTGTGCCCACACGGCCCTAGCAAACCCCACCTGCTTTCCCAGGGAGCCTCTTCTGAGACAGTGAGTGCTTGCTGCTCTTCTGGCTCGTGCCCTCCCCAGGAAACAGGAGTTTTCCCTCACCATGGCACCATTTGCCATTTAGGAAACCTACTGGCAACATTCAAACCAACCACTGGGAGAATTAGAAAAAGAGTTTGCAAGGGTGGAGATGAAACATTTATGTGATTTTGACCCTTGCCTAGGATAATACAACCCCAACCCTTGCCTGCAGCTTTTAAGTGCTAAAAGCATGAGACAAGTAATAAAGTAAAGCCAATTCACTGCCCTAAATCAATCAGGAGAATTGGTTTCTGAAGAAGGTTTTCTCTACCAAAACGAAAAGAGACTGTTCTGACAAAGAAATCCTTGTTTCAACATAGATTGATTCCTCAGCAACACCCAATCCTGTCAAACATATTCTGCTGATGGGGTTAGTCCTCCTTCAATCCCATTCAGACAGTAAATAAATGGAGAGAAATGTTAGGCTGATCTAAAAATTAAGGTTTAACATTTCCAAAATTTTCAGGATTTTTGCTTTTATTTCCTGATTTACGTCTATACTTTAGTCAGCAGGTTAATGGAAATGTTCTACTGACAGTTAAAACTTCTACAGCAGATATAGACTATACTACACAGGATGACTGCAAGCAAAGCAAAATTTTCCTACTTTCATCAGGCTGGGCTGTTAGGTATTTTTTTAATGTTGGAGAAAAAATGCATTGAAGTTCATACTAAAGATGAGTATAAAAATGCAAATAGATGTATTAGTAGGAATCATAAGCGATGTCAAGCAATGACGAGACTCTTGTTCTGGTGTTCAGATGTGTTCAATCTGCTCCAAACTCTTTCAAAATTTTCAGTATCTATGCAAAATGGTCTGTTATGCTCGATCAGCCCTAGGAAAAGAGTAAAATTCTTGCAAATCAGTATTTGGTCATGAGGCAGTAGAGCAAAGTGCTGGTAATCAGGTAGGACACCTGCCACTAGTAGTATACCTATCAATCACCAAGCCTGGTTTGGTGAATTGATTAAACCAAATTTACCATTAGAAAAAAGCAGAAGGAAATCTATATGGGAACAGTATATATGTTTTAATCCATACTAATGCAGTGTATAATTTCATAGTACTTCCAGTAACTGTAGTGACTTTTATTATATAAACCCTTCAAACCTGATATTAGACCTAACAGACGCTGGAGGGTCATGAGAGACACCAGGTTATTCCCAGGAAGTAATGGCAGAACTCTCTATGTTCCCACTACCCCACCAGTGCATTGATGCAGCATTACAGGAGAATTCTGTAGCACCTCACAGTCCTGAAATGACATTTAAGTAGAGGGATAAAAAGATTTCAAGACGAATTTATAAGCAGTTGTTGACTGGCCTACTTACAAATCACATTTATTCAAACATATCTTGTACCTCAAATTCTGCTTTTCCACTTAAAGAGCCCAAAGTAGTGAACAGTAACAGCCACATAATCTGGGGTTTTGACTTCAGCATAAGAAAATTTTTAAGAGCTGTTCTTAAACAAGAAGGCAGACAATATGTTATGCACTACAAGAACCAAGAGAAATATTGTTTGAAGTTAGATGGGGAGGAGTGAATACTCACACTCACAGATCTGAGGATCAGGTCTGGACCCAAAACCCCACTGACAGCATTTGGAGACAAACAAGATCTCACTGCAAGTCAGAATCTGGACAGTGTCAAAATTTAGTCTAAAGATGCTGTGCTATTACAGATTTTCTTCTATTTTAACTACTTTTTCAAATTCCTAAACCTCTTCAGATTGCTCCAAAAGCAGCAGAAACTATTAACAGTGAACTAATTTATGATAAAATGGACTTATCATACTAACTAGAGATAATTTTTTTAAACTTTAATTGTTCAGATTTGATACAGCTCTTTAAGAATCCTATCCAATGTGCTTTCACAAATCTCAATGGATAGTATTTATCTGACTTATTTACTAATTACTTCCAAATTACAAGTGTCCCTCAGGTCTGAATCATTTTTGATGAAAGAATGAGCAGACTTTTATACCATGAGGGAAGAGAAATTAAAGAAGAATTTCTATGGTTCAGATCAGGCTAATGGAAAGTTTGATTTCTTTAAAGTGTTTTCTAACTTTATCACAACATGCAGTTAACAATTTGGATTTGCTAAGTGTTCTATGCAATTGCCTTGCCTAGATCTCCTAGGGGTTTTTAGTAGAAGGAGATAATCATTAAAAGCCACGGCAAAAGCAGTATTCCAGACTGCAGATACTGTAAATGTCACATTCTCCATAAACAAACTGAGCATGGACAAGCACATGAGGAATAATCACATATTTTCAAGACACTTAAACAGAACATGCCCAAGGGCACACTGTAGAGGAGCCCATGTTTCCATCAGTGGGTAACATATACAGTCTCCAGGAGCTGAAGAATCCAAGTTAATGTGAATTCTAATACATCACTTTTCTGCCAAGCACACTGTTGTACAAAACAGGCACACTTCAGTTTAAAATCAATTCACTTGGCTTGGGCATCAGAGAATCAGGGAAAACTTTTAGTATGTGACATTAGCTCTCCAAAAGCATTGTCTTTCTTGGAAAAATATTATTGTTAATATAATAAATACTTTCTATACTCTGTACTTTCTCTGCTGCTACAATTTCTTCAGCATTTCAGCCAGTGACTGGTAATTCCAGAGTACTGTGCTGGGTCTCCTCTGACATCACCATATCACTATAATCACCCCTTGATTTCCAAAATTCAGTAGTACCTCTATTCTGAACTCCAAGACCTAAGAACCAAGTGCATTGCTAGAAATCTTGACCCAATTTCTCTTTCTCTTGATGGCACTTTTATTCAGCATGCCTGCTTCCAAGTCACTTGACATTTTCCCTAAGTACTTTGCATACATGGGACTTGCAACTGTCTTCTTTTGTAACCTCACTTCAGATCGGTAGAAAATAAATGAGGGGAATCTTTTGCTTAAAAAGAGTGCATTTCAAAGAACAAAAATGAACAAAGAACTTTTTTTTTAGGAACTCTGAATGAAAAATTCAGTTTCAGTTTATACCCCTAAACCACAGTGGAACTGATGTGGCATTGAATTTTACTTTCTGAGAAACTTGGGCAGCAGCATTATGAGGAACTCTCTTGTTGGTCTGCTGTCACTGACCACATTTCTGCCTTATAAACAATTCCAAACAACTGAGGGGAAAAATCACATATAAAGATGCTGACTTTAATTCAGTGGTAAGGTAAGGAAAACTTCATACTCTCTAACATACTTAAAGGGTAGATTTGGTAGTTTTGAGTCATAAAACCCCAGTAGTGTCCATCTAACAGCTTTCTTGCCCTTGCACAGTTGTATTATTGTCTGGCTCTTAGCGCTCCTGCCTCATTTACTTAAAATGTTAAAAATCAGTAAATAAAGAACTTAAGGACTTAAACTTAAAAAATCAAGAACTTAAGGGGATATTTTAATTAGCCATACTTTAAAAACTATTCTTTAGCAAAGAAGTGAGAAAATTCAGAAACAGAGTTAAAGCACCTCAGTCAAAAAGCAAACTGCTGTGGGAAGATGCCTTTACTTTCTTGAGCTGGATCAGATGTCTATCTTAGCCATGCTGAATTTCTCAGCAGTCAAGGCTATGAATTACTATTGGCTGCTTGACTGATTAACCATGGTGCTGGTATGCTTGAGACCTTCCAAACACAGCAGGGTTATTGCAGCAGTAGACAATACTATAATATTGCAGTATTACAGGCTTTGCAGTTTTCTGTTCCTTCTCTCAGCTTGTGCAACGCATTTATGACACTCCTTGGAAACTTTCATCTGGGAGCACAGGATGGAACAACACCAGTAGTAACTCAAAACTTTGCAGCTCTGCAGCCTGAAGAGTGCAGACATACTATTTCTAGAAACAACAAGATAAAAAATTCTTTGAGGTGACCTCCTCCTTCGAGGCCCTGCTTACTGAAGAAATCCTCTCAGAGGAGTCACTCTGCAGGCACTCCAATGCCATGCATGATATATATCTGAGCTAACTCAGGAATCAAAAGAGGCATCCTCCTATCTACATATTTTGCTTTGCATTTCCACTTTGACAGCTCTGGTTTTAGTGCTATCATCACCTGAAGAATTCTCAGGGCATTTTCAACTGCAACTAGTTACTGTTTTACAAAAATAAAAAGGACAAAAACATTGCAAGGGACAGAAGCAAAGTTCCACGTATACAGTGTGCTCTACCTAGTGCTGATGTCCTATTTATCCCATGATGACCTTGCAAGAGGAATTCTTGCATATATTTCAGAGACTGTAAGACTTAATTATTTTAATTCCACGTTCAGGAGTTTTCTGTAGGCCTTCTCTCGGGCTTGAAGGTTTTGCAGATTGTAGTGTATACCTGATCACTGGTTTAAGTAGCTGTGATCACATTACCTGCACCCTGCACCCTTCTCAGTGGCTGCCCATATAGAAGCACATTGATTTTTAGCTGTCTCTGTTGGTCTTTTCAATGCTCCTAATAATAAAAGGCCTGAGCAAATAAAAAACCTACTGATCAGTGTTTTACGCAGATACCCTTTTACAGGAATTAACCCAAGGTAAACTACTGTAACACATTTTTGGTGTGGGGTGTGCTGGGCCAGAAGCAGGCCTGCCCCTCTGCTACAGCTGCTAGCCAGCAGCAGTACAGATGGCAAAGAGGACAAAGACTGGCCTTGCACAGACACACAGAGCACTCCTGGCTTCATCGACTGCAGAGCTCAGCAGGTGCTGAGTGATCCTGCCTAAAAGACAGCCCTACCAAACAGCACTGCACAGCACCCTGTCTCTTCAGGAGCAGCACCTCCTGACTTCTGCCAAGGGTCTCCTGGAGCTTTAGCACTTAAGCCCCAGAAAGAAAAATACAGACAAGCAGTGACTTTGAACACTCTCAGCCCCTGCCTCAGGGTGAGGGCTCATTCCAGCCTGACATCTGTTCCAGCCCTGCTTGCTCTGTCTACACAGTGGCTCAATCAAACTAATTAAATGTCTTGAAATACAGCATATTTAGAGATCTTTGCTCACCTGGCTCCATCCAATAGCAAATATCTGCAATAGCATGCTATGGTCTTCACATGACTCAGAAAACAGCAGTCAGAACAGAGTAAAGGGCTGGTGCACAACCAGGTCCCACCCCTGTGCAGAAGTCACTGTTAAGGTGTCTCTAACTTGAAAAATAAAAGGCACTTCCAGACCCACAAACATTTTCTCTCTGTTTTCTAATGCCTATCTGAAATCTTGCAATTTTGAAAGCTAGACATTTCAGCCTACAGACTTTTAGACACAATGAAGAGCAGCTCAAAAGCACACATGGAGAGAATACTGATCCCCATCTTAGGCCATTGCCACCCTCACAGATTTCCACAGCAGGAGCTGCCACTAGGGAAACCCTAAATGCCAAGCTGGCCATCGGTCAGAAACATATTTGCCTCGAGATGAGAGTATAACTAGGCCAATAGAGATACTCTCTTCTACTGAGCAGAGAGGAAAAAGCTGCACTAAATAGTGATCTCTCAAACACTCCAAAAAGTTCTCAGGGACAGTATGGTGAGAGTAGGACTCCAAGTGCAAATGCTTCTCCAGCAGTTACAGGGCTAATGTGTCTGCCTTACCACGTGAGCCTATAGCCAGCCATGCACACTGGCTCCAACCTACATTGCTCTGAATTTATCCTTAAAAGAAAAAAACC
The DNA here is from genome assembly GCA_013397195.1 of Hylia prasina. NCBI lineage: Eukaryota > Metazoa > Chordata > Aves > Passeriformes > Sylviidae > Hylia > Hylia prasina. The sequence continues at coordinate 276,471 of VYXD01013618.1, forward strand.
TGAAATAAATAGCAAAAATACGATCAGTCTGAACAAGCAGAGAACAATGACAATGGAATGAGTATCAACTATGCACAAATATTTCTAATGGAGAGATTAGCTTTCTATAACAACCTCTGGTTTCAACCTTCATAACTTCAACGAAGTAAAACCCAGTCACATGAAATTTCAGAGTCGTGGTCTCATGCCAAGGAAAGCTCCTCTGGAAAGTTTGAGGTAGATCGGCCAAGGCATCTTGAAGATATGAGAGTTCCTGAAAAGTGAGGTGTTCTCCATTTCTTGGACTGTTCCCTAATTTTCTTTGGCTCACCATAACTTAAAAATGGTTGGCTTAGGCATTCCAAATTTGCTTGGCTACTACTGGTGCCTTTGACTAGTTGCAGGCTATTTTATTACTAAATATGGGTTTGTGCAAATTCTGAGCACTGCAGTTGTTAACACCACATGTTGGCTCGTGCATGACGCAGGCAAGCCAGCCTGGCCCACTGCAGGCTCCTCCATCACCTCATCAGCTGTGCTCAGGAGGCAGCCCAGAAGCCCAGGACCCTTCCCTCAGGTCTAGCTGGGTGTAAGAACTTGGCTGGACTTTACAGATTCCATGGGGAGACATTCTGTCAAGCTGAAGAGAAATGGTCCTGGAGTGCTTCCCATCCTTGCCAGTACCAAAGCTCCTCTCTTGGAAAGGTGAGCGAACACCAGACACAGATGGTCTTGTCCCCTGACTTAGTGTTGCCCTATTCCTAGTCCTTCAATCCATACTTAGCCTTACTCTCTGATGAACCCAAAAAATTTTCTCAGTGAACATCCACATAGTTCCCAACCCTTTCCTCCAAGGATTACTGATCTAATTTATTTTCCATTTCCATGCTGATTGCAGAATCTGTGCTGAGGTCTGGGTGTTTCTACTGCAGCAGATTCCTGCTCCACTCCCTCGGTCTCCTAGGCCCTCTTCTAGACTAGGAGCCTTGTACACATAGACACAACACAGAGCATTAGACTTCTGGACAGGAACACCAGGGGGAAGATTTCAGCCCTCAAGAAACAAATTTGTTCCCCTGAGCAAACTTTTAATTTGTCTGATGAACCCTGGAGAGACTGTGGGTAAGGAATTCACTCCTGATGGGAACTGTTCTGTTCACAATCTTGATTTTGATAACAGACACCATGGCAACCACATGTGTCACTTGACAGCTTTCAGCATGGTCAACTACTTTAAACAATTCTCCTTAGTCTTTGACATTTCCTTTGACAATGACTATCACCTGCTACCTTGCCCGGAAAACAAGCAGAGCACAGCTGACTAGTGGTGGGAAACATTAGGCTATTAAAACACTTCCCGGTGAAGTATGTTTCTACACGGAAACAGTGTTACAAAGAGACCTATTCTTTTTGAGATGCACACATGCATGACTCCCATTCACAGGAGCTACGCAAGTGAATCCAGAGTAAAATAGGTTCAAAAGTGTCTACATTTACCAAACACTGAACCCACACAGAAAGCGCCTTTTAAGAGTGACATATCCTTTGACCTTCTGCATCTTACTTTTGCTCTTCAAAAACAAAAGACTTTGCAACGACCAGACCACTACATTAGAAACTACAACTGGTACTATAATCCCCCAAAACCCAGAAAATAAAAATTATCTACCTAATAGGCAGTAAGAACAGAAGTTTTTTTTCCACATTTCTTATCCAATTGGAGATTTATCAGAGCTCCTTTAGTTGTACCTTCAAATATTTGTAACTTCAAATATCTACTCTGTCACCTTTAAAATGCAAACTATCCAACCCATAGGTGTGCTCTTCTCAGGAGAGACCACACAATACTCAATCAAGTTTTACAAAATACACAGCCCTGTGCTGGGCCGGCACAAACCTGCAGAGCACCAAGGCAAAGCTACAAGAAGAGAACTTCTCCAAGTCTCTCACGGCGCTCCAGCCTGCGCTGCCCTTTGGGAAGGGTGCTTCCCAGCTCCAGCCCGCCTGCCGCCCTGTGAGCTAATGAAAAGAGCATGAGCAGGATCCGCAGGCACTTTCCTCCCCCTCTCAATCCACAAAGGGCGAGTCACAGTCTGACCCTAACTTAACACTCGGGCTGTAAACTTACTTAACACTTGTAGAAGAATTTATTTTTTTCAAACATACTGATGGCAGCATATGGCCCATCGACAGGTTTATTATTATAAGACACTTTTTCCACCAGGTTATAGTCTTTTTTATAAACATATGTTTCAGCACATAATAAAACCCCTAAGAACTGTTTCTGAAATGTGCAGGCACAGAAACTACTTTTCAAGGTTTGTCAAGACAATGAAAGAAACAATGTTTAAAGATACTTCAATTTTTCTAAAGGTCTTTCTCTAAATGTCTTAAATCCAAGGGTGCTTGGGAGTTATGCATGTTTAAAAAAAGCAAAAGAAAGAATAAGAAAAATTAGTTCTCTTTGTTAATGCCACATTCCTTTCTATTTTTTCAAAGCAATCATTTTCATACTTAGTAAAACTTCTCCTTCCACTAAATACACCTTTTAACTATGCTTTATACCAGAACATGTGCTTTATGGGTGAATGATAAGATTCCGAAAATTAGGTGGCATATTATAAAGAAAATGTAAACACCACGCTGCTAAAGTCAGGCAAACTCACCCCTGCAAAGCCATCCTTGATACTCTGTGCCCTTCAGCTGCACTAATAACGATCTGTGTGTGGAGTCAAGGTGGTTTGATCGCAAACTTCCATCCATCTGCAAGACTGTATCCAAGTCAAATGATTGAAAACAAGTCACTGCTTGATCTTCCTATAGACCGCATTTGTGTTCTTAAGAAAGAACACTTCTTGTCTAGGCAGCTATAATGCAGTTTCTGCGCTAGCTCCACAATCTTTAGGGAGGGAAAAGTCACATAGTATACACTGCTTTATTAAAAAAAAAATCCTACACTTCTCTTATTCTTAATGCTTTCTCCCTAACATCTCACAATATATTTAGCCCAAGCAGGCTTGACTTTAAAAGCAGCTTCCTCAATACATCAAAATATGACCCAACTCAGGTATGTTTGCTAGCAGCTTTGTTTCCTAACACCCAAGTTCAGAGTCTCCTGTTAAAAGGAGCCAGCAGCTAGAACACAAACTAGGATTCACTGTAGTCTAGACCCTGAGACAAATTAAAGGTGGTACAAAATCTTTCACTAGCTTTATGGGACTAGATACTAGACCTGTGGTTCACTAAAGATACCAGAGGCCTTACAGAATGTATGACACAATGATATATTAAATATTCCTTAGCACTGAAAAGGAATTTTGCAATCGCTTTGAATGCTTCATTGGTATTTAGGGTACTCTGGGAAAGAAAGAACACTTCTATGTGTGTTTGGCCCCTTCCCCCAATGATACTGCCCACAAAAGGCAGATGTTTTAAGACACTGGAAAAAATAATCATACACAAGCAGATTTGAAGCTTAACGAATAAAAATCTCTAATTTTATCACAGGCATACTGTTACAATTGGCATGCATGAGCTTGAATTCAAAGAAAGAAAGAAAACTCATTTGTTAAAATTAATCACTGACTTCTCAGCCAATTTGTCAGTTAACTACTACCACGTCTGGACATGATTAGTTAGCTTCACTGGGAGATACAGAGTGCCCTCTACAATGCTTCCACAGGATGAAACCCTAAACCCAGTGAAGCCTTGGAACATTTTGCAAGCAACTTATTCACATAGAGCCAGGACCTCATGGATGCTGCTGTAGGCTCTACTTTTTTCTGCTTTCACAGATTAAGCCCTTCTAGGAAAGGCAACAGCTTCAACAATAAGCACGGTCTTTCTCCAGCAGCAGACAGAGCAATCACGGGTCCCTGGGCTGTGTTTGGGAACACTTAACTGGTGGGATTGGTCTGAGCCTAAGACGAGGCATGATGTACGAGGCTTCTGACAAGGGGGCCGGCTCTGCTCAACTAATTGCAGTTGCTGCTCCTATGATGTGGAAACCTGTCTATTAGAAACCACATTTCACAGGTGACTGAACAGCCATCAGATGGTAACAGCTTTCATTTGTTACTGACCTCCCTTCCCTGATGCAGTGTAAGGGTGAACAGCCCGATATTCCATTGTCAGTCCAGAGCCAAACACCTCCTGCTTTGTATAGTGGTAGCAAAAATATCTGCATTCTTCTGGTTGAGTTGAAACAGCATTCCTAACTAGCATTTTCTCATCTAGGCATCAGCCTCATAAGAGAATGGCGAATTCTTCACTACTCAATTATGCAATGTTTGAGGGCATTTTGGACTATGTTTGTAGAGCACATCACTATGTTTTTATACACAGAAAGTATTTACTCAGAACATCATGGGCAGATGTGACTTGGTATTTCACAGAGACAGGACCAGAGTCTTTGCTGAGAAATTGACATGACAGTGACTAGACCAAAGGCAGACCTTCCAGTGATGGAAAGACAACTCCACTACCAAAATTAAATAGAGAACTTAGCACAGTTACTTTAAACTGAGGATCCTATAAAGAGATCTCATCAAATTTTACACCCTCCAGATCTCTGGCTCCATCAATGACATAATGGATTCAGAAAGTGACAGAACAAATGATCCCATCTTGCTAAGCCCACTCTATCTGGTTGGCCACATATCTTCCAGCCAGACCAAATACACATCGCATGTGAAGAAGCAACTTTCCTTTCCAAAGCTAACAGCCATTTGGTTATTACGAAGATTTTGTGTTCATACTTCAGAGCACTCACAGTCATTTCACAATCCCAGCTATGTAACACCCCACTCTGGGATAGCATTTGTGCAATTTAATACAATAAACAGTGGACTGTACAAAACCTGCGTGAATCCCACTCTGATGACAACTGCAGAGCTATGCAATGAATAACATTTCCTTTTAATTTACATTTAGATTTCTTAAGCACACCTTCCAGAAAGCACAATGCGCTAACATACACACACAACCAGCTGTACAGCTGCATCTCCAATGAAACCTAACAGCAATCCAGGCCACCACACCTCACAACTAAGCTCTGTTCCACCTCCCCAGCTCCTCCAAGCCTCTGGTCATCTTCAGCAGCATGGAAGAACTGGCCCCTCCAAAGTGAGTGGTGTCAAAGAGGGCTTTGATGGTCTGTAGACCAATAAGGTCTGCCAGAGCATCTGTCGGTGCAAGCTCCCAAGGTCAAGGACCCACATCAGGAACACTAGGAACGGCTCCCTGATATTTAACTCTCCAAGTGTTTATCCTTCTGGAAAGAGACAGTCTCTGAAACATGCATAAAGCAAACAGAATGCTTTTGGCATGCTTTACCCTTAAGGCCAACTATTGAAGCACTGATTCCAGTCTATGTAAAAGTTTCAGGCCAGATAAAAAGAAATCAGAATTTCTTTATAAGATTATTTTTTTTAGAAGTGTTACAGGTCAAGAAAATCAGTTTTCTAAGGTTGCACCCTTAGAAAAAACTGGATCTAAAATACAAAATGTTCACAAACCCAGTAACAAGTATCAGGGGTTTTTACAGGTATAATATGGTAGCCGTACTCAGCTTTTCACATAATCTTGCATTTCACATAATCTTGCATTCTAAATACGTCACCATGAGTTCTACTAGAGGAAGATGGCATTTATTGCAAAATTAATATATGTAATTAAGCACATGAAGAAGGGTTTTGCTGAATCTCAACGCTTTATTGGAAATGCTTTGTGGTGCTGATTTCATCCTATGCCACGCCTTTCACACTTTTAACATAATTTTCAATACACACAATGTCACTGGTAGAAATAATCTTAACTTCATTTTAAAACTTTAGAAAGAAAATAATTATTACAACTTTCCCATTTGTGTCATGGATTGATTGATACCTAAATATGAACTAGAGAATTTTAAGGAAGCTGAAAACACATTAACATACGAATGGCTGGCATGCAGAACAATTGCTCTGAATTACTACCAGCAAAATCAAAACACAACTGCTTTTAGTTATGCAAATTGAAAATGTAGTGTCAGGACTGCAGAGAGCCTAAGAAGTGCAAAGTTCAGGGAAAAGCCATGTATGCAGCTGCTCCAAAAATAACCATAGTCAGATAAAAGTCTGAAAGCAATTATTTGGGGTGAATATTGTACACAGACCACTGCACTAAGCTTCTATAATTAAACAAGGCAAAAGTTCAGATGGCGCCTAATAAGCCATTTACTACATTAATTATATTCAAGTGTGGCAGTCTAATGCTTGGTAATAACTAACAACAAGGGAAATAATTTAAAGAAAGTATCTGATGTTGTAAATTTCTCTCTTTTTCATTCATCAGTACCAATGCTGCCAGCCAGCCTTTCTAACACACTTCAAACACATGAAAGGGATACTGCTTAGTGTCAGGAAGAGCTATTTAAGGGTTGTAAACCTTTAGGCTGAGGAAGCCAACAGCCTTACTCAACAAAAATGATCCCTTCACTACAAAAGTAGCAGTAAAGTCAGATTTTCCATTCCTTGAAGCAAGTCCCTATGTCTTTGTTCCAAAGTTACAATGCCACAGGAGCCATGAAATTTTTTTTGTAGCAACAACAGCATCTTAGCAAACCTTTGCAGATCAGCCGATTTCCCACTGACCCTATTCCCTGGATTCGCCTTCACACTGATCACACAGCCTTTGTACACATCTGTGATTTTAACAGTATTTTCAGCAAATTCTTAACATGATAATTATTATTAGAGAGGTATTTAATGTATTTTGGCTTATTTTAATGCCATTAGTAGCTAAATACATGGAAAATGAGCCTATACCATATGCCCAAGTACTTCTCTGCAGACTGCTAGCCAGTTCCCTAGCAAATACAGAGAAGTTTCCAAGTCACAGTTTGAAAATTACTGCAGAGAGATTTGCATACTATTTCTGATGGGCCAGTAGCATTCCAACAACTCATGTAAAAGTCAGCATGCCCCAATAATTTATGGAGTAAGCAGCACACACAGCATCAATTGACAATGCAATTGTTAGGATGCTACCACCAGGATGCTGTTCTACCTTACTTAACTAAACTGCAGTAAAAAAACCACCCAAACAAATTCCGTAGTATTACAGTTCTTTTTAAATTTTGCTATCTTGATTTTAAATCAGGAAACAAAAGCTCCAGCTTTTACTCATGCACTAGTCTACATTTAACCTAAGAGGGCATATAACAATCATTTTGCAGATTCCAAAGAACAAGAGATCAGATAAACATACAACTTCATCCATGACATCTTTTCTCTATGATGTTTACATACGCAACCCTAGCATCTCTTCAAGCTCCATTTAAAAAGTTTTTGTAACACTTTCCCTATTGTTTGGCCTTTTTTTCATGTCCTTGATAGAAAACACATAACAAACCATAGATGGAGAACTCTGTAACCTTGCAACAAACCTCTAACATTTTGTATACATCCTCCAACTCTAAATGTGCAGTGTGGACAATGCTGGGAAATCCTGTCCTCTGCCCAGATGAAGTGTAGAACAGAGAAGAGTTCTCTGACTACCGCACTAGGAGTTTTAGACATCCTAAACTCAATTAGAGACGACTTCTGCCTAGAAATAGTTTGAAGTATTCACTTACAAGATCTCCAATCCAGCACTTCCACAGCAAATGGCAAGAGAAGCCTGCCTCCTACAGCAGAGGTGTCCACAAAGTTGTCAGCTGCAGAAATCAGTGTTGAGTGTCCTTAGATTTGAGTACACAGATAGGACCCAACCTCCAGACCCTTTATCACAGCTTCTCAATCAGCAAATATAGCACATATTTTCCCAACAGTGCAGCAGTTGGTCTTAGCAAGATACACACAAAATTAGTAGGAATTCACAGCAGGATTTCCATTCAAACAGTATTTTAATCAGAAACTGCCCATGAAAGAATAATACCTCTAAACCATAGTTCAGATTTACATAAATAATAAAGCCCCCTTGGAAAAAAAACAAACAAACAAAAAAACCCCCAAAAAACAAATAAACAAAAAAAACCAAACCTGCAAGAGCTCCATCTTTAAATGGAAAAAAAAAGTGGTAATTCTTTCCCCATATCCAGCAGCCCCACACTATCCAAACCAGCTGAATTATTTTCACCTAAGTTTTCCAAACCAAAAATATCAATATATACATACACATATATGTATTAAAATTACCTGGATGCAGACACCACGCCTGGAAAGTTTCATTGCAAAAAGGATTAAAGTTCAGAAAGTTTGCAAGACTGAAAAAGGAAAATCAAATTAAAAAATGTGCAACAACCTAAACCTTGAGGTTTGCTGCTGCTGCCTCCTGCCTTTCTCTTAGCATTTCCCTCCACATCTGAAATGAGATGACTAAACCTTCCTCCAAGTTATCAACTAAATTACTTGAATGAGTAACCCAACCAAAATTTTTCTAGTACCAAAAGAAACACATTGCCATAACAAAATAAACTAGAAATGGTAGTTGAGCATTAGAGACTATAACATTCCCGATAAATTATAAAACGAGACCACAGAAGTGATCCACACCGCTTAGCAGAGGTGAATTCGCCGAGACTTTCTGGTTTTCCCTTGAGACCATCGATTTTTATATGCTACCACAGCTGCCTAACTATTGATAAGAGCAATCTGCAAAAGCAAATATAGAACTAACAGAACAGCCTTGAAAAGCAACCACAAAACAGGGTCTCATTTAAATTCCTGGAAAGCGCTGCTTCTCTAAACGTATCTATTCAAGCTCTCTTGAGCAGGCGAGCCCTCCTAAAACACACCCTGCACACTCCCCGCCCGAAAACTGTTAAGCCAAGAAGCCACTAAGCCACGCTACTGAGAACCCATATGGCTTCACCTACAGGGTTTCCTCCCAGCAAACGCTACACAGTAGAAATCCTCCCCTTCACCATCACCACCCACCCCCAGGAA
>VYXD01013618.1:285733-303705 GCA_013397195.1 Hylia prasina
GGGGGATGCGCGGGGATGGGGCGCCGGCGCTGCGCCTTCCCGCGGCGCGGCGTGCCGGGGCCGCGCTGCCCCTTCAGGGGTCTGCGCTGGAGAAGTTCAAAGCGGCAGGGAAGGGTGGGAGGGACACGGGCGAGGGGCCGGCAGCCTCCTCGCCTTGTCTCTGTGCCCCCCGCCTGCCGAGCGCGGAGAGCGCCGGAGCGTACCGGGACCCCGGGGGCCGGCCGAGGACGCGGGATCTCTCCGTGACCGGTCCGGCAAGTTGAAGGCATGGTCCTTTCCTCAGCCGTGAGCCGGGGCGGTGGAACTCCCGCACTCACGCGCCGCAGCCGGCTTTGGCTCTTTAAGATTAGCCTCCGTTAATTAAAGAAATATTTTAAGCTTAAAGGTCTCCTGAGAAGAAACACATTAACTCGCTAATACAGCGGGTAGAAAAACAATGCGATACGGGGCTGTTGGATCAGCGATCACAAAGGAAAGGAGAGATCAGAGAGATGCTACCGGAGTGCGGTAAATGCGCCCTCCCGCCGCCGGACCCACACGGCACCGATCGCTCCGGCGGGACTTCCAGTGTCTGTCCAGCGGCACAGGGAAAGGGAAATGTTCTCCGTGCAGTCGTTGCTGTGCTTTCTCAGCTTGCTGAAAGGCTAGAAATACCTTAAAGCATATTTAAGGCTCAAATTTAATAGTAGTTTACTTTTTAAATAGTCTAATAGCAAATCGTCACTTACAAATAATTAGGATAATGACAGATAACCTTTCCTTTGTGCTGAGTCTATGCTCGAAGATAAGCATCTGTGTAAAAGCATCTGAGACTGAAGCTTCTTTGTGCCCACATTTGTAAGGTGTAAGCTGATCGGAGCAGCATGCCTGCAAAAGGCACGCCTTCTAAGCTGTGAAACAAGTGTCGAAATAAAAGCCATTAGAACTAAGGGAAAAAAGGTGCCATTTCCTAAATGAAGAGGTAGCATCACAAGGATGTGAAAGACAAACGCACGATCAAGAATAGGTTAACAGGTTAAAAACTATTATTGGTTTAAATGATAACACAATGCCAAAAGCAAATAATGTTTCTAAATTCTAGGTAAGTTCATGCACTTACTCCATTTGGAGGAATTTGCAATGAAATTGCATTGAATTGCAAAGCAATTAATGAATAAAAAGAACACATTTCCCCCCACTCTAGGACATTTTGAAAACAAATTTCAAACCTAGAGCTAACTTCCTCAAAAATATAAAAATCTCTATTTATCAGTGTTATAGGGGAGGTTGTCTTACACACATTAAGACAAAAAAAAAATTCTATTCAAGGGCACTGTGATGTAGATATATCCACAAACTGGGATTTTTTTGGGAACAGTGCTGCTTGAGGACTAGCGCTGTATGGCATTAATTCAAAAATCTGAATTTATAAAGATAGTTAGCAGTTAAGGGATGGATATTTTCCCAATATTTTTTTTTCCCATACTTGCTGCATCAATAACAAAATGATATATTGCATGCTGGCTCATAGAATAAACTACAACCACGTGTTTCAAGAAATGAAGTGAAAGGTAGATACTGCTTACTCAATTCTTAAAATTATATAATTAAATTAGGAATCTAAATCTGTACAACTCTACAGACATATCCATCTGTTACTATTTTAAAATGCACTGTTCTTTAGTATGCTCATTTTAATATGCCAGTGAAATAGAACTTCAATTTGGAATAGAATGTAAATGAATAGCATAAATTAGGTGAGTATTCAGGGAAGCTGGTAAAGCTAAGAGATTCTACGTGGGAATCTGAGGTAGTTTAAACACAGTATCAGGAATGCTTGTTGCCTGAAGACCCCTTTTTTCAGCAAAGCACTTAAAGAATGGGCAGTTGGATTGGTGACAAATAATGCTGGATGAGCATAATTTTTATTGACTGCAGTGGGACTCTTCCCTATGAATCTAAATGTAAAATTTATCTGCAGAAGGCAGGAGGAGTTATTCTGCAATCCAATAAGGTTTGCTTCAGCCTTTGACATTCTGCTTTTGGCTTAGACTCTGAACTCCAAAATGGAAGAACTCTGCATCCTGTGAATTTCCGATCACTGGCCTGATTCTGCCTTCCATTTCAGCAGAGTAATAAAGAGCAGCTTCTCTGGAAGCCAGAAGGTGAATTGGGATAAGGTCTGTGAGATCAGCATCAGGTCTCCGTGATGTGGCTGCTGCCTAGGGAAGGATTTTAGATCAGAGGACAAAGTAATAGCTGGCAAGTCCAGAACGTTAAAGAATTTACTTTCACATGTTTGCAGCTTGAAGAATTTGTCTTTTATATAAATTGATAGCAATAGGGTAAAGTTACACACAGTTGCTGTTGCATTGTTATTGACTTTGATGAATGGTATAGATGCATCTATCACTTTGGTTTCTTACTGTGTTAGAGCAGTGCATATAAATAAAGGGGATAAATAACCTAATTTACTATGAGCAAGAGTCACAGTGTATTAAAAACAGTGACACAGAGAAAGCTTTTGCCTCTCCTGGAAAAAGTTTTATAACAGATCTTTGTAGTCATCATTTAAACTGGCAGGTACAGTACACAAAGATCCTTAAAGCCCAGGCACAAGCTTATTTAACCTTTTCAGTATATATTCTTGGCTAATATGACTCCACTGATGGAAACGGGAATTTTTCTATTGACTCTACCAAAACTCTACAAATCTTGAGTTTCACCTGAGTAATTGCAATTTTATTTCAGAACAATTTTGGTTTTGAACAAATAACTGCTATTAAAGTTACATGAATGACTAAGCTCTGGGTGTTCACAGGTTGTGCGTGTCCCACTTCTCATGGTTCCCTGAGGTATTTTTCTGTTATTACTTCCAAAAGGGACTTGTAAGGTGGGTTCCCACTGTCTTCCTGCAAACCCTCAAACAGCTTGGGGAAGTGTGCTTTCCTTCCTTGGGGTGGGAAGGAAGGAATATGCTTCAGACTGGTCCCTTTAGCACCTCATGAGGTGGTGAATCTCCAGCAGTGCTGTCTCTGGGTAATGCTCTTTTGGCCTGGCATTCGTATCCTGCTACACCCATAGGGACCTGCAGTTATTACACACCATGATTTTTGTTAGTGCATACCTGCATTTTGTCTCTAGTCATCAAGCAGATTTTTAATAAGCTGTAGATGGCTTCTGCACACATCAGATGCATTTCAGCGTTGCAGTTGTTCAGTTGCCTGTGTGGATTTAGGAGTGGAACCTACAGAGCTCAATTAACATCTCTCCCTTAGGAGAGAGAGTGGCCTGGTTTCTTTTTCTCATATCATCTCATGACAGATGATTGACAGAATTGCCTCCTCTCCTGAGCAAGCTGTTTCTCTGCCCTTCAGAAACATCGTGACAAAATTCTCCCTGACTCAGTGGCGGGGTGGTTTAGTTTCAGATGTGTATGTACATTTGGCTGCTCTCACAAGGCTTGTTGCTTCCTTGCTGATGGATGTCTGCACAAAGTTACATCCTTGCTCTGTGTGTGCACAAAGTTTTTCCAAGGACTCTTTTTGCTTGCTCTGGAACTGGCAGGGGAAAAAAAGAAGGGAAGAAAAAGTATTTGCCAGTGTGGCATAGATCATGTCAGGAAGAATTCTGTGTGTATCCTGTTGTATGTCTGCCTGAAGAGCCAGCCCAGTTGCTGGCTAATGTTCACTGTGTCTGGGTAAGGTGCAGTAGGAAACAGAATGGATTACGAATCCAGAGTCTGGCCACCAAGTGTGAGCTACTCTGTCTCTGCAGCAGCCCTGGGACTCAAAGATATAATGGACACAATTTCTTTCTAGTTTTCCCTGGTCTTGAAGGAAAGTGCTAACTTACTGCTGACCTCACCTGTATTAATAAGTAATTCTTATCCTTCAGTGCTAGCTCAGATGTGGAAAGCAATAAGCAGAGTCAGTGCCTATTCTTTGCTTTCCTCTCCCTCATATTTGCCTTAGGAAGGAAACGCAGGCTTCCAAGTCTATAGCATGAGTTTTTAACAACACCAGGGTCATCTGTCCATTTACTCACTTGTACATGCAACTCACCTCTCTGACTTCTCCTCATCAAGAATTCAGTTTCATAAGAAACAGTAAAGAGCTGACATGAAAAGACAAAGGTACCAGAGCTACCTTCAGCTTGGGGGTTTTTTGCTAGTTGTCACATTATTGCAGAAGTCATCCCCAAGTTGTGAAAAAGGGTGGATTTCAGCCATGTTTGTAAAACAAGTAACAGGGTCGGGACTTCAAAGTGAGCAGGGCTGGGAGCTCCCTGCTGTTGGCTCTGGTGCTCTGTCCCACTGACCTCAGCAGTCATCCTCCAACCAGTGTTTTCATGGCACTGCACATGCATTATAGGCAGAGTCACGCAATTAAAATCACAAATGTCATAAATGTCAGTTCATCACATTAGCAAGATCACAAATCCTTCACAAGCAAAAGACTAGCAGCATCCTAAAAACATGGGCAGTAAAATGTTCCTAAAACCTGACTGCTTTGATGAACTTGAACTATGTTCTCATCCAATTTTCTGCTGAAGTACTGGAACTTTCTGTCCATTTTTCCCCATTTTTCCCTCTGTTATTTATTACTACTGGCAGCACTCATTGGGTACTATGTGCCTCGACTCCTTCAACTTCTAGTGGAAGTTGAAGATGCTAAAATAATTTTTAATGTTTGGGGAATTTTTATTAAAAACCAGTCAGTGCTGGTTATTCAAACCCTGGGTATTCTGTATAGTTAAATAAATATCTAGAGACAGATGAGTTTTAGAGCAAATTTTATACACAAAATTACATTGAATTAATCTCTGCCTGCACTCTGAGTGGTTGTGTTGTATGGAGGCATTACTGATGATCTGCAGTGAGCTGGCTCTTTTGGTGAAAAGGTTACCTGAAATAAACATGGGTTTATGTAGCAGGTTTTTGAAGAAAAAATAATGTGCCTTATCTGCTGAATCATCAAGATGTGAGAATGGAGAAAAAAAAATCGTGTTTGGAATCAGAGTTTTCTCAATGTACAGTGCAATACTTCCTTCCAAAGAAGAAATACCTATTTGCCTGGATGGTGTTTCAATAGGGTGACAGATACATATTCACTTCCTGAAACCTTTGCAGGCAGAGAAGCTGTTCTGCCCAGCTTGCCCAGGGCAGCACATGCTGGCTCAGAGGCAGCCCAGCCCGTGCAGAGGAGGCAGGGCAGCATGCAAGGCCAGGAGTAATCCCTTCAGTCCAGGCAGCACAGGGAGGCACAGCAAAATGTGCACCTGCATGGAGGAGAAGGCCTCTCATTTTCTGCCATCTCTTCCCCTTCTCTGGCCTCGTGCTGACCACTGTGGAGGTCTGATTTAGGTCATCTGTACCTGAAGGGATCTAGAAGATTCTCTCATCTGTCTTGATCACCACGACCAGCCTTCATCTCCTTAAATTAAGGGTTTATCAGACATAAACAAAAAGTCAAAAAAGAGCACACTAATACCACTTGATCAGAAAGCACTCAGGAATTCATCCTTAGTGCCTGCTCCCACTGCAAATGTCCCTCCCAGTGTTGTCTGGCCAACAGCATTTGCAGTTCCAGGGCAATGTGCAATGTTCCTGCGGATGGGATTCATAGATTCAAGTGGGATTGTGGCTTTGCAGAAGTCCCATACATTGGTTTTGCCTGGTTAGGAACAGCTGAAGAAAGTTACTTTTCTTACAGGAATGACTTTATGCTTTGAAAATGGGTCATCATTTTCTTCTTGATTTAAAATGCAAGGGCACTTTCCCCGGAGTAACTTGGTTGCTGGTTATTCATTGCTCCAGAGCTGGTTGTTGCTAGTACGCTGTTTCATGTAACTTTGCATCTGACCTGGGAAATGCTGCCTTGCTTTCTGCTGTACACAGCCTAAAAAACCGCCCCTGGCATCATCTCTGCTGCAAGGGAGTGCAGATAGATCAGTGCAGCAAAGCTGCTCGCATCATGCATACTTTCCAAATGCTTTAAGACAAGTAAAGAAATATGAAGAGTGTTGTGGTTTAATGGTGGTTTGCATACATACAGGCTATGTATCATACTTTATGTATGCAGATATCTTTTTTAAGACAGTTAAAACCACAATTGAAATATGGGGAGGTTTAGCCAATTAGTGTCACAAAGTGAGTCAGCAACTTTTAGCCTCCACTGTTAATAGGAAGATTTGGCAAAACCTGTTCCTACCTTGCTTTGGTGTTTTCAGTTCAGAACTTTACAGTGCAAACATTATCTGGTTTGCTTAAATAACAAAGGCAGGAGTTCTGATGTCAATATGGGAAAGCAACACTCAGGCTGAGTGATCCTGTGTTCCCCACCTTTTGGAAACACCAAATATACCAGAGAATTTTATCCTACTTTACAAGGTTCTTGAATGTGTTGCAGTTACACTTGCAAAGATGTTAAATATGTTGCTGAAATTGGTTAAATAGAAGCTATTGTATGAAAAATGAGAAAGCAAATAGAGACATATGAGAAAAGCTGTGTTTTGAAATAGTGTCACTTTTCTGCAAGGAATAAGCATTGAAAAGACAACTTTTTAATTAAAGTCTTTATTTTCCAGCATATTTCACAGTTTTAAGATAGTAACCAGTAAGCACTGTTTCCCATTTGGTGATAAAACTTAATCTTTCCCTGAAAAAAAAATATTACAGCCATTTAGTGCAGGGAACCTTCTCCTCCTGTAGATAGCACTGGATATAAACAGGAGGAGGATTGTCCTGTTGTCAGAAGCCAGGTGGCATTTGGACACCTGTCACCATGGCTGTAAGATCATGTCCCTTTTCCTGATTCTCTTGCCCATCTGATATTGCTTTAGTCCTTGTCTCACCCAGGTCTTTCTGCACAGAACTGAACTTAACTGTTTCTTTTTTCCCTGCTCTTTTTGTAGTAAATGGAAGCCTTACTCCCTCTCTTGATTTTCCCCTCCAAACGTACCCCTCTTATGTTCTAAATTTTTCTTCAGCTTTCTTGCTGGGCTGATACCCTTCTCAAATTTGCAGTTTGCTCCGAGACAGAAATACCTCTGTTCCAAACCCAAGACAGTTTATAGCAAGAGGTGGGTCAAGTTGCTAAAATCTTACTGAAAAAGTTGGAGATCAATGTTTGAGAAGCATTGTTTTATTTTTCCAGTTGTTTATGACAACAGCTCAGATAGAGGCACTTATGGTTCCAATGTATGGGCCCTCTTCCATCTCCCAAACATTTATTTTAGCCAAACAAAAAGGCGGCAGAGAGTTGGGAATGGAAAATTAATGTAACCCTTTGCTGGAAAATAGAGTTTTGGTTTGAAAAAAGAGAAGAAAATCAAAGGAAAATGACAAGACTTTGTTCTTAATTGTAGTGAAACAGAAGCTTTTTGAATAGGTTCAAGGGAACACATGCTTCAGAAGAGCCAATCATCACTGTACTTTTCTGAGCTGTGGAAGATTTCAGGTGTATATTCTTACTCTTCCTCACAAGGAGCAGACACTTGAAACCCATATCCCTTCCACTTGGACAACCTGTGACTTCTGGCTTGTCCCCAGTTAATGCTTCTCTTTCCCTCTGTATTTTGATCAGGAGTCTTGAACTGCAAATGGAAATTTCATTGAAACTGATGTATTTCTATTTTCATTAAATTGTAATTTCCTGGCAAAAATAATAGTTTGGAAAATTCTGGCAAGATTGACTGACAGAGCACATATAGCTCTCAAAACAGAGGGGATGCTGAAGACAATTACTTTAGGTCCAAACTGTTCTTGGCTTCAGAGAGCAAAATATGGGTGCAGCTGAGGGCACACACCCTTTGATTTGCCAGGGAAGTAAAGCATTTCTCCAAACAAGTGAATTGAATATTGTGTCCCTTTTAGTGCAGTAATGATTACACAACTCTGTTTATTCTCTGGGGTTTTTTTCAGCTCATCCATCATTCGCAGCTCAGATTTCTACAGTGATTTCACCAAGCTGGTTTGCTGTATGATGCAAAATGGAAGTCAAGTTAATTTCGCGCTCTACCCACCTCAGTCTGATTAACTGAAATTAAATTTTGTGCTAATAAGTCTGAGTGTGTGACCATAATTGGAAAGCCTTGAGCTCCTCTGACTGCAGGGAAAGTGCTTTTTTCCCTTACATCATGAAAACAATCGTAACATCTGGGAAATTTGCAACAAACAATGGTATCAATTTGAGGCCTCTATACGAAGTTTTTTCTGTTTCTCATCAGGATTGCAGCTCTTGGAACATTTGGCCCATCTGCCCACCAGAGGAAAACTAAAGAAGCAGGGACATTCACCTATTAAGGGGAAACTGCACAACATCTGTGTTTCTCTATTAAGTGAAAATCCTCTTGGACTAATAAGTGACTGCTATGTCTTAAATAACTGGACAATTACTTAAATCTGTTACAAAAGTCTGAACTGGTCAAGTTGGTGGGAAGCTTAGCTAAGGTTGAAATCATTCACTAGCAATTTGGAGAAAAAGGAAAAAAACACAGAAATGAAAGCTGAAAGATGGAAGAGAAAGCAAGGCTAGGCTTTGATCTAAGGATAAAGAAAGCTTCAGGGTGGTAGGGAAGTAGTTTGGTGAATATGTGTTTGAGCTTATCGCCCTACAAGACCTATATCCTTCTTGTATTTGCTAAGGCAAAGAGCTACTGTTTTTCTTAACTCCAGAAAGACCTCTTGCTCCAATGATCACCTGGTCTCAGAAGAATAAAATCATAAGTCCAGAGTAAAATGACAGCAGGTGGAGTTTGGGAAAAGGTAATTGTGTGTTCTGAGAATTCCTGGTATCTGTGAAGAAGACCAAGGAAATGTGCCCAAGTACCTGGTGCCAGAGATGATGCAGGAGCACACTGAGATTTCAGTAATGTAGAAGCATGTAAATCTGGTTGGACTACAAACAGGAGCCTAATGAATGTCAAACAGGATGGAAGTAGTTGTAAATATATCCTGCATTATAATGGAACTTCTACACCTCCTGATAGGAATTCATGGGGGTGTATATCATCCATTAGCTATCTCCTGTAGCAGCAGGAATATCATGATTGTACAGCAAGTTTATTAAGTATGAAACAAGTCAGCAAACCCTAATGAAGGGTTTGAGAGTCAGAAATGTCAGCACTCACCAGAGAGCTGTTCAGCAGATGTTTTGAAGTCAAGCGCTGCTCTCTAACCTGGGGATCAATGGGGATATGCTATTATTTTCCATAGAGGTAGAATCAAAAGCAGAGGAATGATGAAACATCTAACTGGAAGGACTGTGGCACTTCTGTGTCTCTGTCATGTCTGAATTTAGTTTTAGCAATACGAAACAGGCCTCTCCTATTTGTCCTCTGTATCTCCGACAAAATAGCCTTATAAACAAAACATTCTCATAGCAGAAAGAACAGATTGTACATGGCTCTAACAGCAACATGTTTTTTGGTCTGACTGCCCCATAATATAGGAAAATCAGAGTACAAAGTAACTGCAAATAAGACAAGCTAGCCTACTTGTACATCATTTCTATTGCAAAATGAAGCAATGGGATCTGGACTTGTGTAGCAAATAGCCCTAAATTTCTTCCCTCCCTGCTGCCATGGGAGTTTAAATTAGCCAGGGAGTAATGTCTGTATGTGACATCATCTTGAAACAACAGCTTTAAATTGGAGACAGGTAATATTATCCATTAATTATATTCCACATCTGTAAAGCATCTACAGTGCACTGTGGGTAAAAAGCACAACCTTTGGCAGGGAATTTCCTGAATATCTGTAGTCAGACTTCTCATTTACGGTTTTCTCATGGTTTTGTACAATGGGAGCAGGTTGGTCTCTAGCAGTGGATAGGGAAGGGTAGAATTGTAATGGGGTAGGAGCATGAAGAAAAGGAAGGGGCTTCATCTCCCAGTACTGTGCACTGCCACCTACCATAGTGGATATCAGCTGTAAAACCTGGTGCTTGAAAACGTAACATACACCCAGCGGACCAGCACTTGTGATTATTATTATTTTTTTTTTTTACACTGGGTATAGTGAGTATTTTTATTTTAGTTAATCAAAAACATGAACTGAGGTTGGTCATGGTTTGATTTAGTGCCTGGTGAGCCCTTGCTTTAAGTCTTATGTTTGGCTGCAACAGGACAAAGTCACAGAGAAATCTCTTCAAGAGCTAAATATCTTACCTGAACCACTGGAGACCCTCAAAGCAAAGAGATTTCTTTCTGACACACAGGAGGAAATAGGACCCCAAGCATGGTGCAAATGCTCTCCTATTGACCTGAGCAGCTGCTGTTACTCAGGAGGCTGCTCCAAGCTGGGGGGGCTGTCTCAGAGCCTGCCAGTCTGTGCCAAGTGTGAGCTCTCTCCCACATCCAGACTGGCTAGAGAGGAGGCTCCAAGTCACGCTGCTGTGCTCTTTTCTGAGTGCTCCCACTCTTACTCCTCACACTTCTTCGTGCCAGAGGATGAGGCAAGGATAGACTTCAACCCACTGAGTCTGTGGTATGCTTTTGAGTGGTTTGTTTGGCCTCAATAGATAAGTCACAAATTTTCTTGTCATCGTGACTGGCTCTTGCTGTATTATCAGCTTGAATGTTGCTGAGGGGTTTTTGAACTGGGGATGTGACTGGGCTTTTAACAGTCTGTGGCATATGGGAATATACATTAAGCTATTGAGACTATTCCATCACAAAGGAGCTTTGGAAAGAGCGCGTCATATACACCTGCCAAGAAGCATCTTAAATAATTGAGTTGATGATAGTGGAATGAGTAAACTGTTTATGGGAGAGTGACACTGCATCCAGCACACAGAGGACTAGCATTATAATTAATTAATGCTCGTAGATGTTTCCTTAGTACAGATGCTATGGTTTTCTGTACTTCATTTTTGACAGGGGAATGCAGGAGGAGTGAAAATGCTCTGTCATTTTTGTCATGTCTTCCCTCTTGTTAATGCCTCACACAATTGGTAGTTTCAAGGTCACTTTATTTACTGATGATTCTCTGTCACCAGCAATACCAATGCTGTGCTAAAATGAATCGAAATGTATTTATTGTAACACTCTCCCAGATCCCTTACTTTATCTCCATTCCCAGCAGTGTTAAAATAGCAAAGGTAAGTTCAATTTATAGAAAAATAAAATTTGCTTAGAGTATGTGTTTTAGAGCCCTGGTATTTAATGACAAACCACATTATTCAAATAGGAATAAAAATATTAATAGATTGTGTTTTTCAGATGGATTTGCAATAGACCCAGCATGGGTAACATATGATGAGATTCCACAATCACATTTCTCCCTCACATATTGATGGAAACCCTCCCATCCAAACACAATTGCATACATCTCTTTTTTCAATCTGTGCATACATTATTACTGTATGAGGTTGAAGGGCTGCATACATAAACCACTCACTGCCCTACCTGCAGTAACAGAGCCACAAGTCATCTCTTGGGTGCATCCATCTGAATTTTTAATATTCACATAAGTTGAAGGTGGATTCCTGCCAGCATCCCACTAAAATGCAATTGTTAACAGATCTGAGTGTTACCAAGACTTTTGAAAAATAAGGTAAAAACTTGCCAAGATAACTTGCAACCTCTAATGTCTTTTTAAGTCAAATACACAACAACAGTAGCACATCTTTCTACCAATTTTTAGGGTTATCCTAATCTGAAAGAACAGGATGAAGATATTTTACTTTGATGTTGCATTTATTCCTTTTTTAGGTGTCTGGAGCATGATGCAGATTTGTGTTATGTTGTATCCTGGCAGACTGACGTTCTCAGGATTTCAGTACTGGAATGGCCATTTTACACAAACTGAATGTTGGATCCATATGTGATTAAGTATGCAGTGTGCTTGTGGACACACTTAACATGATGATTAGCAAATCTGTCCTTTATAAAAGATCTCTGGCTGACAATTTTGCAAGGTTTGAGAGCTGTAACTGCTTATGGACTTCTACAAGCATTACTTTGACTGGTGCACTGGAATTTTGCTTGGGCTTTGCAGGGGGCATTCAGCTTAGGAATAATCTCTATCAGTGACACGCGATCTCTTACTGACAAGGTGACATCACTTCTGTAAGCGGTCTTCACTTTGCTGAATTTTCTTCTTCATTAAAACAGCATCTTTGGTTTATTTGCTACCTGTGTCTTCATTGCTCTCATTTTGAAGAGTCATTTTTCTTTTAGTCTGGCAGCATAATTTCTTGTGACAGCCACCCACTGTGTTTGTGGGTTCTCATTCATTTGCCACAGACTTTTCCTTCATTTGCAGGTGTGTAACCTCCACATAAGATGCAAACACTGACAGCTATGTTTTGATTGGAAATGGATTTTATCAGCACTTTCATCATCCCAGTAGTTTTAGAAGTACTTTTTGCTTAGTTCTATTCAATCTGCATTAATTCTTACTGAATTTTTCTCATATGTTACTTAATATTGGATCAATTTCATCCCTATAAATAAACACAGAATCCTTCATTAGCAAACCTGTCATAAACCACTCTGTGGGTTCACTTTAGATCTTGTTCCAAGTCATTAAATTCATGGCTTGCCAGTACTGGATTAGTTTTTTGGAGAGAACAGTTTAGATATTCAGCTAAAATCTAGCCAAGCTCTATCCATGCTGCTGTCTCTTCTTCCCACTCAGGTTAAACAGAAAATGTGTAGTTCCTTCTTTATTGTGACCTGCAGTGAGACGTGAGCCAAGCTTTGTCTGTTGCTTGGAGTCCTACTGCTTGTCAGAAGAGCTGCCTTTCTGTCCTTCAGCTACACTAGGCATGGACTCCAGAATATTCTGTCCTCTCAAGGAGTGTCCTGTCCTTTGCTTTGTGTTAAGTCCTACCATATGTTGCACTGTACCGAGATCTGGAAATTAGGACTCTGTACAATGGGAATTATGGCAGTGCAAAGTGCTCCAAAATGTGCTGGAAAGTGTGTGTATATGAGACTGGTGTTAGAATTATTTTTCTATTTGCTTTACCATACATAGGCATAGTAAAGAAGGAGTGTGAAGTCAAAACAGAGCAGTAACAATTCTGGTGTAACAAGAGAATATACTAAAAACTTCTTTACCATTCTTGTGACAAAGTACAGTCTCAACATCATTAATGAATTTTTCTTCTGGGGATATCCTGTAGGCATCAGCTGTGCCTTTAAAAAAAAGATCCAGAGAGAAGAACAGCACCTTTTCCTGCTGATCTGATCAGGTTCCAAGCATATCAAATGGAAATACGCATATCAGAAAGAACTGAGCAGACCTCATGAAATGATTTACGATAGTGTCACAGGGTGACTCCCAATAAATTGAGCGTATGGTAATTGTTCACATCTGACTGTAAGCTTTCAGATGTAAACTAAGAAGAAAGAAAGAAAAGTACGGTATTTTTCTGGCCAATAATTATAACTTCAGGAGCATTCAGCAGAACATTAGCATATTAATTTCATGGTAATTTTGTAGCAACAACTCAATCATAATGTGTTGCTAGTTGCTATCTTTGGATAGCATTTAGATAGCGCTCCATGCTTTAGGAGCCAATGCCAAAATAATGTGGGTGCCCTCATCTCACTGAAGGTTACTTAAAAAATTTTGAGAATGCTGCTGAGAATGCTTCCCTTGCCTTCAAAGCTCCCTTGATCCTGATGTTATTTGCTATTACTAATCTTGTAGTTTGAAATGAGTTATTAGTTGGTTTCTCACGAGCTTTTAAATGGTTCTGGGAGCCTCCCGCAGATTGCAAAGTCCTACAGAAGTTCCCAGGAGTGGCACTGTGCTGTGGCACGGCCCTTCCAACTCCATGTCTCCTGGGAGGCTCAGGTTGATGCCTGACATCGAAGCCACTGGGTGCAGTTTCACCACTAGGTGGGAGCATCGGTTATTTAGCCTTCACTTTGAAATGGTGCTCTCCCAGCCTTGGAAAATCACATTCCCTCTTGGCTTTTGTTTCAAATTTGAAGGAGGCCTGAACCTCCTCCCATTTCTGTGCAGCACATTCCAGAAACACTGGCTAACACTGATCCCTAGAGAACATCCCTCTCAGCTGACGCCTTACATGACCAGCGTTCAAAGTGGTCCCTACTGTTTAGTATGGAAGCACTCAGTTACTGCCCAAGTCTTGAGGGACATGCTGAGAATTGCAGGAATGGTCTAGTAAAGTTGTTTTATGGCTTATTGTTTCACTGGGAAATGGAGCATCAGTACTTTGCCAATTGTCTTAAAATCACCCTGATCACCAGAGAAAATGAAGAAAAAGAAAAGACAGACTTGACTTCTATGGTTCAAAAAACAGTGGTGGAGTTGCTGCATTTATAGAAAGAGGCACAGAAAGAAAAGGAAACTTTATAG
This sequence comes from Hylia prasina, assembly GCA_013397195.1. Lineage (NCBI taxonomy): Eukaryota > Metazoa > Chordata > Aves > Passeriformes > Sylviidae > Hylia > Hylia prasina. Next base: position 300,050 of record VYXD01013618.1, read on the forward strand.
TCTAACCCAGCTGCAGGACATCTTCTCCAACTCCTGCAGCTGCTGGGATGCTTCCACAACTCTTTAAGGTGAGCTCCAATGTTTAAATAGGGCCATGGTCCAGTGAATGTGCCTGACCAAAAGGATCTCCGTCTAGGGGTGTCTCTGATTCTTAGGGGCTCTGTTCAGTTAGAATATCCCCTTCCTCACCCAAGCCAAATTTGTGATGCTTGAACATGATACAGATACTCTTTAGCACCTTTTCCACACAACCATTGCCTTGCTGCAGCTTGAATAGGAAGAAGGCACAGAGAAAACCAAGCTAAGGGATGTCTCTGGGCTCAGTTTAATTATAATCATCCATTATGAGGGAAATGCTGCCTACAGGAGTAGGATGGAGTACAGACCTCAATGTACAACCTCTTTTTTGAGTTGAGAACTGCATTATCTTCACATGTGCATGACTGACAGCCACACTTAAGAAACAACCAAGAGAAATAATGCATGTGGACCATTACTAACTCAGGACTGAGATTTGGCATGAGTGCAACCCAAAAGCTACTGAGTGGTAAAGGGTTCACTGTGTGCCTCCTGCCCTGGGCTGTGAGTGTTATGAGAAACAGGGTCTGCAGCAGTCAGTCCATCAGCTTTCTCCCAAGCAGCCATTCTTTTCTGGGAAAAAAATCTGAGAAAGGATGTGTGGCCAAGATCTTTCTAGGAAAGGTAATGATTCAATTCAGCACTTATATGAGAGATAGCCTAGAGATTTCAGGAAATGGAAGGAGATCACAAACCAAGAAGCACAAGGGTGAAGAATCAGGCTGTCTGTCAGCCAAGTGAGAATGAGCAGTGGAGGAGATGCAGTAAGTGGCTGTGGTGTGGACATGGACTACTGAAATTTGCAAATGAGAGGGGAGAGTGGGTTGCTGCAGGTAGCAGGACACAGAGATAATGAAGTGCCCCAGGGCAGCCACTGACTGTCAGCATTGAGCTTTGGCAGGAGAGATGTGCCAGCCAGGAAATAGGTGTTGGCATTGGGCTGCTGGGATATGAGGCATGGGCTGCACTTAGGATGATTGTATCACTTAGGTGGCTGTATCAAGCGGGGGCACCTTTTCTCAAGCGCCCCTGGTGGGAGCTGGCCAAGCTGAAGCAACCCTAAACCTAAGGCCGTGGGAAACTCCTTTTTAGCTGTGGCCAGTAGTAAAGGTTTATGAGAGTTTGCATGTTAATGATGTTGTTCCATAAGGTTATGCTTTTATGATTGGTCAGGTATGTTGTACAAATATGGTTATGTTCCAAGATCGAGTTTCTGATGGGATCCTTACCCTCAGACCTACCCTATATATTGTCATGTTTTCCTCAGTTCCGGGTCTTGGGTTGANAGTTTGCATGTTAATGATGTTGTTCCATAAGGTTATGCTTTTATGATTGGTCAGGTATGTTGTACAAATATGGTTATGTTCCAAGATCGAGTTTCTGATGGGATCCTTACCCTCAGACCTACCCTATATATTGTCATGTTTTCCTCAGTTCCGGGTCTTGGGTTGGTTACTCCCACAGAGTTATCCTGGATACTGTGCATGGTTTGGGGGCACTGTCCCTATTTTCTTCTAGCTGTTATTAAAGTTTTCTTTTTCTAGTGCCAACCATCATTCCCACTCCTAATTATTTTCTTGCCACCCTCTGCCCCGAAGTCAGGGGCCATAAAGGCTTGCTGTGGTTTCCCTCACTGCAACAACCCCCCACTTCAAGCTTCACAAAAATAAGACAGACTCTGCATCTAGGAAGAAGCTCTTCAAAAGAGGAAGACTGCTATGCCTTCAAGACCCTGAAAACTAAAGGCAAACAGAAAACATAAAATCTGGGGAGAAAAGTGCTTTTAACACAGTCATGATTTTCTCTGAGCATGATGTTTTGGATAGTAGACGAAAGGCTGGGCATGAGCTGACAGTGCAAGCTTACAGCTCAGAAAAGCAAACACATCCTGGGCTGCAGCCAAAGCAGTGTGGCCACCAGGGTGAGGGAGGTGATTCTGCTCTGCTCTGCTCTGGTGAGACCCCATGTGGAACACTGCATCCAACTCTGTGATCCCAACATAGGAAAGACATCAACCTGTTGGAGCAAGTCCAGAGGAGGGCCATGAAGATGATTAGAGGGATAGAGCGCATCTCCTATGAGGAAAGGTGAAGAAAACTGTATTGTTCCATCTGGAAAGGAGAAGGCTTTGGGGTCACCTAACTGCAGCCTTCCAATACCTGAAGTGAGCCTAAAAGAAAGATGGAGAGAGATTATTTACAAGGACACGTAGTGACAGGACAAGGGGGAATGACTTTAAATTGGAAAGTTTAGACTAGATACTGGGAAGAAATTCTTGGCTCTGAGGATGTTGAGGCACTGGAACAGATTGCCCAGAGCACTTGTGGTTGCCCCATCCCTGAAAGCATTCAAAGCCAGTTTGGATGGGGCCCTACTCAACCTGGTCTAGTGCAAGGTATCCCTGACCATGGCAGGGGGACTCAAACTAGATGATCTTTAAGGTCCTTCCCAACCCAAGCCAAAACATTCCATGATTTTTTGATGTCTAAAGCTGATGTTACCATAAGTATCCTTCTGCTGTGCCAGAGGCTGTAGCTTGAAGCATCTCGTTATCTTTGACTGCAATGGCTTGAGCCTCCTAGCTGTGTCCTGACAGCCGGCTTTTCCGAGGTGTGGTGCAGAACCCTGTTCCTCACCGGCTGCCAGCAGCAGAGATGAAGACACACTCTGAAGTCTGGGATGTGTGAGGAATTGTATTTCCTCCTCATTAGCACCCTTCAGTGTGCACACAGCGCAGACTTGCCATTCCTGCAGGAGCACACAGCCCTGTCTGGGAACACAGGAGTGCACACCACACAAACAGTAAAATGGCATCGCTGCTTATGGCTGGACGGAGCCTACCTGATTAAAGTATCACAAACTCTTGAGCCCCAAAGCATACAGATTTGCTGTAAAACACAAATACTCTGTTGAAACCAACTGGTTTTCCACAGAATCATTCAGTTTATCTGCAGCTTCAAAAGAGATTGTAGTTTATTGACCAAGTGAGTAGTGAAGTGGCTGTGTCACATTCCATCAAAATTATGTATGTTCAGCTAGGAGTAAAACCTGTCTTCAGCTTAGTTTCATGCAAGACTGTGATGTGACTAACACTGAGATTGGATTTCATTGGCAGATCAAGTAAAAAGCAAAGTGAGGTGCAGAGAACTCATTTAAAATTACAGCTGAAATAATACCAAACATGTAAGTGAAAAAATTACTGACAAAGTTAATTGCTTTTCTTCGATATTAGAATAGTTTCAAGTTTGTTCCCGTGTGAAAGTCACTTGCAAAGACTCTAGGGCATTAAAATTAAGCTTTCTACTTTTGATTTAGTCAAGGAATTAGCTGCATTAGAAACTCAGGCAGAGACACCAGCTAGAAGAAAATCAGAACCGTCAAAGATATGAGATCTGGCAAAGCTCTCAAAGGCAGTACATTGACAATTAAGTTTCTCACTAATCCCCATGATGCATGTGCTTCTAGGCCTATGGAAATTGTGTTTGATTGCTTTTTTCCTACATTAGTAGTTTATTTCTGCAATTTTTCATAACCCTAACTCCTCTCCTCTCCTCTCCTCTCCTCTCCTCTCCTCTCCT
>VYXD01013618.1:304042-337286 GCA_013397195.1 Hylia prasina
TCCTCTCCCGCCCCCGCCCCTTTCCATGTAAATAGTTAAGTTGCTCTGTTTGAATATGGTTTTCCTACAAGGTGAGCAGCAGCTTAAGCAGCTGTGTAGGACTCTGAAAATATTTGGGCATGCACAATTTGGCACTGTAAGTTTTTTTGCCAAGAATTGATCTCAGCATCTAGATTGAACTTTATGATGTGACAAGATCAGAATTGAAAAAGTTGGACGAAATTTCATCTTATTTATATGTATGTTAGTCCAGTTTAATTAATAAGGTTGTATACTTAATATAACTACTTCTTTATACATAAGGCCCATTCTGGATCCCATTTATTCAGTAACTTACTAAAACACATTGGTGTGTTTTAAGACATTCTAATCCCTAACTACTTAAAATGCAGCTCATGGGATTGATAAAATGCTAGGCTCAGGAGGAAAAATATCACATCTACAAATATGCATATCAGCATTAAGTATGGAATTTAAAAGCCCATAAAAATATTGGCTTGACAGAGGAAGATGGAGCATCCACTCTCTTCCTCTGAGGCTGGGTAACTTCTTTAGTGCTCAACTTAGAGTGGGTACATTGCCTCTTTCACCACTCACATTTCCATTCTTTCAAAGGGCACAGCCTTCCTTTATAAGCAAAGGCTCACATCTTGGATGCAGTGTTCCTGCCCAGCAAGGGCTCCACAGGAGCATTTAGAGAAATAACTCTTATATTTTGCTAACATATACTGAACTTCTGCAGATTACTCTGCTCGGTATCCAAAGTTCAGTGCCTTGGAAATATTCCAGAAAAGCTGCTTGGTCCAGCACTGAAAAATAGTATTGTCTGATGCTTTAAAAGTTCACAGAGGAGGGTCAGCTTTGCCAGATCTTCTGATTCACACCAAGGCAGCTGAAATCAGTTATAGAAATTAGTTGCTTCAAAATAAAGTTTTTCTATCTTATGAAGAAAGATAAAAACATGCTTGAAAAAGATTTAATAAAGGCAAAATGTGAAAACTGAAACCAAACATTACAAATAACTATTAGCTGAAAGCTTTTTGGATAATTTTCTGGGCTATTGTTAAAAAAAAAATGGTTGAATTAACATTTTTGAAGTAACTGATTTGGGATAGAAATGTGCTCTTTATATTAAAATCTCTTTTAGGGCAAAATGCATATGGAATTGTGTCTCCATGTCTGAGCAAATAAACTGGCCACAGTGAGCTCAAAGGAACGCGGCTTGATATTGTGCTGGAGAGCTATTCCTTTGGATCTTAGAAAGAAAAATTCACCTGTCCTGTGGAAAGGAACAAATGAACTCAGTTCTTTTCTCAGGTAACCTTAAAAAGAAAACTAATTAAGGAACAGCATAGAAAGAAGTGCAGGGATATGCTTATCTTTTCCAATGGAAGTGAGTGAGAATCATCTCTATATGACAGAAATCTTCTATGTTTGTCATGTAGCCCGAGTGAGCTTGGCAAGTCTCATCTGGGAGGGACCTCTGTGTTGAATGTTTGCCATGAGGGAGATTCTATCACTTCAGGACAGCCTCAGCCAGTGTTTTAATTGTTTCACAATGAAATTTTTTTCTTATATCCAGACAGAAATTCTCCTCTCCACTTTTTCAATGCTTCTCTCAAACTGGGGCAGAGTGTTCTATGTGTGGCCTAAAAAGTGCCAAGTACTATGAGATAATCACTTTCCTTGATCTGCTGGCTGTACTCTTGCTGAGACAGGTTAGGGTATGGCTTGTTGCAAGGGCAGACTCCTAGTTCATGTTTGGTCTGCTTCTCACTAGAACCCCCAGCACTTTTTCAGGAGAGCTGAGCCTCCCCAGCCTGTATCCTCAAATGATGACTCAAGTTCTATTTATTGCAGCTTGGACTCCTTCACCACAACAAAGGGCACTTTTGATTTTTGCATCTTTCTGCACCAGATCTGTTCAGTACAGTCCTTCTGCTTCAGTACCACATGAGGAAAAAAAAGAAAGGGTCCGAATGGGTGGTTGACACAATGCAACTCATCCTCCTACATAGTTCCTGTCTGAAATGTGAACCACTGGGACTGGCATTAAGTCCAGCACCAGAAATCTGCTTGGGTAAAGGAGCTTATTGGTATGTGACCAACAAGCCTGAAGGGTTTTTTCTCACAGCCACGCACATGTGGATCAACCAGAGGGTAGTGAGCTCCTCCTACTTTGAAGACATACCAAAGGCACTTCCATTGGGCAGCAAAAGAAGGAAAGGTGACACATCAAGACAGATGCTGATGCCTCAGGAAGAGAAGTGTAAGGAAAGAAGCACATTATCTGAGTCAAACTGATCAGCTCCTGTTGCCACACACTGAGAGCCATTGAAGTCTCCTTTGCACCTCTGCTGCACAGGCAGGGGTACTTTCTTCTCAGTGGTATGTTCCTTCCTCTTAAAAAAAAATGTGCTTTTTTTCCCCATATGACATTATTTATCTTGTTCATTCCCAATTAGTACTGGAGACTTTGTCCAGTCTGTTTTTCAAATTATCAAATGAAGAATTAGTTTCTGTTTTCATTGGTCTCTAGAATCTTGGCTACAACAATGTTACAAAAAGCTTCCAGGAGTTTTGTCTACATTTCCTTTAATCAATGCCACTCTTTTGTTGCTAGCTATTCCTTATATAATTTTAAACAAGGTTTCTCTATTTCTTTACACCTGCAGAGGCTTTTATGGAATTATCCTACTCCCCCTTAGTCAGTTAGTGGTACTGAGCTAAACTTTTATTTCTTTAATCTTCTCTGGAAATGAATCCCTCAAGTCCTTTGAACATTTTTTGTTGCCCTTTTCTGAATTTCCTGCAGTTTGTTGGAGCCTGTCTGGCAGAGAAGTGCTTAGACTGAGGACCAATATTCTACCTGCAGCTTCCTTGTTTGCTCCTCTCTGCACCTTGTCTCTGGGTTCTCAACTCTCCAGCTGGGAAATCAGTGGTACAGCCCTCAGCAGCCCTTGAAAAATGTAGCAGTAGCAAGAAATCAGCTTCAGCAGCACTAATGGTGTTGGAACTGAGCCCTCTGTATGGTGTTTGGCAGAGGCAGAGGAATACAGATGCTGCCAGTCCTGAGAAAGCTGCAGCCCCCCCTGAGATGTGTTCCCAGAGCTTTGCATTTTTACATAAATCAGAGTGCTTTGTAACTGAAAGCACATGCATGTGTAGTAGGCAGATGGAAGCAGTGATCATGTGCCAAAATGTAGTTTTGGGGTAAAAAAAAATAATTTTAAAAAATAAAGAAAACAGCATGGTGTAGTACATCTTCTCAGCCAAAGTGGAATCCCTCTTAATAGAGGAGCACAGGCTGGGAGTTAGGGGACATAAAGATTGCTTTGCAGTTTTCACTTCCTGCAGAAGAGTATATAGAAATTCAAATCCCAGCACGAGTTTTAACACACAGCTTCCAACAGCTGTTGGGTTTCACATAAGAAATTGGCAAGTCTATGGCAGCAGCTGCGACATGCCACTTCCCTGGCAGTACCACAGAGCTGAAAGAGATGGAGGTGATGCAGGTACTTTTGCAAGGCATTTTCCACTTGGGTTGTATTGAAACAGAGCAGCTGTGATGACAGAAGACATTCAAGACCTCCCATATTACTTTCTCCAATAGAGTCAAAAGATCTTTTTTTGTCTATAAAACATGTTTACCAATTTATGGTACTATATACATTAAGTCAAAATACAACGGTTTGATCGTCATAAGACAAAATATGTTTTGAAGTCAGAAGCATCCTATTTCATGCATGGTCACATGATTTTAGAGGCAGAGCTATGAATTACACTTGCAGTGTAATCATTTCAGGTGCTTTATTTGCAGTTGTCCCCAAAACAAGATGAATGCATTAATCTGAAGAAAGGATGCCCATTCTGACATCTCTGAAAACTCACATGATTTTTCCATTTCTTTTAGTGGGGAAAGAATGCAGCTACAATGCAGCAGTCCTCTAGGTGGGTCTTTATTCAAAGCTGGATCAAAGAATAGGAGTTAACTATATCTGTTCCATGACCTTCATTTCTGTCATACTTCAGAGAATTTGAGCATTACTATTCCTTTGTAATAGACAAGCAGCACACGGTAGATAGGGAAGTAATATCTAGGCAGAAAATCTGCACTGTCCTTATACAAGAGAATTTAATCCCTTGCAAGCATTTATCGCCTACCCCCTAGAACAGCTGGTGGGTTTTTTTCCTGTCTCTGCCTAAAGGAACATCAAAGAGGCAGTCTGTGTTGTGTTTTTCACAATAAAAGCCAGCCTTTCTTTTACAAATAGTGAAATGTCTGAAAGGGTTAAGCCTGGATGTGGGCCATGTACAGGTTTCAGTGCTTAAGGGTCAGGTCAAAGAAGGGAATGAATTTTTTCTTTGCTTTTAGAGCACAAACTACTGAGTGTGCAAGATTAAATATCAGATAGGTATTTCTATGGAACTGGTCTGCACTTGCAGCAAATTCAGTGGCACCACATATGTTCCATAGGAAACACGTACATATTCCATAAGGAATAGGATTTCAGGGAGTGTTGTGTGCAGTCAGCTGGGAGTGGGTTCTCTCTACTCACTTCATCTACTGTTTCTGGTTACTTTCAGAGTCCTCAGAGCTATCATGCCCCTCCACATAGTAATGTCTCTGGATAAAATTCCTAATGTATTCTAAAGAGCTGGACCAGAAAATGAGTATGTCTGTACAAATATATTTTCATACAGGAGCTGAGTATCCATTATAGTGGAACAAAACTTGTAGTAATGAATGAAATTAAGAAAAACAAGACAAATCACCCCCTTTGACTCTGGAGAGTCTATCCTGAGACTTCCAGGACATAATGCAGAGTACTTCAAATTTGGATTTGATCTCCAAATATTCCAGGCACAACCCCTTCTCCCCTTCTCCCAAATCCTCAAAACTTTATTGTTTGTTTAAGTACTAGAAGACCCACAAATCAGTTGATCATTGATTATTTAGCTATGATTCAGATAAGATTATTTAGATTAGATATAAGGAATAAGTGTTTTTCAGTGAGGGTGGTAAAACACTAAAGCAGATTTCCCAGAGATATGGTTAATGCCCCATCTCTGGAAATACTGAAGATCAGTGTGGATGGGGATCTGAGCAACCTGACAGAGTTGAAGATGTCCCTACTCATTGCCAGGAGATGGGATTAGATGAGCTTTAAAGGTTCTTCCCTGCTCAAACTCTTCTATGATACTATGATTCTTCTGCTAGCAACAGGTCTCTGACACTTTTGGGGAAAAAAAAATCTGTGAGATTATATACTTGAAAATCTTTAGAAACAATGTTCATGTCTATATAACTGAGCTTCCCAGTCCTGAAGCTTCTTATCTTTTCTCAGGTATTTTAAATATGTGATCACATCAGATGTTGGTTTCTGGACTTTTGCAGCAATTTTGAATCTCTGGCATCCACAAAATTATGGTAATCCCAGCTAATTAATGCTGTGTCTGATGAGAGTCAATAAAAATGTCTATAGCTGTTGTATTCAGTTTGATTTGACCATGTACTTATCTCCTTCTCTATCTCTGTATACTCAGTGGAGTCTGGAAGGATTCAGCTGACCAGCTAATAGACATTTATTTCAGGCTGAGATAGATCTCTGCCCATGTTCTATCACCGTATTGACCAGCTCCCCACTGAGCAAGGAGGCTCCCAGAACTCAAACCCTCAAACTCAAGCTCTGAGAAAGTGAAGGATGTGTCAGAATGTGGCTTAGGCTGGCCACACACATGCAGCACAGGCCTGTCCCAAGCCAAGACCCCAGGCACCATACCCATATTTTGAAAAAATAAAAACAAATCAAGCAAAAAGAATACTGAAAACAGAAAAAGCCAGGAGAAAGGCATCATTCTACCCAAGAAAAGTTCTTCTTTTGTAATTAAGTTCACTCCATTTGAAGTAAATCTTCTCCTGTCTGTTCTCTTTATGCAGAGGCACTGTGCATAAAGAGGCTCTAGCTGAAACAGTGTCCTTCAGACTGTGGGCAGACAATTTTCCAGTGGTTATAAGGCAGCAAGAGAGTGTGTACAGTGACCTGGGGGAGTGTAGAGGGAGCAGTGGCAAGCTCAGGCCATGCTAGCAGAACAAGCTTATTTCCAGGCAGAACCCAAAGGCCCTATCCACATGTGCAGATTAATCAGGGTTCATCACTGTAGTCAGGCTGGTTAAAAATAAACCGTTGTTGCATACCATGCCCACTCCACTAGTTTGATAATCAGAAAAAAAGCAGATGTGGGTTTTAATTCCATCTCCCTCTCTGCACTCCATGCTGAGGACTGGAAGGATCTGGAAATCTGGGAGTGTTATGGATGAAAACAGCTAGAGTGGGAAAAGAGCACCTAAAGACTTGTTTAGGCTAGCAAGTCTTGCAGCTTTAGCTGCACTAGTGAAGAAGCCATTCTTACTTCCCTGAGACCTGATGTAATCATACCAGGAGATGGTATGATTCTAGTGGCAGAGCTTATTCTTCTTCCAGCTGCAAAATGAGTTTCTCTAGTACAAATGGTACTTTCAAACTGATATAACTACACATAAACTGCAGCTTCCAGAAACAGATGTAAAACACACACAAAAAAAGGCCTGTGTCATTGTGTGTTTGTGAAAATAGCAGGATATAGCCTCTCTAACAGGCCAGCCCTAAATGGCAGGCAAAAACATGATATTCTGAGTGATAGTCTCTCTGACACAGAGACACTTGTGTAAACTGCAAGCTCTAGTCAACGTGTACAAAATATCTCTGCCCCACATTCCTTCTATATTTAGCCATGAAAAATCTCCATCCCTATCATGTGCATCAGCAGGAGAAGGAATTGACTGGGTAATTTATGCTGAAACTCATTCACCGCATTCATTGAGATAGCTGTGTTAAACCCCTCTGTAGATTGTTCATAACACATAATGCAGTGCTATTGATTTATTCCCGCTGGATTCTTTCTGTCTACCTCAGTACTGCTGCTGAGCATCCAAGCCTTTGAGTCCTGTGCAGCACAAGCTACCCACTTCTTCATTCCACATACATAAAGAATGCCCTACAGTGGTACTGAGGGGTTTTTGTTGTTATGAGTTTGAGTGTTTCCTTGCATGGGGCTTCCCAAGGCTCCCCAGAGCCTGCTCTTAGCTTAACCTGTTCACCAGAAAAAACTGACACTACCAAGCACACTTGGAGCTGTCAGAGCTCCTCCTGTGCAGCCTTCCAGCTGCCTTCCTCTTCCCTTAGCTGCAGCAAAAATGGACCAGTAATAACATGGCACGCCAGGATCTGAGGAAAGCAAAGACAAATATAGATAATTTCCCTGCTTCTACTATGCACAGTGTAGGCTGTTTTAGCATAGGACTCCATGAACTGAGCCTTAGGGAATGTGGCCTGTCTTGTTTGCACGATGCAGGTAACTCTTCAGTATCTAGAATTTGTTTCACTCTAAACCTTAAACCCCTCTTGACTCCTTCTGCCCCCCAAAGTGTGTGGATTGTACATATGACAGAGATAGACTAGGGGTTCAGATGATGCAAGACAGGGTGCTAACACTCACCTCTGAGTATGTCCAAGTCTTACAGGCAGCAGACAAGCAAGTTTGCTTACCTTTTAATATATCATTGAGCTAAAAAACTATTTATACTAAAGCTATTTATTTACTCCTTTTCTTCCACTCCCCAAAACAGGCTTGGAAAACACATACTGGGTCTGGGGGGTCATGGCTTACCCTAATGACAGGGTAGAATATTGGTGGAAAGGCATGGAGATAAAGCCACAAACCCTGGGACAGAGATGCTAGAGGGTATGACAACGGCAGTACAGAAATCTCTCTGACACAGTAGGTCAAAGTGAACAAGCATAAGATTTACATTGATTTGCACATGGAGTCTCTGCAGTCACTAACATTGTATCTGCTCTTGTTCAAAAGCCCTGGTCCTGGCCTCCCAGAAGAAGTCAGGCCTTTCAGCATAGCCTGTAGAGCTGTTTCATGGCAGCCAGGAAGATCCTTCTAATTCTAAATATATGTCCTTCAACAGGTCTATACTATAGCTGAAGCCTACACTTAAAGCAGATGAAAGTTTCACTGTGTGGCATAGTAGCTGGCATCTGATTTTAAAAGCACAAGCATACTCTCTAAAAATGCAATGAAGTGAAACCAACTGACACTATAATTTAAATAGAAATAGTGTTTAGTTGCCTTTTCCTGTATCACTTCTAAAAATAGATCCTGCATAAACTCTCAGTATTTGCATACATATATGCATACATATAGTGGCTGTCAATCACTTGGTAAAAAGTGCACAGTTTAAAATGGAAGTGTTTACAACTTAGGAAATGAAGAAAAAATATAACTCAAGTAATCTGAAGATGAGTCTGTCTTAAAGATCATACGATCCTTAACTTTATAAGCAAGCATTTCATTTTCCTCACAGAAATATCTGCCTCTCTCAGGGCACTGAGCAGCAGGACTGTGTGGTGGGAGAATCAGCTGGCTGTAGGACATGTCTCATACATCAACTTCAAACCCAAATGAAAAACTGTGGCTCAGATAGTTGTGATTTCTGCTATCTAATGACCAGATAGTCTTGGGTCTTACAATGGAGAGTATTAAGAATATTTTGTAATTTATGGAGCTGCTGATCTTTCTGATAAAAAAAATATAGTCTATTCTTTCAGGATTTGTGGTTCTTATGCTGCCTTCCCCTGCTGGGCAGAGCTGAGTACATACTAAATGTGTTAGCTCTTAGTTGTGTTATCATAGTAGATACTACTGTTTAGCACTGCTTTCTGTTCTGCCACAGGTCTTATTTCAGACTTCTTCAAGTCTTTCAAGTCAAGTCACTTTACAATCAGAACTAATGCTCACAGACAGAAGCCATGACAAAGAGCAGTTAAGGATTCCAACATCTAATAACAAAAAGAGGAAAAGAAAATACGTTTGAGAACCATTCAAGATGCTTCACCATTCTTCCTTAGAGCTCCTGCCCTGCCACATCTGTTGCTTAATTTTTCCCACAAGAAATAAACTGGAGCACAACCAGTAAATTTTAAAGGAAGACATTTATAGCTCTGTCATATCTCCAATAGTCATTTTGAAGTCTGACATAAGAAGACCAGCTGCAAAGGATATGTTTACAAACATGAATTTTTTGAATGATTGATGACCACATGCCAAACCATAAATGCTGAGTAATTAATTATCCAGAGTGCCTTGTGAATCATAAAGGCAATTCATCTTTATGTTTAGTTAAGCCCTCTTGCAGGACATTATCAAAGTTGTATAAATCAGGTAAGCAAAGGAAAAAAAAAAGTTCCAAAGCAATCTTAAGAAATAAGACAACTGAAATCCTCTCCACCCAAAACAAAAATGCAAATGCATATAACTATTTAATCAAACTCCATTCTTTCACATATTAATCCATTCCTAAATTAGGTATCTGTTATCATATCTAGGCATGCATGTGATTTACTGCTTCTGACACCCTTCAGCACATGTAATTCCTCTTGCAATCAATGAGATTTTGTCATACAGGTGTGGGAAAGCTTTCCTCTTTATTATCTAGAAATGTTTGATAGCAGAAGGACTGTGTGCATAAGATCTAAGTCCTGAAATGAGGAAATTGGGTTTCCAGCTCAAGGCTTCTCATTTAACATTTCATGCAAAGGTCTCCAAGTTAACAGGTACCTTTATATCAAAGCTGCTATTAAAGCTTTCCTATGTCCCACAATAGCTAGGTTACAAGTCTAAGGGTAGTGAGGGTAATCTAAGTAGACGTTATATTTCATACACACAAACAGGTCAAAACCTCTGTCTTGGACATTTCAATGGGGAAGAAGTTGCCTTTACAAAAATCAGGCTAATTTCAGTGGAAGATTTCACCAATATAATTGGTAGCAGCTTTCTAGGGAGAGGAGCTACTGGAGGGATTGGGTACTGGGAGCAAAGGAACATTAAACACACTCTGTCATCTGCAGACTGCAAACTGTGCAGTAGCCCTCCCACTGAGAGCTAATGGATGATGAAGAGACACAGCCAAAATGTCTCTGCAATGCTCATGAGCCCCGGCTGTGCTCAGGGAGAGATTTCTTCCTGGAAATCCAAAATCCTGAACCCTCCTGCCTTGGAGCAGAGCAAGAAGGAAGAGCAGCGGAGGAAACTGCTTTGAATGAAAACCACATGCACAGTGTGTGTGAGGGGGACATGACCAAGGGCAGTATGTTTTCTACTTTATGAAAGTGGCCCCTGGGAAGCTTCTCTTTGGATGGTTTATGAATGTAATTTTTGTTCCGTCATGTGCTCAGCCATTTTATCTCTAAGGCCTCTCTGCTGCAAAATATAGCCCTGAACAGAGTGGTGTGCTCTTGCCAGGCTTCACTGACTCAGTGGGATTCTCACCAGTGCCTAGGCTGCATTCACCCTAAAATAAAACTCCAAAGGAGTTAGTGACTTGTGCATGCAAGACTTTGCATGCTGCCTGTTAAATCTATCTGTAGGTGGTGTTAAACTTAGAGTGTGGTCTGTCATTTGGAATGCCAGTGAACTAAATAGAGATTGTCAGGAAGATATTGTCTAGGAATATAAATGCCATTTGTTAAGTGCAGTTTTTGTTTGAAAGCTAGGAGGAAAAAATTATTTGGTTATTGTGTGGGTTTTCATTTGCTTGTGCTATTTCAGAAACGTGGCATTTCATGTATTGCACTCCAGCAAGTTTGGAGCAATTTGGTAGGAATCCTGGAAGCTCTCTTATCACAGTAGACCACTGCACATTCAGAAAATCTGTCTATCATTTGAGTGTTACTATAGCAACAACCTAGTTCCAGCTGGAAAATACTGGTCCACTTCCTCCTGCATACTCTGCTCTACAGGCTAGCTTTCTCCCATGGAGCAGCAGCAAAATGTCTTTTAGAATTTGAGGCATTAGATAACACTTGGGAAAGGAAAATCCATGGAAAGGACACCACCCTACCATCCTGGCATGCACTAGTAGGCAACTTATCTACTTCCAGATGAATAAAGTAATGTATCTAAAACAGATTCCTGATAATTATTTCCAATTTTGTTGCTGAACTCACCTACATTAATAAAAGCAGTTTCACAGCTTTTTAACTAATTAAACATTTTTCTTAGTATTGCTATAAATCAAGATGCTCTTTTCTTGGTGTTATCATCAGTTCTTCTCCAGCTATTGGAAGGAGTGTACACTAACCCACTAGATACAGCGATTACAAATGATCTCCAGATGGTGCCATGGCAGGCCAAACTGAAGGTGAATTTAAATCCAAATGTTTATCCTCCCAGTCACAAGCAAGGAATTGTTTCAAAATGTATCTGAGGTTTCCCAGGAAGGAAGAGGTGAGATCTCCTGTGTGGACTCAGGAAGGAACTGTCCTGTGGTATTCCCAAAGTCAGGTCACCACTGGTGCTGGTGACACAGAGTGCTTCAGATGTTTCTTTAGGAAAATGTGTTTTGCATGCTCCAGCTGTCACAATTGTCTAGGCATGAGGACAGTATGCTGGTAACATGCCTGTTTTCTGGCACAAAGTAGGGGGGGTTAGCTTAGTCCATCATTCTTTTCCAGCAGCAAAGTTTCTGCAGGCAAATGATTCCCTGATGGACACACCACAGCTTGAAGCTTATGTCGACACTGGCCCCAGGACAGGCCACTGTGTCCTTAGTGCAGTTGTTGAGGTTCATAATGAAGTTCATAAAGGATAATAATGAGATTTTTGTTCACCTTTTTCTTTCCCTGCCTTCCAATAAAACAGTTTCTAATTCCTTTCCTGCAGATCAAGCCCACAAGAAGCAGCAGGGTTTCTGTCCACCTTGCTGAGGAGAAGGAAAAAATAAAGTAATTTAAAGGCAACAGGTTGCTGTAAACACAGTTGACTGGCTCATTAATGTGTGATTTAGACTTTAATGTACAATTATATCAATGCAATAAGCAACAAAGAGGAGAAAAAATCTCACAAGTTGATCAATTTAGATGCCAAACTGTTTGTGGGGCTTGGAGTTTCTTAGATTTTGTTCTGATGCCCTCAAAGGATGATTTCAGTGGGATTCACTCTGAGTGAATTCCAATAGGATTTACTGTCAGTGTTCTTTCAATACCTTTGGCTTCCTTCCCCAAATTCTCTGGCATACTTACCTGTATGAGTGGGAAGAATGTAAGGAAATGTCTTTAGTTTTGAAAATTAGGTAGGGAGAATCTTTTTGAGGATCATCTCCGAATATCTCATAGATCATTGGTATTATGCACACCAAGGCAGAGAAATTATGCTCAACTCTTCTGTTACATATATTCCTTTAATCTTGTACCCTGAACCCAACAGAGACACCACTTTTCTGTGATGTCTATGTCTCTGCCAACTTCTTAGAAGTTTTAATCTTTTTTTATCCCAGAAATGAACAGCACAATTTCAATTTTAACAGTGGAGTTTTTATTCTGCTTCCCTTGATTCAGGCTGGTAGAGTGTTGAGGCTCTAACTACTAAGATAGTTAGAGTTAGATCATGCCTCATCATGATAATAATGCAGAGATAGTTGTTTAACAAATTTCATCTTCAAATAATGCACTAAGGAATAGAGGGAGTATTAATGCAATTGGTTTTGCAGCCTCCATTAGAATAGAGTAGGTTTCACTTCTCCCTCCTTTGTGCCTTAATCCTCTTTGGAGATATCTTTCCTGCACACAGCCCAGCGCAACTTTATTGGAGCAGGAGCATTGTGGGGGCAGCCAAAAGAAGAGGCTACAAGAGGATGACCTTGCATGGAAGAGTTTGGCCAAGGAGGCTGAAACTGGTCAACACATCTAGAACAAAAACTGTGTGTGTGTAATCCTGTTCTCTTCACTTAAAGCTCCTAATATTTAAGATGGAAAAAACCTGAAGTCTCAATGTTTTTCTCAGAACATCGTTCTGTGTTCAGCTCAGGTGGTGCATCTATTTTTTGCTTGGAATCCTTGAACTGTTATAGACTATAACATCTTTTCTCTCTCCTAGTTCCCTCATGCCCTTCACCCATAGCAATATAATTAGGGTCATTTATGAAGTTAATACAATGTATAACAGGCTATCTTCTTAGTAATTTTTCCTCTTTCCTATGCTATTTATCCACCTATGCATGTGGTCTTTAGAGATGGGTAAGCTTCCTTGAAAGGGAAGGCAGGGAAATGTACCTTCTAATAATGGCACAAGGTGTTTCATTTGGTTTTTAATGTGATTTTCAAGGCAGTATGGCCAAGAACTTACCTTTCTGGTTGAAAGAAACCACCATTCTTTAACACCTGTTAGGAGCTTTTCTAAATTAATTTAAGCAATCACACTGTATGAACATCTCCTATTGAAGGTTTGTTGTCCCACCATGGGTATGGGGTTTATTCTTCCAACATGCTGTTTTGCCATCCTCTCATCCCTTTCTGAGCCTGGCTGGCCTGAGAATCCAACCTATCTCTTGCACATTAAATTGTGAAGCTCTAACCATAGCCCAAGGGAATAGTGCCGAACAACATGATTTTTTAATGAGCACACTCAGTGTGGGTTGCTCTTGTTTAACATAAAAGAAAAACATAATCCCTGCTCTAAGCCATTTGCAGTCTAAGGGCTGGGTTGTGGCTCTAAGCAACATCCAGCAGTGGGGGGAAGGTACAGAGGGAGCTACTCCTGAAGGCATTTTTACCAAGTCTGTGGGAGCTCAAAGAGTAGCAACTGCTGCTACTCTCATGTATAAACATGGGGAACATGACTGACACAAATTGGTAGCTCAGCTCTCACTCAGGGGAAGGCATGAAGCTTCTCTCTATATCTGAATGCCAGCAGTGATGCAGAGAGAAGGGTCCTTGTCTTCACCCCATTCTCTCACATACACAGAATTACAGCAGAAGTAGATGCAGGGATGTTATGTGGGGTTGCAGCAGAGCAGACACATTGTTCTCCACAGCTTTTTGCCCCAAACACTGATAAGGCTACCAAAACAATTTTCTTCCTGGGAAAACAGGTTGCAGTTGTCTAAACAGGAAGGGTAAATAGACTTGTATTCAGCCAAAAAACTGAAGATAGACCAAGAAAGGTACTTTTGAGCCATGTCTGGTTATGCAGATTGAGAGATGGCATCATGAACCATGTAATGTGTTGGCCCAGTGCATGACTCAGAGAAGAGACTTCCTCTTCACCACCTGCTTTTGGAGATAGTAGCTCACAAAGGACCTTGATCTGAAACATTTTACAGAAATGGACTTCTTGAATCAGCACTGTTTCAGTCCTTCAGAGGAAAAAGAATTTGTCCATCCAAGGAAGGAATGCTCTTATTGCTACACACAAAGAGCATCTGTTCCTAAATAACCAGCTCTCTCTTAACAATTTTTTTCTGCAGGATATAAAACCAGGAAAGAATAGTTTGAGTTGTCAGACTGGCAAACAAACCTTCCAGGTAAGAACTGATACTATAGATTCAGAGATTTCATTGTCTTCTTGACATCAGAGAGGTATTTTGCATAGAGAGAGGCAATCAGAAGTAGAGTGTTAAGAAATTAGTTGTGGAAAGAATCTCAAAACATGGAAATCTGCCAGGTATCAAATGAATTGCTATCCAGGGAATGAGAACAGGAAGAAAAAAATAGAGAATGGGAAAAAGAGGAATCAGGATGATCTGGGACACTTCCTGCACTTACACATCTGTATATAGTAAAGAGAAAATGGTAGAAAGAAGATTCATGGAGAAAACAGCATATGAAATGAAGCTGCCTGAAAAAAAAGGAACATTTTTAGACCAAAGGAAGAAACCAGTGGAAAACAGATGCCAAGTAATGTCAGGTTAGCAAACTTGACCTTTTGCAAGCATGTATGACTTCAGAGCACTATTCTAGCAACAGAAATGTGCACTTGTCCTTAAAAAATGCAACACCCTGCTATGCTGGTTAGCAACCCACTACACTTGCACATCAGAGAGCCAGACACAAAACCTGAGCAGTGACAACTCAGAAGTCTATAAGAGATGTGAGGAATGAATTATTTAGACAAGTCTGATATAAAGAGGTACAGTATCTTCGTATGAACAAAATTGCCAGTACCCCTTCCTTTGTAAATAGAATCTATACAAATATTAAGACCTTTTTAGCCTGACATAATTGTGTATACAGTAAGAATTATACCAGTATTACTATCTAAAAGAAGAAAATAAGTAATTTAACTAATTTAAACCAATGTTTTCAAATTAGGTTTAATCAGGACTGACAGAGAGCTCAATATCCCTAATTTCCCAGCATACCCATACTTTGGAAAGAACTTTCCAAAATCAAAGAACTTGAAATGGCACCTAAACTAAGACCTCATATGGCAGCACTGAAAACCATCCACAGCCCAAAGTCCCCAGCCTGGGATGAGCTTGCAAAAAAACCAGCAAAATCTAGCAGATGCCTAAATATGAATGTCAATGCATGTTTGGACAAAAGACTGGGGAGCTGGATATATTGTCCCTACCCAAAGGCAGAGCCTTCTCTTTAAGACCTCTGGTCAGTTATGGCCAGCAGTCATGTGAAAGGATCATAGGATGGTTTGTGTTGGAAGGGTCCTTAAATATAATCTAGTTCCTATGGGCAGGGACACCTTCCACTAGACAAAAGTGGCCTTGTACACTTGCAGGAATGCAGCATTTTCAGCATGCACCTAATGTGCGGGAACAGTAGCAGGTCCAGGCTCATTTCAAAACACCTTTGAGAAAGGCAAGGCCCTCTTTTCTGGCACAGTGACTAAAGCCAACATATGAGATAAGAGGAAGTTGCTTCCATCACCCCATCGATCCCCAAAATGTGCAAACCCACGTCTTTCTCCATAAGTGCTGCACAGAATATACAGAAGATGAGTTTGAAAGGGGTGCTGTCCCACTCTCCTCTTGGAGAGATGGTGTAACCAGTTGCAGGCACATAAGTGGAATAGGGCAAGGGCTGGCTGATCAAGTCGTGTTGGGGCAGAATTTCCTTTTGAGCTGGGTTTTTTCAGCACCAAATGCAACCACCCTGAAGCCTGTATGGACTGCACAAGAATGTAACCTTTTGATGACAAGTATTTGCACCATGGATAACCTTATCAGACCTCAGCACAGGCACACACAGGTTGAAAAACATTTGGCATGACAACACAGATTTTCCTTGCAGCCTTGCCAAGCTTATCTGAGCCAATTCAATCAAACATTACAATGTATTGTTAAGTAATGAGTTTCCTAAAAAGGGCCAAACTGTGTTATGCTTCATAGGAACAACTGGGTGAGTGGTCCTTTTGTACACAGGGCTCTACAAGTTAATATGATTTGAAACCAACATCACTTTCATTTGGCTGTAGTTTCTTTCCAAAAGAAAGCTGGTTATGGTTTTGCAAGAGTAAGTGGGGAGCTGTGCAGACTTTTGAGCTTTGTTATTTTTAATAACTGCTGCAGACATATAGACACATGACATATGTGATGAGAGGTGGGAACCACACTTCCATAAAACTGGTTCCAGCTCCCTGTTATTGAACGCAGTCACATCTCACACAATTTTTAAATTATGTTTGTCCAAACACAATTATGTCTATGTTAAGAATTATGGTGACATTACTTTGTATTAAATATCTATACATATATATATATATTTCTTTTTTTCCTTGATCTTAAGCAACACTGTTCTCAGTTCTAATGGCAAAATTAGAAACTATTTTTATTCAAATGAAATGCTTTTTCAACCAGCAAGAAAATAATTTTATGCATGTTACTCTTTTTATTATAGGCATATAAGGACTGCCTTTCATATGAAATAATTCTTAGGCATTTATATTTGAAAAACAGTATTGTAAATAATGAGCTCAAATACCTCAGTGACTGAGGATATAAAATCATAGCTACTAAAATTAAGTAATTTTTAAAGGTAAGCATGGTCACAACATCTTTCAATAGGTGTGAGGATATTCTAAAATAAAAATAACTTTTTTTTCACGTCTCTAGTTTTGAAGTATGAGTGATTGTACTTAAAACAAAAATTTGAAGATTTTTTTTTCTGTGAAATGAATTGTGGTTATGAATAGCAAGTTTCATCCCTGAAAGTTGTAAAATGACCGAGACATAAATCTTGCGAAAGAAATGTTTAGAATAAGCATAATAATTCAGATTTAACTGCATGGTCATAAATAGGATTCTTTAATGTATAATAGGGTTCAAAGTTTCATAACTCTCACAATAAATCTTGTTTCTGTCTGGGGAAAATGGCAGAGTCATGCTCAAATGTACTCATTTAGATTTATAATTTCTTTTAGCCTTCATAAGACTATTGCCTCAATATCATTAGTGAATTTTGTAGGCAATATAAATCTTGGATGGAGTTTTTGCAGAAGGCTAATAATTTGTCCTAAAAACTCTTGGTTATATTGAATCATTTTCTCACATCATTAAATTAATTTTTCTTTCTCTCAAAGTCTATAAAATTCTTTCTCACAACATTCTAGACATTTCAACCCTGCATGGAAAAGAACCATTTAGAGAGATTTCACATTAAGCGACAATAACATTAAAACCAAAACAGGAATAACTAAACAAAACAAATCAGAGGCTCCAGTCCCATATTTAGTATGCATCATCAGTAAAAATCAGATGTACTGATCAGTGAAGCAATTTGCAGGCAGGAGTTAGGAGTGAGAAAGCCTGGGATTTCCTGCCAGCTGCATCACAGAGTTCCTGTCAGATGCTGGCCTCATCATTCAGCTCTTGCAACGCTGCCAAGCCCCAATATGCAAATTAATTAACCAACTCTTCACTTCACCAGCCACTGAGATTAAAAAAATATTTCTGAAAGAACCTCTTGTTTCTTTGCTTTCTAGGCTGGTGGGGGTCCTCTTTTTCAGGTTCTCACCACTACCTTCCATAACTGCACATGTACCCCATTTTATTCCTGAATATAATTTATATTCTCATGCAGTCCCTTGGCTCCAGGAGCTGGAGTGTTCACAAGATATGTATCATGAGGTCTGCAGTGGAACCAGGAATTGATAACTACTGTCCTTGGTGGGTCTTGCATACAGTGAGAATTCCCTTCCACTGATTGCATCTACTTCATGAGGATTTACAAAGACTTCATTCACATTTGCAGGTCTCTGAACTGCTCAGGAGAAAAGTGCAATATCTGTGCTGTGCACAAAATGTGGTAACATCTAGCTTTGAATTCTGCTCAACTGTTGGCCAGACAGCTGATGAGACTTATCCAATTTCTAGAGCCCTTCATCTGCTCTATGAAATGGAAAATAGCTGTATTTATGTAAATAATAAATGAAATGCCAGGAGGTGGCACTTGAAA
Source organism: Hylia prasina (assembly GCA_013397195.1). NCBI lineage: Eukaryota > Metazoa > Chordata > Aves > Passeriformes > Sylviidae > Hylia > Hylia prasina. Next base: position 322,339 of record VYXD01013618.1, read on the forward strand.
ATATTTACTACGTTTCCTGTGCTTTATTTGGGCCAATAAAAACATGTTACTGTGTACTGCAAATGGTTTCCTCTCTGCAGCTCTTCACATCAGCTTGTAATAAGAGGGGTTGCAGTTCCTATGCTGTTGTATTGGTGCCTGCCAGTGTAACCCCATCTCACTTGTTGCAGTGGTGGTAATGCAAAGGAAGAGTCACATTTAGCCCTGCTGCATCTGTCTCCTGCACGTGACTGCTTCTGAACTCCAACAAACAAGGGGCACTCCCTTAACCTTCACACAGACCAAGCACCCAGCTTTGGGAATAGCAGTTTGCAGCAGAGACACAGTTTTTATAACACTGACTTTCTGGAATTGTATTCTTGCGAGATTTAACTGCATACAAAACAACTGTTAATAAGGTCTTCTTTGATCTTTGCACAGACTTCCATGCTTATTTGATTTTACTGCACTTTGAAGTAATTGTAGGCTATGCTATGGAAATATAGAAGGAAATCTCTCTAGAGAAACATGGGGAAATTACTGCAGTTGGAGAATGATACAAAACAGCTACAAGGGACCATGAAAAGTTATACACTGAAAGCATTTAATCTAGGATGGATTTTGGATGATTACTACAGTATAACGATGTCAAATCAATTTAAAACTGTTCTTTGCAGCACTAGTGTTAAAAAGGAAGAATACTTGTTTCTGAATGCCTGGTGAAATGAAGTAAGTTGAACATTTCCTATTCTAAAATAGTTTTCAACCCCTGGACTCTGCCTTTCTCCCTGCTCAAGGCATTCCATGACAGTGCAACTTCAAAAAGATATTGCACTTGTAGCTAGTGATCTCTTCTCAGAAATGCTAGAGAGAGTAGAATCAGATATGGCATAGCACAAAATTTTATATGGTGGTTTTGTAATGAGAGAAACAATAATTTTTGAAGTAGAAGAGGAAAATGGTTCTCTGGTGTGCTTTTTTACAGCAGCCAGGAAAAACTAGCAATATGTTAGAAAGTAATTTTATGTTTTGACCTCTCAAATTCCTTCCAAAGTGCTTTCATGTGCTACAAGAACTGAGCTGTCACTCCTATACCAATTACTTGAATTCTCTAATCTCTTTCCATTACTCTGCCAAATCTGAGTTTCTTAATCCCTTCCCTTCCCTTACTGGAGGGGAAAATCTGTCCTGCACCCATAGAGATTGAAGTGATATTAAAAGGCTGAGGAGAGAACCTGTGCACTTGTTTGCCTTTCAGCAAGGAATAAATCGTAAAAGAGGGAAACTGCCTCTGAGTGTTAAGGAAAAGAAAGAAGATGTGACACAGGAGTGAACCTGATTTTGTGCGCCCTGTTGTAGTCCATAAGTGATTCTGCTGAAGCAGCAGTCATGCAGGGTTCAGTGCCATGGAGAGCAGAGTTAGGCCACTTCAGCATGTTTTGAGTCTATCACAATAGACACACATGAGGGCAATTTACATTTTATTTCATTGCAGATGTGCTGCTCTTCCTATACTACTTAGAGTCATCCAGTAAAGACAAGGCAGCAGGAAAACAAGAGAGACAAGCACTAATTTAGCCACTAAAGCATATATCTATAAGCATCTAAGCATTGTAAGATGATGCAGAGGTTTTAACCCTTTTCTTCTTTTCTGAAATGTTCTTTGAGCACTCAGGAACTGCCATGCAGCATTCAGAACCTCTCATACATTTGGGAGGCCAGGAGAGTTTCCTGCTGTAGCAAAAAATCAACAAAAAAAGGGTCTTTCATCTGGGGAAAAAAAATCACTACAAATCAAATCCTTTAGCCAGAAGGAGTCCCTCTGTTTTCAGCAGGCCTTCTGATTCAGTGGCAAGGTTAAGAGGACACCCACCTCCCCCCAGACCCCACCCTCCACTTTTTTGTTTTTTAGGAAAAGACACAGGTAAGCATAAAGTAACCTGTGTGAACCAGCAGAGGCTATCAAGTCCTGAGAATGGGAAAGCTACTCATTACAGCCACAGCTGTATTGCAAACTGTGCACACATCTCAGGGCATAACTGCCCCCATCCCTGCCATCCCACCTTCCCAAGGGTCTTGGGCTAAATGAGACACATTCCCTCTGGTTCATAGAAAACAAGAACAAGATGTTGGTTTTAATAACAACTGGCAAGTTGAAGGAAGTAACGCCTGGATCTCCATAGTGGACAAAAGCCTCTCAGGGATAAAAAATGAGCTGTTTCCTCTAGCAAGGGCTTCCAGACCACACTACACCAGCCACTTCAAACTGGCCTGTGCCAAATCAGGATTTGCCTCTGTTAGCAGTGGTTTGGTGGTCGGACTTGCTCTCAAAGTCTCACTGCCAAGGACTTCTGACCAACACAAAATTGACTCGGAGTGCTGTATACACCTGGCCAATGGTTCTGCCAGGGTCTCTTCCACTCTAAAGCAGCAAATGCAGATGCCAGCTCCTCAGCTGAAAGATACAGATTTTTCTGTTCCCCTCCTTCTCTCATTCTCACTGAGTCCTGCCTCTGATATGGTAAGTGCATGAGCCTACTGCAGGGCTGGAGATCTGGGCTAAGATATGCACACTGGTCTGAGCAAGACTCAGGGTTTATGGTGAGGCTGTGAAGCACTCCAGAGCTTTTGGGGAAACTGGATTTGATGCTTTAATATGCACAATAAAAACATCAGAGTTACATTGGTACTTGCATTACAGCTCTATGTTAAGTGATTTCTAATTTTTTTGATACTTAATTTACGATTGTCCTGCCTCAGTTATTTTATATAGTAACAGAGAGGCTCATTCCAATTGTAGAAAAGGGACCATTTGGCCACATTTTTCATCCCAGGGAACAGAGACTCTAATCCCACGGCTTTTACTGAATGATGTGCCAAATCCTCATTCAAACAGGCAAATTACCTTTAAAAAGTTACACATAGGTGAATGGTTGTAGGATCATTCTGCCTACAGAAAGTACTTGTTGGTTTAATTTGCTCTTGCATTGTCTTTAGTCTGTCCTGGTATGACTACTGAAACTGCAGCAAGCCATCCTGTTGAAATGAAGTCCAGGTATTTTTGTCTCCACAGCTGCAAGAGAGCAAGTCATGAACGTCATGCTCTCAATAAAGCAGAATCTTCTCAGTGAGTAGTTTGCCAGTGGCAATACACCAAAATTTTGAAACCAAGAGTACAGCAGGTATATGGATTTTGACAGAAAATTAAATTATAATAGACAGTTCTATTTCCTTGCCTCCTCAATTACTTCTGTTAATGATATATTCAGATCAATAAAACTATGTTAACTAAAACAGAAAAAGGAATTGCATCAGCTAAGTTTGGAACCTATTCCTAAATCTTTCAAATTGCTTTCCGTAAATGAAGAAATTATTTTCCCAGCTCTCTTGGGAGTGAAATTTTCCTTTTTCAGACGAAAAAGTAACTTGCATGCAAGGCAGAAATCAAATGAATACTGTGATAGGGTGATGCTTTTTTCGGGAACATTTTGCTCCACCATAGCATGTAAATACTGCTATGACAGGCATTCTTGCTTTAACCACATTTTCCTTGTCAGCAATCCTCCCTTTTTGTCCATTTCTATCAGTCACTTGTGACGTGTCTTTACTCTTTATTGCCTGACAATATCTGGCCTGTGATAACTACCAATTTTCATGTTCATAATAATCACATCACTGTTGCCATCTACCGCTTTTTTGCTTTCAGCTTTGTGGTTTTGAGCTTATCATAAAAAACAAAAAACTGCTCATCAGTCTGAGAAGTCATCAAACAACACCTAGAACAACATACATTTATACTGGGAGAATGGCAAAGAGACATCCCACTGCACTAATACCACCACTGTGGAGGCTAATGTCAATGCAATGAAAACAGTATTAATCTAAATTCTCATTTGAGTTTCACTCAGATTTACTGCACAGATTGCTCCTGCAGAAGTACATCTCAGATCCCTAAATAACAAGCAGTACTGACTCTCTGAGTGATGTCTTTAGTGCCAATTTGGGAGCTGTATGAACAACAGCAGTTCCAAAGGTGGAGTTCAGAAATTGTGGGGTTGACTATACTTTAATTGACTGATATTCAGAGTGTTATTAATGAACATGTGTTTCCATTTCTGTAAGATTTTTTCAATATGTCTGGCCATGTGTGCTATTTGCTTAGTAATCCTCAAGTGTGAATTTCAGGTGTGAATTTACTTAAGTGACTTGCCAGTGGCAGGGGATGAGATGGCACAAAAGAAGGTGAAAGGTTAAGGGGCTGGTTTCTCCTCTATTAATGCCAATTGTTTCAAGGCAGGAAGTGTGGCCTTGGGGGTAGCAAAGCAGTGCTGTCTTCCCCTTCAGGCCAGGCTGGAACTGAGTTTATTGATGCTGAAAAGAAAGGTACACAGTGCTGTGATCCAAACTCAGCACTGGAAGTGGTTTCTTCAAGAAATATTACAGTCCTAGAGAGCACATGGATTGTGAAAGTACTCACACACTTTCATTCTAGTGCTTTTGTCCTATAGCCACCATGTTTCCTCATGCTGAGCTGTTATACTGATCTGCATTCTGTGACAAAGTCTTCAGTTTGTGCAGAAATTTTGCAAATTTACTGGCAAAGCATCAGATAAAGTTCAAAAGAGGCAGATAATATTCATCGGCATATTGATTCAGTAGAACAATGCTTTTATTCATTCTGGGCCATGGAAAATAGCTGGCTACTTCTCTTCTGACACTTAGCAGTACAAAGCTAGTGCTTTCACACCCAAGTTACCAACTTTTCTTATATCATGCCAAATTTTCTTGATTGACCCAGTCTCCTGAGCACTGATTTGGAGCAACCTGATCTGACCGGACCTGCTTTTCCTTTCTAAAAGAATTTGTGATTTTTACAGATCTAAAACTTTGGTTTACAATTCCATGTTATCTCAGTGAGAAGTTAACTGCATGTCCTTCAATGCTTCCAAGCAGGGTAAAATTCTCTCCGCTATGATTCAGTGCTGAAATATTGCAATGAGTAGATGACCCTGTCCAGACACTATAAAAGCTTTGTCCCTGGCCCTTGTAAGAAAGGAATAGAAGGGAGATACAAGATTATCTTCTTATCTGATTCCTTTTCCCATCGTGGTTATCAAAACTGCAGGGAGGAAAAAGTAGGGATTGGAGGGGCAAGGCAGAGCTCTGCTTATCCTTGTTCTGCTTTGCTGCTCCAGAGGGAGGTTTTCTGAGGAAGTCTGAGAAGATAAAAAAAATAAGTCAAGTCCTTAAAATTTCATAGTTTCAACTAAATTGCCATAATAGTCTATTTTTTTAACAGTATTAGAATGATGGGGGTCACTTCCCTTAGTGTCCTGCATAGGATTCGTCCACTTAATTTATGCAAATTACTTATCTATAGGCAAAAAAGTCCTCTGATGAAAGTGTTTCATTTAGCTGCGTTGTCAGTGGAGAGATGTAAGAGTCTTTGAGGACCTCAGAGAAAGACCCTTCTCTGATGAATTCATTTATGTGGAACAGGTTCTCCTTGGCCAATTCCTTAGCGCCTCTCCTGCTGTGCTGTGTCAGCTTCATCACCAGCCTCAGAGCCACCCTTAGGATTTTGCTCAGGTGTCTTCAGACTCAGCTTCTTTTGGTGTACCCTCAGTGACAATGACCATGTTTGTAAAATATTGCTCCTTGGAGTCTGTTTCTCCCATTTCTTTCTCAATTTCCCTTTTAACCTGGCTTGTGCTGCCAAATTAACACCAGCTAAATCTTGGAGGCAGGATCAGTGGGCACGGTAGGGCACAGCTCCTGTGACAGGGAGTGGAATTTCCTGAGAGATCAACTTTAGCAGCTGGGTCCATTGAATGGGACTGTGCAGCCTGGACATGGACCCATCCTTTTCCCCTTGCTGTGCTGAGAGGAACTGCAGCTGTGCAGCTGGAAGGGAGGGCACACATCTCTAGAGCCAGTGCAGAGAATGAGAGTTCAACCCCTGCTCGCTGCATCCCACCACAGGGCTGCTGCTCTGCAATGGGCAGGGGTTTTTATCCTTATAAATATTATTTGTGACTGTGCTTTTCTCCTCGTCTTGAACAATGCCTTCTTGGGTCAGATCAATCACAGCAAATCATGTCATGTTAAGCTTGTAGTGTGGGTGTTGGACAATAGTAATTGAAATTTTTTATGAGCTCCAGAGAGAAAACAAGCATTCTATAAACAAAAACTAAATAAAAAATAAAATTTAAAAATTCAAGTTAAAATTAAAATTAATGTTTTGTGTCTTCTTAGTGATCCATTTGAAAATGTGATTGCTGTCTCTTGTAGATGAAATAACTCTACAGCTTTCAAACACAATGAAATTAACTGAGCAGGTCTTTTCTCTGTCTTGCAATACCCAAGCTGACTTCACATCTCCAGTTTAAGACAAGTTCTGTCATGACAGAGAAAAAAATGCCAGACAAATACCTGCACTGAGGTCAGTACAGGATTAGGCCTCCATCAGTGGTGTCAGCCAATATGAATTTTAGGGTAAAAGTTGTCCAGAGTCTAGAGGTGAGGAAGAGTTATTCCATGTTTAGGTATTATGCTTATCTCCTGACTGTAAATGCCTTTGCACATCAATTATCCTTCCTGCATAGGTCTGAAATTTGGGGTTACAAAAAATAATTAAAACAAAAAACACCACAAGCGTCTGTCAATAACAAACCCCCCCAAAAAATTTTATTGCTACTGTATAGATTACATTAGTCTTACTTTACACAACTTAAACTAGTTTTTTGCAAAGCCCTGAGCACAGGCTGGAATAAAGTCTCAACATGCTAATTCCTTATCTTTTTACAACATACAATTGAAGTTATTTGAAAATCATAGTTTTGATTGCACTAGTTAGTGATAACATTTTATTTAAAAAAAATATGCAGTTTCTGAATTATATGTATTGGCACCTGCTTAGTAGGGGGGTTTTGACAAGGAAACATTTGTCTGCTTGTATTCAAGAGTATGTAATGAACAATGGATGTTGCCAGAAGAAAATAGCAAACTATTATAAAATGAAGATGTAACAGTAATCTGGAAAAACAAGATAACAATCAGAAAACAGTTCTAGAAAACTGCCTGCAGTGTTGGTGCAAACTGGAGTAGTCCTTTGGGCTTTATAGAGTTGTGATTAATTACTTCAGCTGACAAACCCAACACATTAAATTTCCTTCTCATTCTCTCCCACCATCTATGTAAGACAGTAAAAGGAAGAAATAAATAAGAAATGAAAAACACATTGTCTCATAGATGAAAATGAACTCTGATGCTCAGAGTTCCTCACTGATCTTGATGTCTGCAGGGCTGCTGCTTTCACATGTTCTCACTCCTCTCTCTGTCTGCAGTTGCTGTTGTGCTGTAACTTTCCCTCGTCTTAAGTTTGTTAATTTAAACACAGATTTTGTCCCTTTCACCTAGAAGGCAAGGAGCTGGACAACAGAAAATTGGAATACCATGTTTTCCTAGCTTTACATCTAAAATTTTATAATGGGAGAAAATACTCTGAGAATATTGATTTTAACACTGTGAAAGCAATAGGAAAAAACTTGTCCCTGGAGGACAAGAATAAACTAAAATTCATTTGTAAGCAAAAGAGAAAAAATAGTAGCCAACAGCACATGAATACGGTAGACTTATGTATATGACCTAGCACAGGTGTAGTAACCACATTTGCTTGGGACTATAAACTTGTCATCCTGAGGAAATTTTGGAGTAAAAGAGCCCAAACAAGCTGGCAGTCCTCCTCTGTGATACCCTAGTTTGACAAACATTTAATATAACATTTCTCTCAACTATTCCATTTTGGCGCGAAAGCAGGACACAGACAGCATTGTTTTTCTCAAAGGAACAGGCAGATGTATTTGTAAAAGGTAAGATATTCAAGCACAGCTAGTTGAAGCACAAGTGGCAGCTTTGTCCCATGTTCCAGGTTTAATGCTGACAAATGGTGCAGATACACTCAGAAATGAGAGGCAAAGGATGAAGCTCTGAACAAGCTCAAAGGGCCTTTCACTGTGAGCACAGAACAATCTCAGTTTAGAGTAATGTCTTTCCAGTTTTGAGTGAGGTAGGTGTGGGTAGACAGAGTTAAATCATATAAGTCACTTATGTAAAAAATGTAAATCTGGTCTACTTGTTCACAGGTGTTTGAGGACAATGGGATCATACTCTTGATGGAACACAAAGGGTTGCCACTGAAACCAAAGGATCCCAAACCCAGAGGATCACCCACTGATTGACAGGGGGAGAAAACAGCCTGTGAATCATCAGAACAATGTCCACTGAGGGAGCAGCAGCAGTTACAAAGAGCTGAAGGTTGTAGCTGCTCCAGTTAGGCCTGCACAAGCATTTCTGTCCCTGAGATAAAAGACACACAACCTCTGTGTATAATCTGGGTTTAAGATGTCATCGCTCATCATATCCTTTCCTAAGCAAGGGATAGAGGAAAACAGAAAAAGGTGAAGGGCAAGTCAAGAACCACAGAATGAAACTCTCTGTACAGATCCCCAGGAAGGAGACAGTGTTAAAAAAGAGACAAAAGGGCTGAATTTGTGAATCTATTGGATTAAGGCCCAAATAGTGTATTCCATCCAAGCAGGGGGAGAGGGCAGACCTACTTGGTCTGGCTCTGATTGGGTTTGTGATTAATCTGTTTAATTTCACTTGAAGTTTCTTTCTCAAGCCCTTTAATTAATTTAAACGTATGTAAAGTACTTCCAAAGTCATTCTGCAGGTTGGGCAGATGTAAGATGAGCAGTTTTGTAGCATTTTCCAGGGCATTTAGAGAATGTCAAACCTTACTGGAATCCCAACAATTGCAGTGTCACTGACAGACATGCAGTGTGCAATATCATCATGAACAGCCCTCAGGACATGACAACAAAGTTATTTTACCCTTGACAGGAAATTCAATCGTCTTTTTTTAAATTGTTTCCCCTCCTTTTCTAGGAGCAAACAGGAATAGGATGAAAAGATGTAGTTGAGCAGTAAATAATTAATTTCTATGATTTAAAAGGAGTGGGTTTTTTTCCCTTGCTTAAAATTTATCATTTTAGTTTGAACAGTGTCTGTTTGATATCTGTGGTTTCAGAGAAGGCTGTTCAAGTTGGGAGAAATTGTTTTCCTGGCTGTACCATGTATCTTCATAAAGCCAGTAATGTACCTGCAATTTGAGGATCATTTTTCTTTCTCTTTTTGAAATATCTAGTTAGAAAGGAAATCACTCAGGCAGGAGTGCAACAAAAAAAATTAATTATTGCAGAGAACTTATAATACAATGGTAAGAATCGTGTTTGCCCTGTTGGATATAGATATGATCGGGAAGAAGAATGATCAGGAGGCCCACACTGTTTCTCTGGGATCAGAGGTGGTGCTCATCAAAGAAAGATCTCATCTGTACAGAGATTCCCTGTATTGCTTCATCACTGGCTTTTCTATGAAGACCCCCAAACCTCACTGAGTGAAATGATCTCATTATATTGGATACTGCTAATACTTGTAAGGGGGATTAGCACAAAGGCTTAGCTGGATTGTAGCAAACCACACAGATTGGATCCATAAGGATGAGACAAAGGCACTGTAAAAAAAATTATATTCCTGAATAATTTACTCTGTTAATGCCAACAGAGGGTGACATCAATCCCCAGCTCTTAACAAGCTGTGTCTACAATGGGAGAGGGAAGGGACAGGAAAGCAGGACAGTGAGGAAGATGTGGTATAATGATCACTGAGGATGTGAGTAAACTTGAGTTCTGCCCTAAATTCTTTTCATGTTTAATATCAGATCAATAAAATATTCTGTAGAAGAAAAAGAAGTTATATTATTTTATAACTATCTGAAAGCTGAGCAGAGAAACTGGTAAAATTAGTAGCAGAAATATATTCTTACCAGAGAAAAAATGGATACGATGCAAAAAGAAAATTCAATAGTTGGATTTTCCTGTGTTTCTTCTATCTATATATTGGTTTATATTATAGAGTGCCTTTTTTCTCAAAGATAAGCTTCACTTCAGAATGAGATAATGTCCTTTTCACAGATCTGGACATTTGGGACTGCAGAGTAAAAAGAGTATCACTGAAATGCCAGCAAAAGGTGTATAAACAGTTGCACACTGTGAAAGGAGATTAGGCAGTCTTTATCCACACCACTGAAATATCAAAACATCTCTTTCTGGTCTGCAGTACAGATGTGACAACCAAAGAATCTGAATTATTCTGTTTTCCACTCTCTTCTGTCATGCTCTTTTTGGCACTTTGCACAAAGTAGATGGATTAGTTATGAAGAGCTCTGCTGATATTACAGAAAAAAAAGGTATTTGTTGAAATACAATTCTTTAAATAACTTCATTGGTAGGTTGACCCTCATGGAAAACAGGTGCCCTCCAAAGCTGCTCTGTCACTCTCCTCTTCAAATGCAGAAGGGAGAGAAAATGCAATGAAAATGTCATGGATTGAGACAAGAACAGGGGTCACTCACCAGTGACCATCATAGGCAAAACAATCTCAGCTTGGGGAAATTTAATTAAACTTGCTACCAATCAAATCAGTATAGGATAATGAGAAGTAAAACCAAATCTTAAAATACTTCCATCTCATCGCTCCCTTCTTCCTGGGCTCAACTTCACTCTCATAATTCTCTAGCTTCTCCTCCCTCCCACGGAAGAGGGTCCTCCACAGACTTCTCCAGTGTGTTTCCCATGGGCTGCATTTTTTCTTCCAGCATGAGTCCCTTCCACAGGGTGCAGTCCTTCAGGAGAAAACTGTTCCAGTGTAGGCCCCCCATGGGGTGGCACATCCTGCCAGCAAACCTGTTCTGGTGTGGTCCCCTCTCTCCACAGCTCCTGCCAGGAGCCTGTTTCAGTGTGGGTTTCCCACAGGGTCACAGCTTCCTTCAGGCACCCACCTGCTCTGTTAGAGGGTCTTCACTCACTTCAAATGGATTTTTGCTCCATCACAGACTTTCATGGGCTGCAGGGGCACAGATGNCTCACTCTCCTCTTCAAATGCAGTAGTTATCATGGGCTGCAGGGGCACAGATGCTTCACCATCATCTGCACCATGGGCTGCAGTGGAATCACTGGTCCAGCACCTGGAGCACCTGCTCCCCTTGATTCCTCATGACCTTGGTGTCTACAGGGCTGCTGCTTTCACTTGCTCTCACTCCTCTCTCTGTCTGCAGTTGCTGTTGTGCTGTAACTTTCCCTCTTCTTAAGTTTGTTAGCCCAGAGGAGATACCACTGTGGATACTGGGCTCAGTCCTGGCCAGCTGTGGGTCTCCCTCTTTTGGAATCAGCAGGCACTGGCTCCACTGGACATGGGGGAGTGTCAAGTAACCACACAGATGACACCAGTCCCAGAAAAACCTGACCAAGCAAACTCCATAAAAATATGTGGCACTTCTAATCTCAGAGGACATGTACCAGACTGGTCATCCTGCAAGAACCTAGACATTGTCCAGCTGTTGAGATCATAATATTGTTTTGCTGATAGCAATTCAGTTGCTGGAGTTAGCTAATTTCTGCCAAAGGTAGACCATGGTGTTCAAACTGGGGAGGAAAGCTGATCATTACAGGTAATTAGTTTTATCTGTATGAAGATACAATTACAGTGGGAGGTATGTGAATGTTAACTGCCTTCTAGCTTCACTGAGGAAGACTACTATTGACTACTATTCATTACGTGGGATGAAATCCTTTTTTAATTTTTCTCTGAAGGGGAAGCAATTTGATTCATTTATTAAATAACATATAGAGAACAGGCCTGTTCCCAAACCATATACTGCTCAGATATTGACACTTCCCACTTCTTCTGTGTTTGTCTCTTTTCATGGAACTACTTACTCAAAGAAAAGTAATAATGGAGAGAATTTTAAATACTCACTCATGATATTTATAAAGTTGGGCTCTTCATCACAGTCAGCTGTTCAGTGCCCTAATTAGACTTTGTAAACCCATTCTCCTGGCACAAGAAAAGTCACAGGGTTATTTGCACTGTGGTCTCAGGGAAAGACAATCAGCTAAGACAACGACATGCTAATTAGCAACTGCGACTTCAGGCTTATTGGTTTGAAAGGAGGAGTCATTAAAGTAAATTTAAACAGACCTTAAGACCACACTGTTTCAGGATTTTTTGTCTCTAGGTAGTAAGCTCTTGTAATCCTCTGAGGTGTTTATCTCTATTACATTAAATTTCAGTCTTCTAAAACTGGTCCCTTAACTCTGAGCAAATCTGAGTGTGCTGCCCATGTTGCCTTACTGATGATTCTGATGTGGGAGCCCAAAAGAAGTAGTTTGGGCCAAATGAGTTCAAAATAATATTTGTCCAGCTTCCTAGTTTATCTGAAGAGGTTCCAGCTCAAAACTACCTCATATGTATAGAGTAGCAACTGTAGATACCATTTCTGAGAGAAGACTGTTTTGCCCTTCCAAAATGATGCTTCTGATGCAGCCAAATTAATACTGTCAGGATTAACCTGAAATTACTCTTCCTACATCCCAGAATGTGATGCTTTTATTCTAGGATTTTTTTTTCCGGGAAGAATTTTATAGTGGGCTGATCATTTCAAAATATTGGGATTTGTTTTGGGATAAAGTGTTCACTGGAAGTGTTTTTTGGAATAAAGTGTTCACTGGAAATGCCATGCAATTTCTATTCATTAACAATCTTATTTAATTTAACCAGGAGATATTGCATTAGGAGAGAACCTTTCTAAGTCACCCCCATATATTAAGTGAACTTTGAGTTTATTCCTTGACAGCTCAGCATGAAAAAGTACCTGTTTCTGCAGCTGAAAGAAATGTGTGAACAGTTATATTAGAAAACTGTTAATAGAAGTCTGGGGATCACACTTTGGGCTGAAAGTGTAAGGACATCTTTAGTGGGTAAAGTGCAGGAATGCTCAGGGAAGCGAATACACTGAAAATCCATATTCCACTCAAGACTGTCACTAACGCCTTATTAATTCCAGGAGGACTGAGCCTGCATGGCTGTACAACCTGGATTTGAGGTAAGGCCTTCTGGATGCTGCCATTTCTGTGTGCTTTGTTAAAAGGAAAGTGCTTTGTTCAAAAGAAAATACTTAGTACAGGAATTCACTCCTGCATGCAGATAGATTTAAAAACAAATCGACACCTTATGCTTATCAATTAAATTAAAATATTGATAAACATATAGCTTTTTTTTTTTTTCCCTCTATCAAATGCATCAGTTCTGGGCCTGTCACGACAAGAAAGACATGGATGGGCTGCAGCAAGTTCAGAGAAGAGCAGCAGAGCTGGGGAAGGACTGGGAGCACAAGTCCTGTGAGGAGCAGCTGAGTGACCTGGGGTTGTTTAACCTGGAGAAAAGGAGGCTCAGGGGGGGACCTCATCACTCTCTACAACTGCCTGAAAGGAAGTGATAGGCAGATGGGGGTCAGTCACTTCTCCCAAGTAACAAGTGGTAAGGCAAGAGGAAATGGCCTTAGGTTGTGCCAGGAAAGGTTTGTATTGGAAATTTTAATGTCATTCTTCACTGAAAGGGTTGTTAAGTATTAGAACAGGCTGCCCAGGGGAGTGGTGGAGACACCATCCCTGGTGGTATTTAAAAGACAGGTAGATTCAGCATTTAGCAACGTGATTTAGTGGTGGGCTTGGCAGGGGTTAATGGTTGGGCTCTGTGATCTGAATTCTATGATTCTGAGTACTAGAGACTTGCAAGAATATGAAATTGTAGGAAGCTTTTCTCATACTGCAACATTATAGTATCCTTCCATATTTGCTTTTGTCTGTCTCGTGGTAATATCCACAGACCTCTTGCTGTTATACAGATTCTTAGAAAGGCGTATGATTCTCAGTAGGGATAATGGAAGTGACAGTGACAGAACAAATTACAAAGGTAAAAGAAAACCCTGAACAGGAAGATTGCCTTACTGAATTAGGCATATTATCTATTATCATTAAAATAACTATAATTTATCTGATGGTAATGTGACAAAACCAGGCTAACTTAAAAGTAAAGTATGATGACACACAGAAAATGTGATTTTATGATGTCTTCTCTGTGACCTGAGTTTTGATAATTCCAGATAATTCCTGATGGATGCTGAAATAACCCTAAAAGTAGTAAAAACTGAGCTATTTTTTCACTGTATTCCCTCACAGCCACACTATACCTGTGTTTTTATAAATGGTCAGTGAGTTTTAGTATCCACCAAGAGACAGTTGATTTTTTGTTTTTGGAGAGTGAATGCTAGATGCATGCCTGATATCAGCAGAAAAAGAGAGTAGGACAAAGAATGGCACCCTAATGTCCCTTTTGTTTCTCAAAACATGGATCTGAATTAACAAACTTTTTTGCAGCTTAGCCTGCACCAAGAAGTTTTTCTTAGGGATTTCTCTCACCAAGATGCATGCAAGATTGTTATTAATTCCTTTTAAATTCTCCTCAAAACACATTTCCTCAAGAAAAACATATGGCTTACCCTTCAGGACCTCCAGCATCTGTTTTGCCTTAAATTTTGATTTTAAACTTTCTTCTCAATCCTTCTTCCTACCACAACACAGGAACTTTTTTCTGCTCACCTCTTGCATCCATCTTCACAATTCTGAGACATGGTGTGTCTCCCATCAAACCTGCTGGGCAGTAACCAGAACAAACCAGCCCTCATACCCTAGTGGGGTTCAGAGCACCACAAAACTCAGCTCCTGTTTTAACGGGCTGCTAGACCCTTCTCTGAAGGTTGGGAGTTAGTTTTTTGCATTGGAAGTGCACTGTCTCTGTCTGCCTTTATGTCCATCTCCATGCTTGTGAGCTGGCATTTGTCTGGTGAGTAGGTTGGCCTTAGAACTGATTATTCGTTTCAGTGATTTCCTAGAATCTTTACATTTAAATGTCTCTTCCTCCCTTCCTCCCTTCCTCCCTTCCTCCCTTCCTCCCTTCCTCCCTTCCTCCCTTCCTCCCTTCCTCCCTTCCTCCCTTCCTCCCTTCCT
>VYXD01013618.1:337504-379248 GCA_013397195.1 Hylia prasina
AACTTCTGCTAATCTTTGCCTTCACTCCTCAAGCCTGTATCTCCAGGGATGTATCAAACACAAGGGTCTTCTCTCGTTTTCACATTCACCATTCAGCCAGTTTCTGTGCACACTGTAATTATGGCTGCTACTTTCCCCCTAAACATAACAGGAAAATTAGAAGCTTTCACTTCTTCCCTCTTGTGTAATCTCCCACTGGATCAGAATGCTTGCCCAGAAGTGACAGAATCAGCCTACTTTAAATCTCTACTTTAGAGCATCCATATTTGAAGACTGTTTCTGACATTATGTACTTAGGTCTGCCATCAGTGAGAAGGGCAAACCACTTCCCAGGCCCTGCTTTGAAACCCTCTTCTGCGTTTTGCATTGCAGAGATGCAGAGGCTGTGCCTCTCCCATGCCTGTAGCCCGGTGTGCTGGGTGCTATGTAGGTGGGTGACATCCTACATCCCTGAGCAGCCTGGCAGCCTCCACTTCCCTGGCACAGCACAGGATGTCCTGGGGCTCAGCACCTGCTCTGCAGGGTGGGCTGTCCCAGACCTGCTCATAGCAATGCCTCTTTGGAGGTGCCCAAAAGAAGGGAGCTGCAGAGGACCAGTCTGACGCACTTTCACACTGATACCCAATGATCTGAACCACCAGAAGCTGATTCTTGCTATTGGGTGAAGTTATCACAAATTTATTGGTCAAATTGAGCCAACCAGCTTCCAGATTTGACTGCAGCATTATTGTGCTCTCTGCGCCCTAGATATCTTGTGGAACTATGGCATGGATGGAATCATGTCTCTCCTCGTTCCCCAGCTGTTTTCATTTTGGGAATATTATAATTTCTCTGCCTCCTTCACCATGCCTGCAATCTCTCAGCAATCATTTCTGGGACAAATTGATGTTCTTTTTCCTGGTTTTGTATGTTTGGGTTTTTGTTTGGATTTTGTGTTGTTTATCCTCACTTGAAAATGTTCTTTCCTGTAGATCTGAGTGAGGACTTTTAGCCATTCTTATTGAAAAGGAAATGGAGTGAAAAGAGTGAAGATGTTTTCTCACACACCTTCAATAATGAAATATCAACAAGGAACTCTGGATGCAAAAAACATTAAATAAAAGAATCACTTTCAAAGGCAGAAAACATAGCCTATTGAAGGCTTTTGTAAAGTACTTATCCATAAAAAGAAGTAATCTTCTTTGCTCTGAAAGATCACAGTCTTCCTCTGTAAAGGAAGGGCCTGGCCCAAGCAAGGTATGTTGCTGTGACAAGCAATAAAGGTGGAAATGAGTGATTGCTTTAACATCCTCTCCCAAAATAATCTGCATCTACCTCTGGCTTTCTACTTGTATTTCACAAGAAAAATACTTCTATGATGTGTCTGTGAGTGAAAGGCTTATGTTTCAGAAAGTACATCTACTCACTGCTGCCAGCAGAAATAATAAAGGTGACAGGCTTTCCCATATGAAGACACGCTCCTGTCATGTTTTTATAATCATTACTTTATTTAAAATGGAAAAATCCTCCTCCTCCCACTCAGCATGTCTGCAGGACCAGATGCTTGTATTAAAAGCTGCATTACTCATTTAATTTTTTTTCTTCATCTCTTCTAACATGAAACCTACAGGACTACGAATTTAGAAAAACAAAATGCTGTAATAAATCGAAAAAAACCCCTTTTATACATTAAAAACCACTTTGGATCCCTGCATTCACAGTCCATTCTGAGCCCAGGAAGAGGGGGACTCCTGCATGGGGCCACACAGACATGGGGAAGCAGCTTCTTAGGCTGAAGCTGGGATAGAGTCAGCTTGTGATGGACCCCTAATGTCACTGTGCCTAATTTTTCTATGCTGTTTTTCCTGTCCAGATACACACAGGAGAGGTTCCTCTAGGCAGAAGTACTGCAGTCCTGCCCTTGCCCTACACGTCCTTTCCTGATTACCAGAGACAATCTCTGCTCCTTTTTCTCTTCTGCTTCTTCTAGAGCAGACTCAAAGCCAGCTGTGTTGGTGGAGGCATTGCCATGGTTTTAGGGAGCTTAGGTCTGGCTCTGCACAGCTGGAAGTAGAATTCTCTGCCATGACTTTTATTACTATTGTTGTTATGAAACACAGGTTATTTGGTCTATTTTTCTGGCAGACGTCTGCTGAAGTGGCAAATGTCTGCCATTCAGTCCTAATTTCTGTGGTCAACAGACACCCTTGCTGCATGACCTAGTACTTTTTCGTTTTTCTTTCATTACTTCTTTATTTTCGTGCAAGGCCCAGGGCAGAGGTGCAATCAAATATTCTCTTGTGATGGAAGCTGTTCCTGCAAGAAGGCAAACTTCTTTCTTAGAAGAAGAAGGAGGGTTTTGCTGGTCATTGAAAAATAGGTTGGAAGGGGGATTTGTAATGAGAGCAAGGTGCTCCCCATCTCCATTCCATGAAGCTTTTTGTGTATGTATGAGAGAGGCTGAGACGAGCTCCCTTCTCTGTGCAGGTGCAACTGAGAGCAGCAGGAGGTCAACCCAGGTTTTTCCTTGGTTGAAATGGGCTCTGCCACAGCATTAGCAGGGTGGAACAAGTTTTGACCTCTCTCCTGTCTCCCTCAGCATCCTCAATGCTCTCAGACTGCAGAGAAGCCAGAAAAAAAGCCAGAGCCATGGAGAGGCAGGGATGGAAGAGAAGGGCTTTCCATCAAGTTTCTGTTCCTACCCATGCTTGAACTAAAATAATTCACAGGGAGATGCATAATTTTGTACATTTACTTATCCATGAAGTATTTTCCAGAAATCAGTTCTGATTAAAAAATACAAAGAACTTCTTGTATTAAGTGCTAAAGAAATACTTTATTACTGCTGACATACAGATAATTGAAACCATTTGGAATGTACGACATTTTTAATAAAAGCACCACTGGTTACAAGAAATATCTCCTGTTCCCCACACACACTCCCCCATACTTGAGATGAAAACGTTGTGGTTTCAAAAGCATGTCTCTGTCTTTTCCTCTCGTGAGAATACCTGAAAACAGAAGTTTTTCCTTGTAATGAACAGGGTCAGATTGCTTCTTGGCTGCCTATATTTCCTACTAATACATAAATAGGCCTGAGTCCAGAAAGTTTATCTGCACCCAGAATCCTACATCTTGATCAGTTTCCACTGTGTTTTAAAACTAACAACATTTTTACTTTGTTTTGTGCAAAATGGTCTGAGATTTTACTCAGCTTTTTACACCTGCTAGGCTACAGTTCTGTTTCTGATGTTCAGACTACTCTATCATATAACCTTCAAAACAAAAAGGAGAAAGTGTTACACCCTTGACCAGGAGGTACAAAGCAGCATGAAATAAATAAGACAAGTTAACCAGGTTTTGATTTGCTAAGCTGTAAGAAAATAAAGTCTCAGTGTCTGTCTGTCCATCTGCCTGGATAGATATCCAGTCATCTCACTCTCATTGTTCTCACACGCTTGGATTTTACTTTGTAAAACAAAACCCAGATCAGTGTTACAAAATTAAATATTTGGAAATAAATATAAGGAACTTAAAACTTAAATAAAGGGAATGTTATTCAGTTTGAGCTGAAAAAAAAATGGCAGATGAAAAACTGTAAGGTTAAGTGCAAAAAAGGTATCTAAAATAATTTCAAAGGAGATGTTTTAAAATTGCCATGACAGCAGCCTTTCAATTGTGTGCTGAAGAAACTGGAAAGTTACTAATGATGCTCCTGATACTTCTGCTCCTACAGTCCAGAAGTCTGCCTTCAACTTCAAAGGGAATGACGCTCACACCTTCTGTTTGCAATATAAATTTCTCTTCATGCTCAGTCTACAAAACAACAGATAGCTATGCTCTTTCATGTGTACCAGAAGATATGCAAAGGAAAAGTTCCCACTGAGATGAACTCAGCTCAAAGTCTTCTGCCCAGGCTGTGGAAGGCTCTTTTCTGAATCTCTGTGCAGCTGCTGTTACAAAGCTGCTTGTTAGAGCACACTGGTGTGCTCTCAGCAAGCCAGCTGTTCAGCTGGTGGGAATGGTTGAATCTCCCTGACATCAGTGGAGATTCAACCATTTATCCCAGCACAGCAGTTGAGCTGACAAATTCATTCCTCTCCCAGGCAGGTCTAGGGTGTCTGGTCCAATCAAATCTGCACCAACCTTAGGTTCCCTCATCACAGCAATCATAGAGGTGAAAATATTAATATATTACCCAACTGTTTGGTACATAGTGTCTGAGGGCCAGGAGCCAGCAAAAGCGGCAGTGTAACGTGGGTATCAACATCAGGCCTGAACTCAAGGTTGAATCAGGGATGCTGAGTCTGTGCCTGCCTTCAGCTGCTCAGTACCCCCAGGTTGTGGTGGCCCCTGTGAGAGCATTTGGCCACCAGATAATGGTGCTGTATGCCAATTTTATACTTGAAATACCATGTTCGTGCCATCAGTGAAGATGAAGTAAGGAGTGAAATTTGTGGAAAACATATTTTTTGACGAATTTCTGTTATTCCATGAGCAAAATTACTGTAAAATTGCAGTATTTTTGGAAAATTGTTTCCCACTTAAAAAACCTCAGAATATATTTTCTTTGCAGTTTTGTGTGAGGTGTTTTCATGGAAACTTTCAAAGCAGATAGTCATGTTTTCTGGCTGTATTTTTATTCCGCTTTGGCAATTATTGATCACATGGTCTAGCTTACAATTCTCTGATTCTCTTGCATTAAGAACAGGAGGTGAAACCATGCTGATTTTGTTTTCCACAAGAGTATTTTATATTGTGAATCTTTCTGCTAGATAACTAGGTGGTAATTATTAACTCATCCATCTTTAATAGTTGAAGCAAAAGTGGGACATGACTGCTGTGATTCACAATTAACTGTATATTTCCTTTTCATTATCAAGGCACACTATGCTAGGTGAGGATTTGATCTGTCAAGTTTATAACATACATCTTTCCTTGGTCTAGGGGTACTGCATTTTTCCATCTGTATGTGTATATGTGTTCTGGCCATTCCAATATTTTTAGCACTCACCTTGTCTTGATTTGACAAGGCTGCCTTTACCTGAGAGTGCTTTCACTTCCCTCTTTCTTCTTTGTTGTCCTCACACTGAGTACCAAGAGTAACTTTTCACCAAAGGGAACTCATCACTGAGCGTGAGTGAGCACCTCTCATGACACACAGAGGAGTAATTGCCGCACCAGGATCTGTTGCATTGTCAGGAGAGGAGAGAAATACTTCATTCAAAGACAGTTATAGATATCAAAGGATGCACAGACAGGTACAGGGGAAGCACATGTAGCAGATGTAGCATCAGATGCCTACCTTTCTGCAAAAATGTCCCAGAAATGCCAAAAACTGTAGGATGTAGGCACACGTTGCAAAGAAGCCCTTGGTTACATATGAGTATGAATAACAAACTGCTTGGGACTATGGTTCCTGTTGAGTTCAGAGGCTGGAAAGTGCAGCTTCTTCACTAAACTGCTGCTAGAGAAACTCTTTGAGGTCTCCAGCAGGGGCTCCATGAAAAGCAAGAGGTATTTCAGATTGATCTTATGTGACAACATGGCTGTGGGAGCTGAGAGATGCAGGTGTGAACTGCTTCCCTGGGATGCTCCAGCCTTTCACACCTCTGCTAGAAATAGTGATCCTCTGTATGTTTGTTTATGGCTCTGAGCATATCGAAGACAAGCCACTGTGCACACATACTGAAACACACTGGAATGAACCTGGAC
This sequence comes from Hylia prasina, assembly GCA_013397195.1. NCBI lineage: Eukaryota > Metazoa > Chordata > Aves > Passeriformes > Sylviidae > Hylia > Hylia prasina. Next base: position 343,199 of record VYXD01013618.1, read on the forward strand.
CCTTTGGCACATTATTGGTGCCAACTGACAGTGTGAAGTTTGGAGACCTTTTTCTCTTCTATTCAGATATAATAAATGTTGAATACAACCTCCATCAGTGGGGAATGAAAAAGGTCTACAACTGCAGAACCAATAGCCCAGGACACTCATGTGGGAGATAGGGAGCCTACATCCAGATCTGTGGTCTAAATCAGGCGGAATTGCAAGAGATCCCACACATTCACTTGGTTTATACTATCAGGTTACTGTTGAGCATCTCCTGATTCCATACAGAACTTTTCCAGTTCCTTATGGTAATGCCAAGACACGTGGAATGCAACATGCATGCACACACAGATCTGAAGGCATTAAAGATGGCATATAAAATGTGGAAGAAAAGCATTCAGGATCTGTCAATCACTCAGCATCCTTCATTTGAACAGTAGCATCAGATTTCATAAAAAGCAGGCTGTTGACTATGAAGAATGGAGGCTATAGGATCTTCCTTGGCCTAAATCATAGCATGCCAGCAAGGAAGCGTTTGCTCAGAGTCACAGAACACTGAATACAATGGATGATGAAATTAAAAGGTGGTACTTCTTTTCATGCTCTTGGTCTTCAGACTCCAAATGCATGGTTTACATACTAAAAAAGTACTTTCCCATCCAACTGATGTGACTAATTTCCTATCATACTTAATATTTTAATCATACACTAGATTTTCTTGGAATAGATTTAATCCCTTATTTTGCAGAGCTTGAATTTTTACTTTCCTCCCTTTTCATCCTTGCAGGAATATAGTTGACTGTTTCTGACTTCTCCCCATCTTACTTCATAGAAAAAAGGACCAATTTCTGGAGATAGCGTGCTGCCTAGAAAATATTTTTTGTGTCAATAAATTACTTGTTCCTTCTCAAAGAACATTTCTATATCTGTTGCTGACCTCTTGGTCCTGGTGTGCCTGAAACATTTATTGGTTTTCTCACCATTCCCCTACTCTATGATCTCTAGGATTTTCCACTTGATTTCTCATGTGCTTTCTTCATTTTATTCTTACCATCTTTGTAGTCTATGGCCAGACATTGCTGCAGTTGTGGCCAGCAGATGAGGTCACCAGCTACATGTCTATATTTGGCAGAATTGATATCTATGTCTCTATTTTTGCTATAGTAATATCAGTCACAGACCAGAGCTCCAAAGTGTTGTCACAACTTCATTTCCAGTCCTTGCCCTGAACAGGGGGGAGGCTGAAGAGGCAAAGAGTGGCACCATATGCACAAAATTTAGCTTGGCTTTGCTTTTCTTTACTGGAGTGATTTTCAGCCTAAGCACGAAGGAAAGCCAGATAAATATTTATCAACTTGATTCTTATCTGACACAAAACATATGCTTATGTATTCATTATCAGGAGCACAGTAACATAAATAGCATGATGGCACACACATACTAGAGATCCAGCTCAGGAAGTGTTTGATTTCATATATTTATGGGAAAGTGCTATTAAATTTTGGCAAATATGGCATATCTTAAATCCTAACTGTATTTTATGTAAAGCTGCAAAACTAGAAATTCTGTGTTGGCCACTCTGAAGGACAGTAACAACAAATATTCACACAAGGATGAACCTTCAGGAGGAAGAAAATGCACATAAACTACATCACATATTTGAAATGAGATGTGTGACATTTTTGTACTTGGCCTGCAGTAAAGAGAATCTAAAAGTAATTTTGCAGAAGTGCCTCATATCACAAAGTGTTTTTGTTGCTAATGATTTCAGTAGTATATTTCTTGTAAGCAATTCATTAGCACTGCCTTTTCCCATCTTATCATAAACTTTCTGACAATGAAATAGCTGAATGTTATGCTTGCAAAAGGAAAAAAGAAGATAATTGATCAAAGATTATCACAGTGTTAAAGCCAAAGAGATACAAAAAAGCTCTGGTTTAATACCAGGAAATGACATACATTTTGTTTGTTTTAGTGTTCTTCTTTGGAATGCTTTGACAGGCATAACAGCCAAACCTTGCCAAAGTCAACAAGACTGGCAGGAACAATGTCCATATTTAGGGAAGTTTGTGGAAAATACAGGAAGGTTTGAAAATCTTGATAAAACTGACCCAGAGGCCAGCACCCACTCCTTGGTTTTGCTGCCAGGATCCTGGGAGACTCCATTAATCCCAGTGATATTTTTCAAGTCTGGAGGAGACAACAAAGCCAAGTTCACCCTCTAACAGACTCAGCCCTATGTGTGCTGCTGCTGTAGTCTGGCAGAACACTTTGACCAGCAGGTTTTTCACACTGAAAAATCCCCCTGTGATCCCTATTCACTATGCTGTGGTCTTAGTAAGAGAACAGCAGGGTTACAAGCCACCCACTTACCCTTCTCCTCTGCGTCCTGGGAAGTCAAGATGCCCTGTACCATTTGAAAGGTAACTGGAACCTGACCTGGGAGAAAATGATAAAAAAATTGAGTTTGACCATTATGTAAAATCATTCAAAAATATAAAAAATACTACTTGGCTGCCTATCATTTTAATGAAATACAAAATAGTGGGTTTATGCAACTATTTTCACATACTGGAAAATGATTTTCATTGTTTTCAGGTGTTGGTGTTTCAAAAGGGGAAAATACTGTTATTCATAAATTGTGATATAGAAAAAATATTCTGGGGGATTTTGATTGAGTGATATGCTTGAAAGCAGAGGCATGATGAATAATGTTTGTAAAGAATAATGTGCTAGGATAAAAAATTGCATAAAGAAAATAATGTTTTAAACTCTGAGAGGTCACATGAAGGGTCGTAGCTATGTACAGTTTAGAGGGTTTTGGGTTTAGAGAGAAAGGGTATGGATAATAATTTGAAAACAATGTTTATCCTATAATCATCTCAAAAAAACCCAAAAGAATTGACTGTCTATTTTAATCTGGCCTTTTTCTATAACATCTGAACAAGTCTGTCACTAAAAGTAGTCAGCATTTCACTGTGATTTTCTGGTACATGTACAACTGAATGTTCAAAGACCTGTAGCAAGAAGGTATCTGCTCTATTTTACAGCAAGGGGGAATAAGAGAAAGAAATTGAATTTGTACAAGAGAAAGAGGAATAGATTAATAAAAGGATTTTTACCCTCTTTTTCTAAGGAAACTAGACTATGCTGCCTATGTTCTTTTGTGTCTGTGAGCTGGATATAAAACTTTAGAATGTGCTGAATAATTTCAACTTGATGGGCAGAAAGGCAGAATTATCAAACATATTGAGTTCCTACTATTGCCAGAGACAGAGCATTCGAACTCCCAGTCAGTTATTCCACCACTATTAGACACCAGGAATATACTTTCCCATCAGGGAAAGTATGGATGAAAATTCGAGAAAACCGCTCAGTGCAAGCAAGTTCTTTTGCTCACAGTGTTTCTGTAGTGTGACAATTCCTTTCTTAGCTTGAAGCAAAAAGATGGCTCTGTCTCAAAATGGAATCCAAAATGGACACAAGCTTACTGGTTAGTGAGCAAACTACAGAGAAGGTTGGAGGCTTATAATGTCCATTTGCACCAGTTGGGTTGGTCTTTTAGGGCAACCAGTTTCGCTTCCAGGAAATTCTTGGGATGATGATGAAGAAATAGAGAGATTGAATAGGTCTACGTTCAGGCTGAAAAAGGAAGGTGAAAAACAGGATCATGGAAATAGTGGAAATAGCAGGAAAGTGTGGCATATGGCTTTTTCACAGAGACACCTGAAGGGATTAACACAAAGGTGATCATACCTAAAGGAGCGCCAGTCACCAGAATAAAATGGACAGCAGTGAAATTTAGGAACTTCAGTTATTCTGCCACACTATATTAAAAAGTTTGTATGCCTACTCTATGTTTCCTTATGAAGAAAGTATTAAATTGATCCTGAAATGCAGCAGCAAAAATCTTTAAAAATGACGAATTTTAAATGAAAAATAGCACATCATTTGGGCTTGTCCTAGAAGCAATCAGAAAGGAACCTTCCTGAGCAAAGTTCTGTGTCTTTCCTCCTCCACTCTGATGAGAATTATGTTTTGACAGGTTCTGAATTCAGAGAAACAAGACAAGGAGTACCTGACCAGACAACATCCACCATCCAAATGGAGCAGCATGAAAGGAAAATTAAGTGGTGCCCATAAGAAGAGGAGAAATAACTCTAGTGCTGCCATAAAAAGACCTCCCAACTACAGCTCAGTTGATAGGTGGCACTCCTTAGTGGCAGATAACTGAACTTTCAAAATTTGTCCCAGACAGAGGGTAAGAAGAAGAAATCCAGCACAGAGGCTGGTATACCTGGGATACACATGGGTGTTCCAGACAACAGTACTTCTCTGAAGGATAAAGTTAAATTTCCTATGACAATTGTAGGAAAAGCAAATTACAACACTGCCAAACTATAAATCTTGTCAAAGTCACAATCAAAAAAGTGAAAATGACTGATCTGTTTCTGTAAATCAAAGTTGAACTTCACTGTTTTCTTATCCTCAAGAGCTCATGCTATGGAGAATTTCTACATAAATATGACACTGTACGTAGAAGTGAGCACCTAGCTGACAAAAAAATCTGGGAAAACACAAACATACAGGAGGTCAGGAAGAATTGTTAATTTAGGTGAATAATGACAGTTATAAATATGTAGCACAGCTTTAAAAAAATAAAGGGCATGATTTATTAAAATGTGACAGTTGCAGATAATAGATTTGGTTTGCAAGGTAAGGCTGCCATTCATATAACTTGATGCCATTTATCACAACCGCAATAAAACAATGTATAAGACAAATAATGTTTTAAAAAATAAATGCATCAGCTTTAGTAAAAGTATTAATTACTATTTTATGCCTAGCACCAGAACAATCTGATTATCCTTTTTTCAAGACTCAAAGAGACGTTTTTTAATAAATCATCAAAAAGCACACTCTTAGTTTAGAGAAATAGCCCTCTAAGCAGGGAATTATCCAGTGTGTTTCTTCATTTTTCCATTACCACAGTGCTATTTCTGATTTCTATCACGATTAATGTGAGCCAAGATTATTGTTAGCATGAAGTGTTTTCAGCTCTTCCTGGAAGGCAAGTGCATGGAATATTGTATTTCCATCACCTTATGGTAAAAACTGCGGATAATTCGGGTCTGGAACCTCAATGGAACAATTACATTTATAAGCAAAGATTTGCATAAGGTTTTACAGACAAATCAAATAATAACTGGATGAGAGCTCTTTGTGGAATGTTAATCATTTTCATAGTCATTAATATGATAGATCGATGAAGGGTAAAGGTTTCATACATAACTAACATTGCTTACTTATGAGTGAGCAACAGTTTAATTTAAAAAGCTCAGAATACCTCTTTTTAACTAGTAGTATATGGCAATCCCCTCGATTTTCTGAAGATCATCTGCAGACAGCACAGACAGAAATGCAGAGAAAAGACTGCATGGATACCATAGAGTTCAGATGTAGTTTCTCCACTCAAAATAAAACCAAAATATTTCTTGCCCTTTAATTTGTTTCCAGATACAACCTGAACAACTCTGAAAAGAATATATTTCTCCAACAGTCAGTCTGCTTGGTAATATTGTAACCAAAATATTCCTAAACTGGAACTATGTGAGACTGACTATTTTTTTTTTTTATGGTGGCTGTATTCTGCCTATTTTCAAATACTCTTTTATGTATTCTCAGTTTTGCTTTGGAGTCCAAATTCAGTAAATATGATTTCCTGAGCATGGCCTAAGCCCATAATGAGTTTTGGTGAGATGGGCCTGTGTTTTCTATGCACTTGCTCACACAAGCAGCTTCTGCTGAATCGCAGGTTCCCCGTTTATGTTACCAAGCAGCCTTTTGCTTGCACACACTCTCAGGGTCTCACCTACTTTAGGTGGTGAAACAATTGATGACTGAGGATAGTGGAGACAATGGGTGACAGTAAGAATAATTGCACTTGGACAGAAGTATTTTTAGCCCGATGTTTCAATTGTGGCCAGGAGTGGGTGCTTAGAAAGAACATAGATGTATAAGCTGATTTTTCTCCAAGCACCAGGACACTGAGGTGATGACATTTTCAGAAAACAGAAAATATTTTTAATTAGTCAAGTCTGGAAACAGATTTGAAGAATTTTAGAAGGACCTTGGGAAAGGGGGAGATAAGGGAATGACAAATGACATGCTGCTGATCTCAAATGTCAGGTAAGGGGCACGGAAGATGACCACTTGACACCTGAGCCACTGAGACTCGCTGCTGGATTATATGCTAGGTATAATTACATGAGTAACTGACGTGGACATCAGTATGGAAAATCTAATAAATCTCAAAAGGTTTATCCTATCAAAAAGGAATGCCAAATAGCAGGATGTGAATAAATGGGATAATGAAGCCAAGAATGTAGGGAAGTTTATTTCATTTAAGTGAATAATATGAATCAGATCTAGTGAATATGAATTAATAAAGTTACCTGACTTGCAAGTTTACTGAGATTTCTAAATCTATCCATTCCTCGTGTTTCCATATTTGTTTCAAGTATTTTTCATAGCAGAAGCACAAACTTATTCTGTAATGTAATCCACTAAAGTTACAATGGTGCCAATGTGCTCAATGGGATCCTGGCAGCCCAATAGTAAATGAGATGATAATAATCAGAAAAAATGTAAGGAGTTCCATAGCACTTTAAAATAGTTCAGATACCATATATTTTCAAAACTAAAAGAGAAAAAGTGACTAATGAAATTAATTTGCAATTAAGTGGGATTTTTTTCCAATACACCAGTCAAAATAATGTAATGGTCTGAGTACTGTCAAATATTACTATAAAAAAAAATATAAAGTGACACTGAATGACCTGACTTGTTCTCTACTTCATGACAGCTTTCTTCCAAATCTAATTTGCACTTGGAGTGTACTCTGCCTCACAAGAGAAGTTGCAGTGATATTCCAAAAGTTATTTTCAACAAACTCCAGTAATTTCTTAACGAACAGTCATATTTGTGGTAATGACAATAGAACTGCTAATTATTTATTTATTTGAAATTTTATTTTTTGTATGTTCCCTCTTTCTAGGATTGGGAGGAAGCAGAGGAGACATTTTGAACTATGGTATTGAAGCAGCAGGTAAAAAATATCACATACTGAAATCTTAGAATCAAACATAATGAGGATTACATATTCAGGCTGCTCTGCACTCTAGATCCTTGTCAGATCTGTCTACACAGCTGCTTAACTTTTACCAATCCAATACATGTCAATCCCTAAAAATGGTTATTTAGGTAGCACTGAAAACACTTCCAGTTATTTCAGCAGTGTTATCCATCATTGTGACCCCTTGCTTGAAACTTCTGACATTTACATGATTATCCTTGGGGGAGGGTCTTTGTTGTTTTTAGAGATATTTTCTCCGTCTCTAGCACCTTATTAACCTGATTAGGGATTCTTGTACTTCTACTCTTGCTGCAAAACAGAATTCACAAATGCTGTGGTGCCTCACACAGGAGTTGATTACGGATTCTCTTTGAGTTTGCCCAACCTAAAATACCAAATATAACTAAAAAGGAGGATAAAAATAGGATTTTGAGTCTTCGAAATAAATTAAAAGAATATGAATATCTGCAGTGCTGATCAGGGACTTGGTCAGTAACAGACAGTGTGTGTGTACCAGCATAATAGAAATAGTTTTTTTCCTAGAATAGGCATAAGTACAATGATACAAAAGTTGCCTTACACCAGAGCAAATATTTCCATGTCAAAAAATCAGAAAAACAAAAAGGACAAAGAAAAAGGAAGCAAAAAAGGAAAAGAAAAAGAAACTGGTAAACAATAACCTTAATGCCAATGCAACGGTGTTTTTACAAAAAGGTTTATTATTCAAGACTCTTCTACTTCTAGCATGTGAGTGTTCATCATTCATATCCTTTTGGCCCTCTGCTTAGGATAGGGCCCTTCTGCCATCATTTCAGGTCTGCTTACCTTTAATTTATTTAGCTCAAGAGCTAAAGGTAAAGATTTTTTCCTTTTCCTGCTCTCTTCTGAAACTGATTAGCTCAGGAAAAAAATACGTAAAGCGTGTTGTTAGATTCCCTTACCCTGGATTCAAGTATTCAAGATGCAAAGTCTATGCCATCGTGGCCTTGGGACAATCAGGAATTAAACACGGTGTTTCTGGCTCTCTGACATGTTTTCCCTGAGTGTACTATCTATTTCACCCTTCATTACATTGTCTCCAGCATTACTGCTTGTGCCTGGACAGGCTCCTTTCTGTGACCAGCAGCAGACAATGTGAGCTCTGCTCTATTCAACATCCCGTGTGGGTTTTGTGCCACATTGCTGACCTTTTATGATACCCTATTGTAACAATCTTTCTTCTAGTAAAAAATCCTATCACACAGAACAATTTCATCTCCATAATCCCAATGCCTTTTGTATTATCCATGGTGTTCAGGCTATTTCTTGTTAGCCTCAGTCTAAGATAATTCTTTCAAGCTGCTGTGAAGTTGGGTCCTTTTAGCCTCAGTCTAAGATAATTCTTTCAAGCTGCTGTGAAGTTGGGTCCTTTTACATTTCTTGCTCAAACTTGTCAAATTTTATAACAGTAATAGGTAGCACTTGAATCACATTTACTTCAAACTCGTCTTCCTGCAGCTTCTTCCTTTCAGTGTTTATCAGCACTCTTAAAAGCATGTCTGATATAAAAAGCTCTTTACTGGGACAGTATTTCAGTTTAATGAGGATTTTTGCAATTTTATGATCATTTTCTGAAGTCTAGGTAGTGCTTCTTTGCACAATGACTTCCGTAATAGGGCTTCTGAAGTTTTTTAGGCTGCATCTCCTCTGACCTATTTCTCTTTATAATCATATTTATGCAACTTGTAACAAACAAAAACATTTGCTGGTGTCTATTTTCCAGGCTGAGAATTTAATTTTTGTGTTATAGCTAGTGTTTCAGAAGAATAGACAGCCGCTCAGAAGGGCAGGATATGTTTGCTACAGGCTGGATTCAATTTTTCTTGACTCAATAAGTAGGAAGAGTCAGCTGCTACTGCCTCCAGTGTGTTGTTTAACCTCCTGGCTAGTTGCTAAAGTCTTCTCCCACTCCCTACTTTGCCCAGCATTCCTGTAGAAGAGTCTAGCCTTTTCAAGGTTTCAGTTTTCCAAAGTGGGAGTGTCGTGCTTAGTTTGACCCAGTATTGAGCTGCTACACTTTATAATTACAAAAAACAAAACTGTCATGACTCTAATGAAAGTCCTTATTTTCAAGCCTCCTTAATCATTCTTGTAGTCAATTTATTTCACTCCCCCTCAGCCCCAGGCACTCAGTTTCGTCCTGTCATCTAGCCTGTTCAGGAGATTCCCTTTTCTTCACTCTGGGTGACAGGCAGAGCTTACTCCAGGAAAGGAATATGCAGAGGCTAGACCTGATGGTTGAGTAGTCAAGACCAAACACAGCTGTTACTTACACCAACTTGGGAATGAGGGTTGTTGTGAAAAGCAGAGCTATCCAGGCTCACTCTCTGCCCTTGCAGGAGATGGTGAGCAGGCAGAGTGGGCACTCTGCTTACCCTTGGAGGTCAGGAGGGAGGAGTGTGTGGGGCCCAGCCAGGTTTGGTGTAAGATCCTGCGTGCTGCCTGGTCTGTGCGTTGCTTAAGGTAGGAGAAAATCAGAAACTCCTACTGGGCATCCCTCATGTTCCAAACAGCTTTGTGCAGCCCAGCCCCTGCTGCACAGGGCACTTGAGTCCATCCATCAATAGCCCAGCTGCCTGGACACAAAAGCTCATTTGCCAGAGCACCCTTTAACCAGTCTACAAGCCATGTCTCTGTGTGCACCACATTCTAGCCCATGGTGTCTGTAACAAACATGTGACACTCAGAAGCTGATACTGCAGCCAATAACAATTAATTCATGAGGGAAATAAAAAAGCATATGTTAACATACATTGTCTCACCTTCATACTTCACCTACATCACATGATAGGGCTTTAATTGGCTGGAACTGTAACTCCTGCAGTGCTGTGAACAGCTGGATGTTGTGTATAATTTGGGGCTGGTCAATCAGAGAGCAGCAAACTGGTTGCAGAATGTACTGGTTTGTAGCTGGGAGATTACACCAATAAATGAGTGAGATTTCAAAAGTCAGTAGTAAAGCTGATTTGGGTGCTCCTCTGTAGGCATCTTTGAAGATCACATAACACAGCTTCAGAGCATGGATCTGAGGAGGTACCTCTTAATATGGTAAATTGATTTGCTTAAAAAATTGCATCAAACAGTATTCTAAACATATTTTAATTTTTCTCAGCTTAATTAACTTGAACCATAAGTTTATTCTGCTTCTGTACAAGAATTGAAAAATGCTTGTGTTATATAAGATTAGAAATTTTAAATCAAGTAAATGTTAAAAAGAGGTTTGCAAATGGTCTAATATGGATAATGGTAAGTCAAGCTAGCAGACTTAGTCATAACAAAATTATTCCTTCCTCCCTGAGTTTAATGACAGCAAAAATCAAGCTTTCAATGGAAGACTTCTAGTTCACACAACATTAGGCACATTCTGAATAAATTTCATTTGCACAGCTACTATATATTTACACAAATCAGTGTGAAACCTGGCCATCATATAAATAATCAAAGGAAATGCAGATATGTTCAGAGCAAATTTGGCTTAGAAGTTTCTTGCAGCAGCAAAATCTCTATGAGTCAGCCAGATGTTCCAGAATGAAATATTCAGAAAAGGATTTTCAAGTTAATTCTACAAAATTAGTTCCTCATATTCTATATGAACCAAAGAGGTGTTGAGCTTGTGAAGACAAAAAAAATCATCCAAACTTTCTATTCTTGGTACATTTAGGAAATTAAGTCTGCCTCTTCAATTCAAAACTTACAGACAGATAGGAAAATATTATGAGTTATTAAAGTTCCTCCAGCATACTAAAAGCCACAGTAAAGATTTTAAAATGTGACTGATCCCAGAGAAATGTAAAAGAATCGTTGTGACTGGAATGCCCAGGAAAAAGGAACAGTCTTTCAAGAACACCATAGAATCACAGAATTTCTTAGGTTGGAAAAGACCTTCAAGACTGGCAAATCTAACCATTAACCCTTCACTGCCAAGTCCAGCATTACACCACATCCCCAAGTGCCACATCCACATCTTTTAAATACCTCCTGAGGTGTTGAATGCACCACTTCCCTGGGCAGCCCATTCAGTGACTGACAATCCTCTCAGTGAATAAATGTTTCCTAGTGTCCAATCTAAAGCTCCTCTGATGTAACTTGAGGCCATTTCCTCTTGTCTTAATGCTTGACATTTGTGGGAAGAGGTTGACCCCCACTTGGCTATAACCTCCCTTCAGGGAGTTGTAGGGAGCAATAATGTCCCCTCTGAGCCTCCTTTTCTCCAGGCTGAACAACCCCAGCTCCCTCAGCCACTCCACATAAGATCTGTGTTCCTGACCCTTCCCCAGCTCTGTTCCCCTTCTCTGGAAACGCTTCAGTCCTGCAATGTCCTTCTTGCAGTGAGGGCCCAGAACTGAACACAGGATTTGAGGTGAGGCCTCAGCAGCGCCCAGTACAAGGGGACAATCCCTGCCCTGCTCCTGCTGGCCACATTATTCCTGATCCAGGCCAGGATGGCATTGGCCTCCTTGGGCACCTGGGCACAGCTGGCTCATGTTCAGCTGCTGTCACCAGCACCCCCAGGTCCTTTCCCACCAGGCAGCTTCCCAGACACTCAGCCCTCAGCCTGTAGCACAGCCTGGGTTGTTGTGACCCACGTAAAGGATCTGGCACTTGGCTTTGTTTAACCTCATGCGAGTTTACAGTGGCTTCAAAGGAACCTGATCCTTCTGTGCTTCCCATACAGATTTAAGCGCAGCCACTCTTTTCAGTGTCAGGGTATTTTTTTTCATATGTATTTGAGTGAAATTTATACACAACCTCTAATACAGAATGGAATTTAAAATCCACAGTGATCAGTGGATTATCTTGAGATATAAAGTAAACGTTAAGCTTTCACTAGGCTGATTTGGCTTGGAAAGGGGTTGACTTAAGAATCTTGCATCCTTCATAAGTGTGTTTCTGCTTCAAAATTCTGAATTAGTGTCCTTAATGCAGAAAATGCTTTTTTTTTTTTTCTTTTTTTTTTTTTTTTTTTTTCCCCACCATGGAAAATTTCAGAAATTACTTGATAGAAAATACATAGAAATTTATGTATGTTTGCAATCATACATGTTTAATTGTTCCCACCACACATTTTACAATAAATTCAGCATTGGGACTCCCCCAAAACAAATTGCTGACTATTAAAATGCCAACTAAACAAATAATTGAAATTAAACTGTTTTGGGAAAAAAAGCAATCAACCAAAACAAAACAGCTGTGGTTAACAGATTCCCCTTAAAGCATAAACTCAAAATATGGTGGAGAGAAAAAAAAATAAAAAGAGAAAAGTATAATTACATCAGGAGAAATTTGGATTATTATTTTTTTTTTTTTTTTAATAGAGAAATGGGGATCAGGTCTCCTAAAAACCAGGAGGAGTGAGAACAAGAGGGCAGAAAACTTTCTGAGAAGCATTAACTGTCAGAGTTGTGGAGGATAGGACAAAGAGGCAGAGACTTGCTCTGTGGAAGCTCAAGATCCTGTAGTAACATTGCAATGATACTCAAGAGCAGCTTTTCCCTTTATACAAGGATGCCAAGAAGTAAAGGGAAAGTGATAGAGAGGTTGACTGGTCCAGCCAAGAGATGTTTGATCATGCTGCATAACAGAAGACCAGGCACTTCTGGTGGTGGGCCAGACTGAAACTTTGTGAGCTTATGATTTGCTGTTTTACAAGAGACAGAGGAGCTTCACAATATTTGTAGTCCAAATATATAGTGTTTGTACAGTTAAAGCAGAGGGAGCATTATCCCTGCCATGTTTTCTTTCATGTTATTCTTGTCAGCAAAGAAACTTTTTGAGTTTGTCTGCAAAACTTCCACCATTCCACATTTATAACCTCTTTACAGCGGTGGGTTTTTACTTAAAACCAATTAAATCCACATGTTTTTCTTTTGGTTTCCCTCAATCTTAGATTGACCTCAGTATAGGGATGTCTCAGGGCCATTTTATTTCCCATGCAAATCAAGACTAGGGAGGACACCTCAGTAATCCAGGAACAGAACTGGGAAAGGAGTTAGCCTGAAATCTGCATGCCTTGAAGGCCTCTTTTGCCTCTGCAGAAGATAAAACTTTCAAGGTTGGGGTTCCTGCCACAGAAAAGGAAAAGCGGGAATGAAGCTGAACCTGACTAGAATTCCACCAACACAAAGTGAGTGCTTCTGAAGTTCAAACAGAATTGAAAATGTAATGTCAGTCAAAAGCGATTATGTCCAAAAGAAAAGCTATTCATCTCAGACCAGAAGGACTGAATAAGTACAAAACTGCCTCAGCACCTGCCATCCCTACGTCTATTTGAACCTGTAGTTAGTGCTACGCTCCTTATGTGTTTTCAGCTCTAAAATGGGCTGGTCAGGCTCTGTTCTGGGGCCAGTGCAAATCACTATTGATCAGTGAATGTAAGCAGACTTTGCTCCTAGGGCAAGATACAACAGAGTTCTGGTAGCACTTTCACAATTAAATGACATCAGGGCAGATGAATAGTTCTACTTTAAAAATGCCACCAAATGTCACTTCTCCCACTGTGTTACCATCCAGCTCCATGATAAAACTTTAAGACAGCCTCTAAGATTGATCCTGTGAAAACATAGCAGTTAGACAGCACTGAGGATAGCTGTACATTTGTTCCCTAGAAGGCCTGATCTTTCATATGGTAGCTTCACAAGAACAGACCAGGGATATGATGCTAAGTCACAACTGGGATTTGCCACTAGTCCTTGCATGCCTACAAACTGCATGTGCGCAGCATAAAATGGCAAATGAAAGAAACATGAAAGAAGAGACATTTTCACCTCCCAAAGTAGAGAGAGGATGTTAATTCCCTAGGCCACACCTCTTCCCTCACAATTCCTTCAGGAATAAGATGATACCTAATTTGATAATTGTTAAAATGTTAAAGGAGAAAATTTGTCCTTCTGATTCTATATCCTGAGATGTGCCAAGGTACCAAAACATTAGTAACGGACTGTGCTATTATTATACTATCTCTTAAAAATTTGTCAGTTAGAAACAATAAATTGAAATTAATACAGCTATAGAAAGACCCATGTAAAAAACTAGTGCTTGTTTTCCCAACTAGTGGATATTATTCTTTTACATTATTCTTTACCCTTAACTGGTACCCTAAGCATTGGCAGCTTATTGATTAGGTGGATGTGTCATTCTTCGTCATGTTACTTTATTGGTATCTAAAGTGAAGTGTCTAGAGTCCAGCATCTAAACCTCTTAGACATTTCTGATAGTCAAACCTCAGCACTTTGTCAGCATTCCCTCAGTAAATACCCCTCTCTTTGTCTTTTATCTGCCACAAAAGACTGTCTCAAAGCTATAAAAAATAGCTTCTTTCTTCAGTGACAAAAGACACTGCCACACTTGATCTTCCTGAAGGGAATTAGGAGCCTCTTGATTAACTTCAGTGGGAGCAGAGTCAGACCCAGGATCTCACAATATCCTCTCATTTGCTTGATAAGTTGTAGTTACTTTGCACTGTTTGGCTATGTACAGACTATATTCATTAGTCATTTTCATTCGTGACATGGATGAATTCATTAGTTTCTGATGCTGATTTAGATTCATAACTATTACTTATAATTAATTGCTAATGAAGGCTATTAGTATCTAGCTGACATTTTTCCCTTCCTTGCTAAATGCTAACAAGTTCGAGCACAAGATAAAGGTCTTGTCTTAGACAGGAATTGACTCATTTTAACAAATAAGCCTAAACAGTGCTATTAGCCTTCTGGAGCATGGGATCTTTTCTACCACAAGTACAGAGCACCGCCTTATAGAAAGTAAAATAGTAAAATACAGAAATATAAATATAAAGTATAAAATAGTAAAATCAAGGCACTACATATATATATATATAAAATTAAAAAAAAGTTATTTTGTTTTTCTCAGATATTTGCAAATACAGCCTCATTCATCCTTCCCCTTAATCTTCCTCCCATAATAACATACATGAGCCAGAGAGAAGTATTTCTAGTGCATTTATACACTGGTAAGCACAGAAGACAGGACATCAAGGGAAACTCTGGTCTCTACTGCTTGAAAAACAGTCTTTCAGTGATGTCAGAGAAGCTATTCCAGATTGGATCTGGTGTATAAAACTTCTGAAGCTCAGCTTTCTCCATTTTCATTTCTCTCATACACAGGCCAGCTGGAAAGAGCAGTTAAAGATAGACACCATGGGTCTGAAAGCAACATGACATGCAGACAAAAGGGAGCCTTCTGGCCCATGTCAGCTTTTGAGAAGACAATTCTCCCCCACATAATTTACTGGTTGAAGAGATAAAACAGAAATAAAATGGCATAAATGAATGCATTTTGGCTGGGACATGGGAGTTCCAGTTTTATTTCAACTTATATTTGTCTTGCCATCCTCAACAGAAGAAACTGAGAAATTATCATTAACCCTGAAACATAATGTCCTCTTCTTACTGCACTGATACACGAATTTATCTCTAGACCTTATGAGGTAGCACTTCATGAAATCTGCTTTTCTCTTGATTTTGGAAGACTACAGAATATATAGAGCTGTGGTCAGACAAACATATCAAAAGAAAAAAAAAAAGAGGAAATTAGCAGGTATCTGTTCTCTCAATTGCCTGAGTACAAGATGGAAACTAGTCACACAAAGAGGTACTCATGGACCTTGCAGAAATGCTAACTATGTCCTTTCAACCTTGTTAGGAGTGCTTGGCAGGAGGAAATAGGAAGAGGGAAAGCCAAGATACCAGATATTTTTCCTCAGAATACAGTTCTCCCTTGGGTGATTTTTTCCAGCTTTACTGTGTGGGACCACTCTCAGAAGGGATTTATGAAGAAGCACATGCTAAGGCATCCAGTGTGGAATTGGGAATAGAAAAGGCACAGAAGGTTGAAAAGCCAGAATAATTTGAGGGAGCCTTGGGCAGGCGTTGTGAATTTGGCATTCTGTGGTTTTGCTTTGTAGAGAAGCCCTTATTAAGTGCTCTTGTAATTTAATATTAATCAGAAGAGCCTGATTAATATTAACTCCAATACTTTATAAAAGCTATTTTCAATGTGTTTCATGTAAGAAATATATTCTGCTTAGCATTAGGTACTGACTAACATTTTAAAGTGAGATATCAGCATGCCTGGAAACATTCCGGGAAATCTTAAAACAAACAATGATTATAGCAAATCTGAAGGATGTTAATATAAAGGTAAATGACCTGCAAAAGGCATCTTTCCAAACCACTGGGAAATCAGAATGTTTATTTATTATGGCAAATATGTTCTTGGCATTTGAATTTTATACTATGTCTTCCTAGCTTTTCTAATCATTAGTGTCCCTGTGGGCTCAGATATTTCATTTCTGCTTAACTCAAGTGTGCACACAACCTCAACTAGTTTTCCTGTATGGCATTTGTTGATGCTTTCTCAAACTTCTTAGTCATAAAATCCCACTGATACAGCCACTGATAATAGCCAAACACCAAGAGTGGTGTCTAACAGTTGCTATCCACTCTGCCTGCTCCAGTATCTCAGATTTCATTCTGTCACCATGCCTGGACTGTTCTGTAATTAATTAAAAGTTTAAAATGGAAAGGCAATGGGAAGATGGAAAGGCAAGGGGGAAAGGAGAAGCTCCAGGACAGAGTGAATGGTTGTGTACTAGCCCAACAAATGCAAAAGAGACTTGGCTGTAAATTATGCACTTTGCTGATAAAGATCAGTGATGTGCAGGTGAATAATATTATCTACAATTAACATTCATCTTGGAGGTAGATCATGGAGATCATAATGTTGAGAGAATGTCTGGAACCTGATGCAAAGGGATTTTCCTTTGGGAATGTGTTCGAGGGGACACATTCTATGAAAGCTGTTTTACTGTATGTGAATAAATAAGACACACACATGGAGAAGAAACCTTGTAAACAGACATCACAGAGAAGAACTGCATGCCCAGGACTCATTCTTTAGAGCTCTGCTTTGCTCCATCTTTTTCCATCATTAGCAGTGGAAAGTCAGATGACAGGGCAGGAAGCCCTAAACTGTGGCTGTTCTTTATGTGTTCTATAAATCATATTCCCCATGAGTTCTGAAAGATCTGAGGTTAGACCTTTACTACCAATGTAACAACCATGAATCAAAATTCAGTGGAAATCAGTATAAAAGCTTGCACAGATTTCTATAAACCTTGGATCAAAGAAGTATGCACATGTGATGTGCTCTATCTCTACCTTTACAATGTCCCAGCACTGCAGTTTAACACACTAGGCTATTTTACTTTTGAAAAGCAGTGCTAAAAGAACAACATATTTCCTGTATTTGTTGCATTATTATCATGGATTATTAACACACATTCATTGTCAAAATCAAAATAAAAAAACCCTCTGTTTTGGAAACAGTAGGAGTGACAAAACATAAATAAGAGAAGCAGAAAATGATCAAACAAATTAGTTTTCCTTTATAGCAATTTTTATGAAGAAACATCAGTTCTGCTTACATTTCATGGATTATAATTAAACATGGCATTAATATTCAGTGCATTTTTTTAAAAAAATATTGTATTGAGGAGCTGATACATTAAGAAAAAGCACCAGACTTCATGACACATGTGATGGTTCTGCTGTATTTCAAATATATAAAATAAAGATGAAGGCATCTTATTCATGGGGTGCAATCCATGAACCAAAATTGCCTCTGGATTTACAAATATATAGTTAAATGTAACACTAATTGAGTCAATGTGATTCATGATTAAAGGCCATCTTTGTAAATGTGGCTTCTAGTTAATATTCTTCACAGATGTTTCCTTGGCAGATTCTACATTTAAAATTATTAGAATATAAATTATTGATGGTTTTTCTCATTTCAATTATTATCAGCATTTGTGCACTTCTTTTTCTATTCTTAATATTTGAAGTCAGTTCTAGGGATAATTTCTCCCTGAAAAGTTCTGTGCCAAAACCAGGTGAAATTGAACTTCTCTCACAGAAGAGTTACTCTCCTTCAATGCTCTAATTTGCAGTAGCTTATAACTTTCTCTTTTTCTCATAGGTCTGAATTACCTTTTTTGCAGTTTTAGTACTTGTGGGTTTTGCTCATATATAATTGGGGGACATAAATTTGAAGGAAATCTACTCAGCTAGTTCAGTTATCCACATATGATTGTAACATATTTTACCCTACTTACTTTTGGCATGCTAGCATAGACACACACCCCTGTACACATTTATACACTCTAATGGATGCCCACATGCCTAAACACAAACATACACCCACTCTGAGTGAAATAGAAATACACAAACATGTCATAATGGATGAAATCTCCAGATGGGCTAAATCAAGGTGGTTGACTGCTTTTAATGCAATTTTGGTGCTCTCTTACTAAGATACAGCCCTGTGTTTGCTTCAGTAAGGAGCATGTGACTTCCTGGAGTATGAGAAAAGAAACCCTGGGTGGATGTGAAAATAGCACACTTTAAATGTGTCAGTGTTTCCCAG
Organism: Hylia prasina; assembly: GCA_013397195.1. Classification (NCBI taxonomy): domain Eukaryota; kingdom Metazoa; phylum Chordata; class Aves; order Passeriformes; family Sylviidae; genus Hylia; species Hylia prasina. The sequence goes on from VYXD01013618.1 coordinate 361,806, forward strand.
TAGGACTTAAATACAGCCTTTCAAATTTTGTTCTGTCTCCCATACTCTGACAGGGAATACAATGGGCCCAAAATCTGCTTCCAGAGAGAGAGGGTTTACAGAACCCCTGGAGAGCTGAAGGAGTGATTGTGGCCTGTGATGCTGTTGCTCACCAGCTGCTGATAACACAGTTGGCCGTACAAGAGACAGAGTTGATCTGCCAGATAATGGCATTTAATAAGAAATCATTACATCACACACATACATACATAGACAGATTTGATTGCTTTCAAAGAAAGAAACATACAGAATGGGGGGGAAATTGATTAATATTCAAAGTGTAATCAGCTTTCTGGGGTTGTTGTTGTTGTTGTTGTTGTTGTTTTAAGGAAGTTTGGAAGTCCTTTGCTAATCGCAGACAGCTTAAGCAGTCTCAACACTAATGGACCAGGCCAGAGCTCTGAGTCTAAAGAGAATCTGGGTGATGGGGGAAAAGGGAGATGAGGAAGGAGATAAGAAATTTGCAGTCACTTTCCCAAAGCTTTTCAGAAGAATGCTCTTCTTTAGCATATATACATAAAAAGTTGAAATCATTGTGTGATTAAACTGCTCTACTCTTGACTTTTGTGGGAGGCTTGACTGCCTCCATGACCTTCTTTTTTCCCCAAAAAAACCTAGAGAGCCCAGAAAATTAATTTGTCATGGGTCATAAGAACTGCCGCTTATCGAAGTAGAACAAATGTCTCCAGCTATGATGGGAAAATGTAACAGGATCTCTCTAATCACAGCAGAAGTGGAACTGGTACATCTAAGACAAAACATTAAATTAAATACCTTTCAAAGGGTGAATATAGGCTTCACTTCTGGGGATAGGGACTCTAGAAAAAGATTTGGTTGGCATTCAGGTTGAGATCTTAGAACAACACAGGAAGCAAGGGTGATTAGACTGAAGACTGTGTAAACCGAGGGATGTGGAGTGGAAGCAGAGAGATTTTATTACTGCTGTTTTGAACTGTAGTGGGGAAATGGCTTATAGCACATTGCAAGTGGTTGCAAGACTTGGAATTCAAAGGCAGAAACAGTAGTTGTTAGAGAAGACAGCCAGGATGATCAAAAATTGGAAATTGTCCCATGGAGTGAAACATGACAGGAAAAGATCTATTTGATTTCTCAAAAAATAAGCTTTAAGAAGGCTTGATTGCAGCCTAGCAGCAGGTACAGTAATAGGAGCCAAAGGCTGCAAACTGAAGTTCAACAAACTCAGAACATAAGCACGGTGCACGTTTCAAATTGTGATGATGAATAGTCTTGGAGACAACTGAGCAACTGTTGACAAAGATCCAAGATTCTAAAATCAAGACAGATTTTTTCTTCCCTCTTCTCCCTACTTTCCCCCACCTCCAGAAATACAGGTTCAGGCTAAACCAGAAGAAGATTCAGATAAACTCTTTGAACAACTCTTTCTTCAAGATCAAGCCTGATGGTTGAAACTGTCTGGCAAACATTCTCTTCTACCCCATCCATGTTTCTGCCTAAGCTGTTGGGTATAAACTGAAGCTGTGACAGGTATGTTTTTTCCACATAGTTCCCAACATGTCTCTGATTGTGAGTACACCACTGGGAAGGTCTCTTTCTCTCTCAGCTGCATTCTCCATTTCTTCAGATTTCAAAATGTCTTTACTACTGCTCTGTGCTAGAAATTCCCTATGTCTAGTGCATTAGTTCTGTTCTTGCGTGGTTTTATGCACACACCACCAGCCTGGATCCTCTCTAAACCCTAGGAAGAAATGCTTTTCCAGCAGGTCACCTTCAATTCTCTGACTCCACTGGAGCAGCCTTCTATTTCAGCAAGGTTACCTTGCAATAATTATTGCAAGGTAACCTTGCTGAAATAGAAAGCTGCTCCAGTGGAGTCAGAGAATCTATGACCACAGAAAACAAACCACTGTATTAACCTCTATTTAAAAAACTATTTTTGAAAGGACAATAAATATCAAAGAAACGTAATTATTAGAAGTATAGTTAGACCCTACTAAACTCACATGAGGAAATCCTTAAAGCAAGGAAGAGCTCTAAACAACACTGGTGTGCATGAGTATAAAGTGTATGTGACCCACTGCTGGATTTTCAAAGTAGCTCCTTCCCTAAGGTGCTGAATGTCCTCGCTTCAAAATAAAAAAGCAAAATGCTGCACAGCATATGTTCTCCAGGCTCAGAGTGATACGCAGGAGTCTTTTTTAAACACATTGGCCAAGTTCCTCCCACCTGTAACTTTAAGCACTAACTAATCCATATAGTTTTGAGAGAGGAAAGATCATCTTGCTGAATAGTTCTAGGCTAAAGCACCTATGGCTGTACACAAAATTGGAAGTAAGTATGCTCTCAACTTTGGTCTTAAATGAGGAAAGGAGAAGAAAAGAATTTGAATGTTAGTATTTCATAATAACACTCATTTAAGAGGATACAAAATATCACCCCAGACCCATTTCTTAGCCTTTCTAATTTCTGTTCTCCTAATCTTTCTCTTTTCTCCTTTTTCTTTGCATTCTATCCTTTTGTTTACACCAGCTGCTTGATCCATATCTGCCTTCTGTGCCATGTAAGAAATACCTTTCACCAGATAAACATGCACCAGCAGTATTTTCATGTTCTGTCAAAATCCCCCACTCTTATCTGCCCCCTTTGTCACTTGGGCAAACTTCGCTTTCCACAACAGTTTCTACATATGGACAAATACTCTGATTTCAGCAATTAACTACCTGGGAAAAAATGTGGCAAGGTTATCTACCATTGTTGTATATCCATTTTGGACAGTCTCATCAGTGGACCAAACCCAGAGACATGCTTCTGCAAGTGAGGAGGAAACTCAGCTGTGAATGCAAATGAAAGAAAAGATGATGTAGAAATGAAGAGTGACATTTCTGCCCATGCTCTTTCAGTCATAATGCTGTATTAACAGAAGTTTTGCACTTCATGATCATTAATCATGTGTTGATTTCCATATAAACTATTGTAAGAGCAAATCTGATCTGTCACTGAATACCTTATGATCTCTACTGTATAAACCAACCCTAAAAGCACCTTCAGGTTATTTGAGCTCCTCTAGGAATTTTAAAGAATTTCTACACTGCTAGAATTTCTACATACATTTGGGACTTCAGCAGTGTCTATGCTTGATTCAGTTCTGCTCTGGTTTAAGAAGTAAAAAGGCTGCTGCTTTGAAAAATTATGGGGGTTTTGATAATGTCAGGGCAGCATTGCTATAAGAGTTTCCATCAGATGGGATACAGCTGGTGCATTCTTCCCTACCATCATCAACAGGAATTTTTCAGTGAGGTTGCTATGCTATAAACCTGAAGAGTAAAGCAAGGACACTTGTCATAACTGATTGACAGCAGCAGTGGGAGGCATATATCACCCTTGGTTAAGTGCTGTATAGCTGTGATAATGGGGATGTTAAAAATTGAGGCATGTATTATTACAATGAAGCTAAAAACCGATCATGTAGCTTTAATATATACACTTATGGTCTGAGAAGAATAAGGCTGCTCTGTGATTAAGCATTGCTGAAGGAGTAAATTTTACAGAAGTTGACTTAAAGTCTGAAAGATTGATGAATATGCAGGTAGTCTGAAGGCTATTTTTTTCCTTCTGGTGTTCTGGCTGGGAATCTAATTCTGTATCCCTGTGCAGGTGCTGTCTGTGGCTATCTCACACTTCTTTATTGTCAAATCAATCCCAAGAATTTCATTAATATTTTTCCTGAGTCATGCAAATAAGCTCAGATCAGGCCTTGAGGCTTCACTGGCCTTCCACATGTCACTTCTAGAGGGATTTAATCTATTTTTTCCCCTAGCTTTTCTGCTGCAAGATACGTTTGTTCTTTCCAAAATCAAATCCTCAGGAAGGAGACTTGGGTCTTTGTCTCCTGGAATAGCATCTATGACCACATTTGCATGAGCAAGACAAAACAGATTGAAGCACAGGACAAAGTACTGTCCCTTGAGTGTCCATGCTGTTGGATGTTTGGTAAAGCTGTAAGAACAGTTTTGGGCTGGGTTAGAAAGTATGGTTGGAAGCCAAAGGCTGTTTGCATGTGGTTTCCCAGTTATGGAAGGGAAAGAGCAGTGATTGCAACGCCCCTGAGTTGTGCTACATCCTTTAGTCTCAGAGTCTGAAACCCTTTCCTCACAGTTTCCAGCTCATTTATTCATACCTAGAGGCATGCCCCTGGAGAGAAGAATTTAAGTGTACTGGTGGATAAAAAACTGAATGTGGCCCAGCAATGCACTCTTACAGCCCAGAAAGCCATCTGCATCCCAGGCTGCATCAAATGAAGCATGGGCAGAAGGTCAAGGGAATTGATTTGACAACACAAAGATGGGAGGAGTGGCTGGTCTACCAGAGTGGTTGACCTTCAGAAGCACCTTGACAGGTTGGAAAGGTAGGCAGAGAACTGCCTGAATTTCAACAAAGGCAAATGTAGGGTCCTGCTCCGGGAGAGGATTAATCCCCTGTACAGGCTGGGGACTGACCTACTGCGAAGCAGCTCTGAGGAGAGTGACCTGGGGGTCCTGGTCAAAAAACTGTCCATGGGCCAGCAGTTTGCCCTGGGGGCCAAGAAGGCCCATGGTGTCCTGGGGAGCATTAGGAAGAGCATTGCCAACGAGTCAAGGGAGGTGATCCAGCCCCTTGGCTCAGCCCTTTGAAGTCACATCTGGAGTGCTGTGCCCAGTTCTGGTTCCTTAGTGCAAGAGAGAGATGGAGCTCCTGGAGCAGGTCCAGCAGAGGGTGACAAAAATGATAAGGGGATGGGAGCATCTCTCTTAGGAGGAAAGGTTGAGGGAACCAAGACTGTCCAGACTCAAGAGGAGACAACTGAGAGGGGACTCCATCAGTGTCTATAAATATCTGAAGGAAGTGTATCAAGAGGATGGCACCAGGCTCTTCTCACTGGTGACGAGGAATGAGACAAGAGGCAACAGGTAGAAACTGATGCACAGGAGTTCCACCTGAACATCAAGAAGAACTTCTGTGCAATGTGCTCTGGGATAACAGAGCATGTGCAGGGAGGCTGGACCTGATGATCCACCATGGTTCCTTCCAATCTTACTCATTCTGTGATTCTGTGATTCTGTCTCCCTGCCTGAAATACTGTGTCCAGCTCTGGGGCCCTCAGCACAGAAAAGGCATGGACCTGTGCAGACGGGGGCCATGAAGATGATCAGAGGAATGGTGCACCTGTCCTATGAAGACAGATTGAATAAGCTGGGGTTGTTTTGCCTGGAGAAAAGAAGGCTCTAGGGAGACCTTAGAGCACTTTCCAGTAAATAAAGGGGGCCAACAAGAAAGAGGGGAAGGAACATTTTTACAAGAACAATAATTTTAAATTGAAAGAAGGTAAATTTAGATTAAATAGAAGGAACAAATTCTGTATTGTGAGGGTGGTGAGGCACTGGAACAAGTTGCTCAGGGGAGTTGTGGCTTCCACATCCCTGGAATTGTTCAAGGACATGTTGGATGAGCCTTTGACCAACCGGGTCTAGAGAGACATACCTGGCTATGAAACAGAGCTGGAACTAGATGATCTTTAAGGTCCCTTCCAACCCAAACCATTCTATGATTCTACAGTTCTGTGGTAATATTAAAAATACAGTGGCATGGGTAGCAGTTTAAAGACAACATATCAGAAAGTACAATGACTGGCACAGTGTATATAACTATGTATTTATGTGTCCATACTATTTATTTTGTATGTGTTGTATATTATGTGTATAGATTTTCATTTCAATACCATTCATTTGTACATGTTTTTGTTTACATTTAAAGTTTTCATGAAATAAGGAAATAAGGAAACATCTAGAAGTATTTAATTCAAATAAAAACTTCTGAACTCTACCAAATTAAAATGTTTTGATTCTATAAGTATGTTTTAAGACTATTTTAATTTTAGAGCAGAAGTCATATTTTTAGTTGCTTTTTTATTATGAATCTCATTTGCCTCATGGAATTGTCATCATTTGCAAGGAAACAGCAATTTCATTTCCTGGCTAGCTGTGCACAATGAATTTATCAGCTCCTCTGGTTTGCAGAACTTGCTGTGTCACAAACTTGAATGAATGATAGCTACTCCATTTGGACACATCTCCTATTCAGGATTTTTTTCAGAACAGCAACAATCGTTAGTGTGTTTGAACAGTGATACAAGATGAAAGGAAAATCCAGACTTTTGGAAGAAAAAAGAGACTCTCAGGAGCTCTTTGTCAAAACCCATTAACATGACCTTTCCCCTGCCAAGACAATCCTGCTATGAGAGGCTTTGAAAGTTGCCCATTAGTGCAGAAATTTGCTATCCCTCATGCTGTTTGGGATAATAGCTGAAATAAAGACATGTAAGTATATTTGTCATGTGTACAGACACCATCTGGAATTTGCTTTAATCATTCCATCACACACCATTTCTAGAATCTGTAGATTGAAAGCTTGTGTAAGACCAGAGAATACCCAAGAAACATATATGACCATTTATCTTCTTCGTATAATAAAAAGGAAAAGAAAATCTTGTTGAAAATTAGTTATCCAGCCAGTTTGGTTTTTTTTCCAGCTGGAAAGGAAAAAGGCTTAAGGAGTAAAATGAACCAAAACTGTCTTTTGTAAATAACAGAGACTGGAAAATAATTATGAATTAATATTCATAAAGAAAATGACAGGCTTTGGATGCCAAGTTTCAAATCTTCAAACATGCAGCAATCAGAAAAAATCCTCCCATAAGTCAGAGCAAACTCAAGTCCAACAATCTGAAATTCTACCTCCAGAAATGCATCCTGTAAATGTTCTGTTAAACAGGCTGTATGCATCAGTGTGAAAATTGTCACTCATTTAAAACTAGAACAAGAATATAATAATACCAAAACCCTTTCTTTCAAGGATTGTATCTTGAGTGAAAATGAGTGCACACTCTATTCATTACAAGTGGTATCTCTAAGAACTCTGCGCCCAAAATTTATAGAGATTGATAAGGGATGGTCCAGTGCACATAATTTCAAAGCATTATGCTGATCTTTAGGGTAGAAGCCTGGCCTTAGCACAGTCAGGGAAGTTTTGACAAAATCCAAAAAGAATTCAACATGTCATGCTTTGCAAGTTTTCAGAAGTATGCGTATTCTTACAATCTCAGTGTCCTGTTCTGTCAAAATACCTGTGAACTTCTACCATTTTCATTCTACTTAGCAACAAGACAGATTATTAAAACAGCTGGTAATAATAACTTCTAAGACTATTTATATTAACTTTTATAGATCCAACTCTTCTCTGCTCCCACTTTCTGAGTGAGAGCTGCCTGATTCCGATTCATATTGAGTTCTTTTTTGCAGCACACCAGAACAGGCAGATGAAACAGGATGCTCTGAGGCTCAAGAAGAAAAGGATGAACTTATGAACTATGAAACAAAAATAGAGAGTAAAGAAGGAACAGTTGCTGAAAAGAAATGTGACCAGGTAGAATATTGAACTGAGGAGTAAGAAAAGGGGTTACACATCTGTGATCATCACAGTTCCCCTTTCCATCCGTGGCTTCATAAACCCTGTTCATGGGGGATTCTTCACACAAGATGCTTTAAAACAGAGGTGTCCCTACGTTAGTACTGTAAATTAGCTTTTAGACTTATTTGTGTGGCCTGTGAAGCAATGACTGAGCTTGCAATAAGTAAAAGGGTGTGGAAATGTGATTTACAAGGAGTCTACAAGCCCTCTGGTTCCTATGTTGGTTCCATAAGCAGAAAAACCATGTAATAAGTGGGGAAAGAATATAACCAAACTCCTTCACTTCACAGGGCCACCAGCTCAGAAACAGATGAAATAAATTAGACAAGAAAGCCAAACTCTTCCATAAGGACATGAAGAAGGAAAGGTACTGGCTGCCTGCCAAAGCTATCCCACCTGCCCTAGAGTCATGTGTCACATTCACATCCGCCTGTCAGTGCTACAGGAAGAAGAGAGACAGTAAAGAAGCATAGGAGGACAGGAGATCTCTTTTCCTTAGATTGCTTGACACTACTTGTGCTGAGATGTAACACACACCGTTTTGTCATCTGGACAGCAAACACACACATCCCTAAATGTGCTCCCAACCCAGTGGTGAAAAAACCAGAAGGACATGCTGCTGAGGTGAAGGGGGAAAATTTTGGGAAATCTAAACACCGTTGAAGTCCAAGACATAATAGTTATGGACTAATGCCAAGTGACAAGCAGAATGTGCTTCTTGTTACCAGGAGGTCACATCTCATTATCCATCTCCTAGATTCCTCTGTTTAATCACTCATAATTGCCTTGCCTGCATTAGTGTGTTTCTGAGTTTGATTAATACGATTACAAAAGAAAATAAAATGGTAACATTACCAAATCCACAGCATGTTGTACTACTTCAGAAATGTTAGTGTTTCAGAACTCCCCAGAGTTATGCCAGTGCTGAAAACCTGACTATCTATTGTGTATTTTATAAATTCAAAAGCATACACTGGATGATGCATTTCTGTTGCAAAACAAAATGAAAAGGGGCAGAAATTTGAGAGGAGTTTAAGTGCGGCGGAGGAGACTGAGTGGCAAAAAAAGCCTGTGGAATCAGTGATGAAGTTGAGTGTCTTAAACACTCATTTGCAGTCATTCATCTCTGGCAGAAGATGTGAGCTGTTATTCTAGGTGTCAGGAGTAAACGACAATGCTGGGTCTGTGTGCACCTTATGTGAGCAGAATGTTTGTGCTGGTGAGTGCCTCCTTGCATCTGCACAAATCCAGTTCCTAAACAGTGTTACTCAGGATGGATAAGGAATAAGATAAATTCTCCAGTGATATTTGTATTTTAGTTGAATCCAAGACACAGAGATTTCATGGGTTTGGTTGGGGGTTTTTTGGCAGTTTTTTGTTTGATTTGTTCGGGCCTTTTAGGCAGCATTTTTATTTGTTTGTTTGTTGGGGTTTTTTTGGTTTTTTGGGGCTTAACACTAGAGAGAGAGAGAGCTTTGGTGGATATGTACTTAATATTTTTCTGTCACATTATTTTACAGAATAAAAATGAGTTTTTTGCTTTGTTTCCATCAAAACTTCCAACATCCTACATCTTTTATTTTGGGAGCTCTGTTTTTTGGTTTCTTTTTAAATGTAAATCTAAGTATTGTTCAAGAAAGCTGTCGTAATAAAGACAAAAGTTTCTAATACCTATAAGAGTTATTTTTCCTAAAGAAAAAAAATCAGTCATCAGTTTTTAGACAGTTTTTCTGGAATCAAGATCCCTTATTATCACATGAGGTAGTGTCACTTTAGCCATGAAATTCCTTGGTTCTGTTCTAGCCCTCTGTCACCTAAACCAGACCACCATTCTTTTCTGGTTTTTTTGCTTCAGACAAGTCTTCTTTTTATGGCCTTCAAATAAAATCTTGATAAAAGAAACTAAATTATTATTATGGACTCAAAATAAGGATTTAGACATTAAGACCTAAAATACTGATTGAACCATACACTTGATTCCTGCTCAAAACACTGTATTCTTTTTTCTTTAAGACATATTATGAATGGTTACACTGCAAATAAATTATTGTTTATATTCTTTTACAAGTTCTTCTCATATATATATATGTATGTAAAAGAGTCTATTGTTTTCCTACTAGTTAGAATATCAGGAATCACTAGAAATAGGAGCCCTATTTGTCTCCATTGCTGAGGCTGTAATGATGGATGGGAACTGGAGGGAGGATCCAGGCAATCCTGTTTTAGCACTGCTGTTTCTCTCTGCTGGCCCACATGGTAAGTGAATGTCTTCAAAGGAAAAAGACATTTGAAGTCCTAATACTTTAAATATCTGTCATGCTTTGTGGAGATGCATTAAAATACTTCTGTTATGTGCATCATTCTACAAGGGGAAACCTCACCACTGATTAGGAGCTCTCTGTCTGGTTAACTACTGTGTTTGCTTGCTATCATCACCTCTAAGATCTTTATTGCATGAACAAAAATGTACCAGTGATCAATAAGAAAAATAATTATGTCTTTAGAAGGCAAAGGCATTCACAGATGCATGACAGTTCATGCCAGGCCAGCCGTTACACTGTTTTCACGTTTAATTATAACCATTTTATTTCCTGACATTCATTCTCACAAGACCATTCATATTTTCTCCATCCCAAAGCCAAATAATCTCCTTTCCAAAGGGAAACACAACCATCTGAATTAAAAAGACACTCAGGTATCGGATTGATGAGGTCAATTTAAGTAGTTAGAAAAAAAAGGATTAATTCAGGAATAAGATTTTGATTATATGGCTGAAAATTAAAAATCCACATTTATCCACATGGTACAACTTTTATCTTTCTGATATAGAAATCATCCTCTTATAGCTGCTCAAAGAGATCTTGGAATCAAAATGGTAGGATGTTTTCCTCATGATATTCAGTATGGGGAAAAATAACAGAAATACATGGGGGATAATTTCGCTTTTCATAGTCACCTTTAAGACATGTTATAACTCGTGTTGGGATTTGCTTCCAGACAGGTTAATACACACTTTGAAGCAGATCCTCATCAGGTGTAAATGGTTCAAGCTCTATTAACTTTGATAGGAGTAGAGCAGCCTACAACAGCTGGAGACATGTATGTGAGTATCCGTGGGCTTACCTTTTCATGTGTGTACAGATATAAAGAGTTTTATTTAATCAGATTAATGTAAAAGGATTTTCCTGTGGAGCAGAGGGTTAGTGACACATCAAGCAACGATAGGATACCCAGTATTTTAGACTTCAGAATGAATCTCCTACAAGTTTTAATCAAATAAAAGGAGTAACCTATTAAACAGTATTTTAATGAAAAGAATTCTTGTGGCGCAAAATCAAGGGAAAATAAATTATGGTAGCACTTTGAGAAGTTACCCACTTTTTATTGAGGACTGTCTCTTTGTAGCTATAGGTATAAAGCACTTATCATTTGTTATCTCAGTCAGTCTGCCAGCAATTCTTGCTTTAGAAATGTATTTCATCACAGAACTGTCCAGCTAAATGGATGGCATTTCCCAATGCTAAATTTATGGCTCAATTAAAGTCAATCTTACCCTATCAGCTTCCTAGTGTGTATACAATTAATAAAAATAAAATGGGAACCTATCATTTCTCATGTCATAGTTTTCAAAACAGGAAAAATTTAAATCAATGCTCTCTTTACAGGTAATGGAATTTAGCATATGTTGTAGGCTGTGCTACTTGCACCTGAGCTGATAAAATGCAGGCATTGCTTTTCTTTCCTGAAAATGAGTCATTTATTCATGTTTTGTAGGCTTAGGGCTGACATCCACACAAAAAATTGCAAAAATTAAAGATTTAGGAGTGGTTTTATTGGGAGGTTGTTTGTTTTACCCTCCAAAACATGCTCATGAAGGCTTTTCAAAACCTACAGAACTCTGCTTGTTGTCACTGTGCTTTATTATGAGGCAAAGAAATGATCAGGACACAACAGGGACCGAGCAAAAAGCAGAGTCTCCACTCTGTCCCAGTGCTGAAGCATGGAGGAGTCCAGCCATTGTCACATTACCAAATGCACCACAGCCTGCATATTCTCAGGATGCAGGAGTCAAAAAACCCTTTTAAATTATTTTCTTTCTTGTGTGGAAAAATAATACCATTGCACAATGTAGGTTATCAGAACATGGATTAGGTATAATTATATTTTGCAAGTGTTTTCATGAAGGTTTAGGGAAAAGTCATCACAAATTTTATGACCTCAATGCTCCAGTTAATGACTCAGTGGCCTTTAGTCCTTTCATTTTTATACAGATCTGTGTCAGGGAAACAATGTGAAATTGTAAATAAAACCTCTCAACACATTTAGCTGCATTAAAAAAAAAAAAATCTTTATATGCAAGGATTTTAAAGGACCTACAGGGGATATTGTTGTGTCTGATCATTCTGTGGACCAGCAAATATCTGAGCTGCATAGCAAAACATTTTCTTTTTTCTTTGCTTTCTTTTTTTCCTTTTCCGTTTTTCTTTTTTAAGAACAATGGTGTGTCAGTTTATCTTGTCAGCATTCCATGTTATTCAGTAATAGATGTCACCTCAATACTTTGCCACAAGCTCATCTCCAGATATGGTTGCTCTTAATCTATACAATTCTACAGAGCTGGCAACAGTAGGAGGAACTATTTATAATTACATTGATAAACCATTTTACTGTTCTGCCAACTGATTCCGTGTTTGTGCCTGCTGCTTTGTTTAATGTGGTTTTCCCAATGAAATGTTAATATGCTCCAGTAAAAGACTGACACTCATAAGCCATCGATGAGGTCATCCAACACACAGTCCAACATGCAGCATGTATGCCAGAGTAGAATAACTTAATTAAATCCTTCCTCTGAGGATTAAGAGGGTTATTCTGACAGGCTTTTACAAGCCTGGGCGCGCTTGCATGGCGCAGAGGAGAGCGGTGCAGAGACAAGGAGGCAGCAGAGCAGCTCGAGGCAGTGCTGGTACAGTGCAACGCTTCCAACTGAGCTTGCTGGGAGACAGCCAGGATCTGCAGACTGCGTCACTCCAGGCTGTGCCCAAGGACTGGCTCAGGGTGACCCTCGAATCTGAGCTGGGCACAGTGGGGGCTGGAGGCGTGCCGCTGTGGGAGAAGCCCCAGGGCTTGCAGTGCCAGAGCAGGGACACCAGCAAAGACTCTGCAGCCACAGGTGACCATGCTGCGACTGGGATACCCCCAAAAAAAGCAACAAAGGAAAATCAGCAAGAAGCAGATATCAGTAGACAAAAGATCCCCAAAGCACATGAAGCGCCAGACAGAAATCATCATGCCCACAACCACAAACCTTCTGTGCCTCACAGGCAGAGCTAAGACAAAGTGAGTACAACCTGTGGTGAAAACAGGGGAATTTGAGGAGGTGGAATGAGAATGTTCTAAGTGTCTGTGTTCTCTTTTGTTTTCTTGTCTCAGTACCTGAATGAAAAGTTTGTGTTGTCAATATATTAAATTACTAAAGCAAAAAGATTCAACCATAACAGCTGATAGCTGCTCACTTTTCTCACTACTTAACTCAGATTGCATGATTGTATTGTGTTTACATGGCCATGTTTTTGCAACAGGGGGAACTATAGGGGTGGCTTCTGTGAGAATCTGCCAGAAGTTTCTTTCATGTCCAACAGAGCAAATGCCAGCTGGCTTACAGATGGATCCACCACTGGCCAAAGCCAAGCTCATCAATGACAATGTTGACACTTCTGGGACAACAAATTTAACAAGTGGGAAACAAATTTAACAAGTGCTGCTGCTGTGCAGCAGCAGCAGCAGCCAGAGAGAGGAGTGAGAATATGTGAAAGCAGGAGCCCGACAGACACCAAGGTCAGTGCAGAAGGGGGCAGGAGGCTGGGGCTCCAGGCACCAGGGCAGAGATTCCCCTGCAGCCCGTGGCACAGCCCATGGTGAGGCAGCTGTGCCCTGCAGCCCAGGGAGGTCTGTGGTGGAGCAGAGATCCACCTGCAGCCCATGGAGGGCCCTGTGCTGGAGCTGGTGGTTGCCTGAAGGAGACTGTGACCCTGTGGGGAGCCCACAGGGGAGCAGGCACCCCTGGAGAGAGGAGCCCACACTGCAGTCTCTGTGGGCTCTCACACGGGAGCAGGCTGATCCTGAAAGACTTCAGCCCTCAGAAAAGGACCCATGCTGGAGCAGTTTGTGAAGAACTGCAGCTGCTGGGAAGGACCCACCTTGGAGGACTGCCTCCTATGGAAGGGACCCCACACTGGAGCAGAAGAGTGTGAGCAGTCCTCCCTCTGAGGAGGAAGCAGTGGCAGAGATAACGTGATGAAGTGACATTCATGAACGTGATAACGTGACATTCCCTGTCTCCCTGTACCTCTTGGAAAGAGGAGGTAGAGAATTTTGAATGAACTAAGCCTAGAAATAAGGGAGAGGTGAGGGTGGTTTTAAGATTTGGCTTTACTTTTCATTATACTACTCTGATATGATTGGTAATTAATTAAACTAGATTACACAAATCAAGTCTGTTTTCCATTATGGTAACTGTTGTGTGATCTCTCCCTGCCCTTATCCTGACCCAAAAGCCTTTTGTTGTGTTTTTTTTCCCTTGTCCAGCTGAGGAGGGGAGGGACAGAACAGCTTTAGTAAACACCTGGGCCAAACAGGTCAACCCCTGACAATGATCATAATATTCTTTTACTTGTCTAACATGGTCAAAAAATCTTCCTCTCGTAGCCCTCCTTTAATCATGGTCTGATATCTCTTGCTCATACCATGATGCTTTATGCATTGGCATCCTCCCATAACCTTTTGTCCTTTCCCAGCACCTATTGGAGGCTTTCCTCTCACCATCAGGTTAGTGCTGAGGCCCAGACACCTATTTTGGCTGTTCAGCATCAGCCAGGCTTCTCAGCTTCTCTCTCCAAGATACTGACTCTCACTGTGGGCTCATTCAGTTTTTTGTTTCTTTCACCTACCATGACTATCCTTTGGCTTCAAACATCTTCCCAGTCATACCTTAGTCTGGCAATAGGAGAAAACCTTGGCACAAGTATATGTAGATAAACTGGTTGATGAGTGGATTGAAGGCAACCCCTCAAATGCAAACTTGATGTGGGCCGTGGTAAGAGGCTTAAAATGGACGAGTTTATTAACATGAACTTGTGCAATGATAGATGAGAATGGCTCTGAAGTAGCCAAGTGTAGGTTGATTCCAGTATGACTCACACCAACAAACTCAGAAACAAACACAGCATCATTGCTGGATGAAGTTTCTCTCCAACAAGAAGCTAGGATGAATTGAAAAATGAAAATGATTGGTTAAATTATTGATACATGTTTTGATGTATTTCCAAAATAGACAGACATATGGAAAAAAAGAAGAGCAGCTGGTTAGTTCTGGGAAGCAGAGCTGGTATAAAAACTTTTAGATTATCTAAATGTAATCAGAGGAATATGATTTTTTTCTAGTTTGATGGCCCTGAACACCCTGCTAAGGAAGTAGCTCATGTAAAACATGTTAAACACAGAAAGAAGAGAGCTGAAAACATTAATGCTGTTCCACGTGTAAACAGAAGAATATTAATCAAGAATGGAAAGGTCACATTGCCTCTCTAAGTACACTGAAGGGATTTCCTGTTCTGAAACCTAATGAATCTCTAAATATATAAATCTGAAGGTTTTTCCTTCTCTAGTCATTTACAGAAAATCTATGTAGACTGCATATTGCTGTTCCTCTAGGTCCCATCAATCTTTTCTTTTCACTGCATCAGTCTTATCAGTCCTTATGCTCTCTCCTGGTAATGAGCATGCAGAGCTACGTCTGATCTCTGTGCATTGAAATGAAAGAAAAATCAGACTCCTGCTTAGATCGGCAGTTAAGAGAGTCATTTATTTCTTGTGTTTATTTATTTGAAGTTACTGAAATTATGTGATAATAGATTTTAAGATGACAGCAAAACCAATCTGATCTATATCAACAATAGAGATCAGAAAAGGCTTATAATTTCCATTATTGGCAGTATTAAGACCTACAAGAGGACTAATTTGTTTAATTCAGTACCAATAAGGATAATTTCTTTTCACTTCTTGTTATCAAGTTTTACAGAATCATATTGTTCATCAAGCTGCCTTCATAGGGATCATTCTTTATTGTAGTGTTGAGGGATACTTGGAGACAAAAATTCAGATCTTGACAGTGGATTTGTGCATAAAGCAACATGTTCTGCATTGTTTTGTTCAGAATCCCAAATGATGTCTTGGTACTTGCATGTTAGTACAAAGAAAGCCCTGTTCTCAATTCCATCTGAATAGATATGAGTGTGCAGGCTTATTACCTGTCCTCAGGTTGGTCCATAGGTTCTGGGAACATGACAAATACACTTTCTCAGGAAAAAGGTCTCTCTTCTCAGGGAGTAATACTTTTCTTAATTTTTGCTCTCACTTTGGGTAAAGGATGCTGTTAAAATTAACTCCATTCAAGATGTCCTGCATCAAAATTTTACCCATTCTTTGGGGAAATTTTTTTAAAAAGCTTCAAGTTTCTACTAAGATCACACTGATAGGCACCTGTGACACTCAAGGGATAAAAGTGATCTGTATTCATCTTCATTTCGGAGTGGAATCCATCCATCCATAAATATATGTAAAAAATGGAAAAGCCACTCTTCCAAATGGAAGGTAACATTATGCTTCAAGTCAGATAGAAAGCATCTGAACTAATTCTCAAACTCCTGCACCTCTAAGTGTGGTATTATCACTAGAATAAGATGTTGATCTTTGCAATGTCAGCAGTGCTTAGCATTTTAAGTGTTGTCATGGAATAGAGACCTAGAAGCATCTCAAGATAAAAAAGAACTGCAGACTCTTACATAGACAGTAGAAGTAAAGACAAGCCAAAGGGAGCAGTTGTACAGGGGACAAAGCCCCTGCAGTTCTACAGGAGAATTTAATCTCAATGGTGATGACGTAGATAACCATGATAAGACCCTGAAGACTTAGAACAGTACTTCAAAGACTCAGTTCCCTCTGTGTCTTTGTGAAAGTCTCCAAGTAAATGTTTAGTCCTTGAAGGAGAGCTGAATTCTACCTTTGCGCTTCAACTGTCATCATAATTCCAAATCACAAAATGTTTTTAGCAGAGCTGCTATGTGCAAATACACGTTTGTAAACAAGAATCAGCCTGAGCAACTCTTGTCACTAGTCACGTATCAAGGAAATAATAGCAAGTTCCTTTTTAATTATCAACATCTGACTCAGAGTGACATTGAGAAATGTTTTTTTAAATGTCACCTCCTAATTTCTCAGTCTCCTAAAATAGTGCTCCTTGGCCATAGTTTAATGTACTTTAGCATTTCATAAGTAATCCTACTGTTTTAATAACAACACCAACACAAACAAAATTAAATCCCTGCCCCAGACTCTAACTATTGCTGCAACAGATAAAAAAAACTCAAAAGAGGCATCTTGTCATTATTGTCTTTGGGACAGGAAGAGTGGTGGTTAAGGATTAAACAAAATCCATTATTGGTTTACTCTACCATGTTTTTCTAAGACTTACAGTGATTAAAGCTCTCACACCTACTATGGAGATGAAAAAGTATGCTAAATTAGGAGAAAATAAAAAATTAACTGTGTCCTCACATCAGGAGTGTGCAATATTCATTCAGGTATGCCCTGTAATGTCTTCTCCCTCATAGATTCTCCACACAGAATATAGTTAAGCTACTTACTGAAAATTCATTGTCTTCCTTTAATTGCTTAGTTGTTGCTAGCACACTAAATCAAATACTTGTTTCTCTCTTTCTCTTTCTCTTTCTCTTTCTCTTTCTCTTTCTCTTTCTCTTTCTCTTTCTCTTTCTCTTTCTCTTTCTCTTTCTCTTTCTCTTTCTCTTTCTCTTTCTCTCTCTCTTTCTCTTTCTCTTTCTCTTTCTCTTTCTCTCTCTCTTTCTCT
>VYXD01013618.1:379655-407566 GCA_013397195.1 Hylia prasina
CCTTTCCTTTCCTTTCCTTTCCTTTCCTTTCCTTTCCTTTCCTTTCCTTTCCTTTCCTTTCCTTTCCTTTCCTTTCCTTTCCTTTCCTTTCCTTTCCTTCTTGTTTGTTTGTTTTGACTCTCTGAAGAGCTAATTAATCCATCATCATCTAGCAGGCAGATACCTGTGTGTTCCAAAACTTAGCTATGGAAATGGCAAAAGTAACAGGTTTGAGCAGTAATATGACAGCTCCAGCAAATACTTGCCAGTGAATTTATAAAGTTTGTGCATGGCTCCATGAATATATGTTTATGGGCTACTTCTCTACTTACTGTAGTGGTGAATATATATACATTTTAATGAAGATAAACATTTTCACAGGCAACTAATCTCACCTAGGTAACCAAAAGAAATTACCCACAGAAAATGCTATGGAACACTGGATTGCTCTGGCATTTCTTGGTCTCTGTAGTCTTGTGCTTGTATTTT
This sequence comes from Hylia prasina, assembly GCA_013397195.1. Classification (NCBI taxonomy): domain Eukaryota; kingdom Metazoa; phylum Chordata; class Aves; order Passeriformes; family Sylviidae; genus Hylia; species Hylia prasina. The sequence goes on from VYXD01013618.1 coordinate 380,124, forward strand.
GTTCTGACAGTTAAGAAAATACATGGTTTAATGGATAATATCCTATACTTTCAAAATGAAATTTTTAAAAAAAGAGAGAAACAAAAGGGCATAATTTCTAGCACAGGTTTCAACATCAAAGCACTTTTTATTTATACAAAGATGCAAAGTACCTGCCTTTTGAAGGTCTTGGTAATTGCATGTCTCCAGTCTCACAAGATTTCTAATGTTTACTAGGTCTTCTCAAGTAAATTTACCTTATATAAGGACTTCTCTTGTTGCTTTTACTTTCCACATGCTATTTTGAATCATTTTCTCCTCCATGACTTTTTTCACCCTGATCCACAATTTCTGGTTGCATCTGCCTTCCTCCTTTCCTGCTCATAACTCACATATCTCCATAGCTCTTTCTCTTCACCCTATCATCAAATACCTGCTATTTCCTTTTCTGAACTCTTTTTATCTCCTTTTTTTTTCACATTATTATAATCATGTATTTTTCCTTTTACATCCTTTTCTGGAAGTACTGATCTCCTCCAATTGTACTGGGCTCTGGGACTATACAGTTTGCTTATGGGCAATGCAACCAAAACCAACACATGCTTCCTCTGCAAGAGCAGTCCCAGTGGCATCTCAAGAACAGTCTTCCATCACCTATGGAAAGATAATTTATTCTAGTGAACTCATTTAGGTGTCCTTTTATAGGCCTGAAAGCACAGCACAGTCATTTTGGGTCAGTATGTTTGCCAGGAACATTTCTCAGTGAAAATTCTTATAATATAATTATGTCCTGGCTGAGTGTCCTCCTTAAATTCTGGCCAGCAAAACTCCTATCAGACAAGAGCTCTCCACAAATTAAAACCTGCAGCAGGACCTTGGGTGAGATTCTGAGGAGACAAATAGCTTTCAGCTGAAAAGCTTGAGTTCAGACAATAATTGGCAATCTCTCCTCTCTGGATCTGAGAGAAGAAAAAACTAAAACAAAAAAACAAAGAAACAAAAAAAAATATCCAAACCAAAACCAAAACCAAAAATAAAAACAAACAAACAAAACAAAAGCAAAAAAATAAAGAAAGAGAGGCAGAAAGAATTATCTGTAAAATATTTAAATCTCCACCTCGTAAGGTTCAGCCAATCATGTCTTGGGCATGAATGCACTTAGCAGATGTACACTCTCTGGTAGGCCCCTCATCCAGTAATTGTATTTTCCCTGACATTTTATGAGTACTTTATTTTTTCCACAGTAGGTCAGAGCCCAATAGAGAATGCAGGAAAGTTGTCTGTTAGAAACTAAAGCATTTGCGCACAGTAGAATTAATTTGCCAATGCCTTATTAGTGATCTAGTGGCGCTAGTTAAAGCTACTAAGGCCATGTTCTGTTGAAACTGGCCTTTGGAAATTAGGGTTTGATAGAGCTTAAACCTTCAGTTCAAATGATCTCTCAATTTTGTGAACAGTTGTATCAAGTCAAAAGATAACTCTTCACTTTGACCCTGCCATTCTCCAGGAAATGCCGATTTACAGGGCTGTACTGTCATCTGTCCACACAAGCCAATTATTTGCATGTCAAAAACCCCTGGAAACTTGTGCTAGAGTGCTGCCAAAGGTCTGACTTGATCTCTACACACAAGTAAACCTCTGTATGTTGCTGTATTGCCTTACCTGGCTGAATGAAGTATAAGGCAGTAATTGACTTCTACTTAAGCTATGAATTTTGAAAGACTTCTGAAATTCTGAAAAGAAATAGGATGGCTTAAGAAAAGAATGCAGGTTTAACTCTGAATTTTCCCAATTTATGTGGATAGAAATCAAACCCTTTATTATTTTAATTTCTTGGAGTGTGTTATTTTTTTGATCTTTGAAATCTCCCTCCTTCAGGCTTTCTATTGTACTTACAATCATATAAACCCCATTGTTATTATACAGAATTATGGCTAACACTGGGATCTATTGATTCTACAACACATTATTGGTGAACCTATTTAGACACAACCATGATTTTCACATTGTTCTGTAGAATTCATCCAGGAGCTCTCCCTGCAAAGGTCTTGTAAAAAGTTGTTGGCATTATGGATCAGGCATCTTCACAGGCTTCACAGGCTACCAAGTCAAATTTTTCCATTTGACAGAGTACTCATGCTCCAAAGAAGTCCATATGTTCTGCAAGACCTCACCAGCTTTGCAAACCATCAGTGTATCGAAAAGTACTAAATTCAAAATAAACACCTCCATGCTTGAAAACTAAAATCTGAGTTTCAGTCTCTGATGGCATGAAACAACATGACCCAAGTAAAGAGGGATTGTCACCCATTACTTCCAACCCTTTACAGTCCTGTATTAGGGGTGTTCAATGATGTCAATGGGAAAAGAACACAAGCAAAAAGTTCTTTACAGAGGGGTGGTTAATCTGGGATTCTTCTTGAAAATTTTTTTTCCAGACTGCAAAGTTTTGTATGGTTTCAAGGGGAAAATATACCTGGAGTAGCAATCCATTGAGGGATATGATCAAACAGAAAGTGTGACTCACTCCAGAAGTCCTACAGCCTCAAGTGTCTGGGAATTGAAGGAGTGCTTATGCAAAGCATGGTGTGTGCTTGTCCTGCTCCCCTACTTTGTGTGTTGGGCTCTGGACACACTCAGAGGTAGGACACTGAGGTGAAATTAACTTCATCTTCTGTATTTAAAAAATATTTTACGATTATTTTTGTTAGTTTCTTCCTAATTCTTTCAACTCCCCTCCCTTCAAGTCCTCTCACCCTCTCTTCTCTTTTCACTTCAATCATGTCTCCGCTTTTTTGTTTGTTGGTTTCGTTTTTTGACAGGTGGTGTTGTTTGTTTATTTGTTTTGGGTTTTAATTCTTACATTTGCCCTAGAGCTACTAGCATGTCCTACAAATAAATTAGTGTTTTAAATTACAGAATAAATCCTTCTGGCACTTCTTTCCTGGAAGTGCCCATCTAACAAGGCCAAGGAAACTTGTGTGAATCCAAAAACATTTTTTCTTCAGTGGGAGTGATGTGTGGCTAGAGACCAATGTACTCTGCATTTTAAGATATTTCAAAACAAATCTCTTAACTGAAGTTCAGAATAAGTAATGAGCACAAAAGTCTGAATCTGAACATCAGTCCTTAGTATCTGATCAAGGAAGTCAAAGGTATAAAATTCAGGGACATCATTCATTGAGGACAAAAGCATTGAGGTCCTCAGTGATGTCATGAGGATTTTGTCCACAGATTTTACACTGAAATGCTGACACACGCTTACTGTTGTAATGCACAACATGTTGCTATAATTATTCTTTGCTCATATTCAGTACTTGAGATACTGCTTGGATGACTGCTCTCATGTAACAAAGCTGGCATACTTTCCACTTTGAACACAACATGGTAACAATCATAACATTATATTTCTCATGTGAGAAAGAAAAAAAATGAAGTCTAGGGGTTCATTTGTCCCTTTTGCAGGAATGAAACACAAGGAAAAATACTTAGCTGCATGATAGCAAGTGGTTTGTGCTGCTATTCAAGAGGTGCAGCAAAGCTGGATGCTTGCTTTAATCCTAAACCTGTTAATAGGTTACAGTGACTGTGGAGTCAAAATAATTTGGGGCATTTGTTCACTCCTGTTTAACATATGCAAAAAGTTCACACAAAAGCTGTGGAGTTCTGTTCCAAGAGCATTTTGTAGTACATTAATATACAGTCTTCTTGACAGTGTTGGAGCTTCCAGAGAGAAATAAAAATAAACTCAGAAAAAATCAAAACCAAATTTGTGTTAAAAAAAGTGTGCTGTGCTGAGTTGAATAACAGTTTCTCATTTACCTTTTCAATTATTAAAGTAAGGTATTCAACTTTACTTGAAACATCCCTTTTCAGTTGCAATAATTTTGAAATATATGCATTTCCCTTCTTCCTCCCAAAAAGAGTGAAGAGAAAGGGAAATTCAAATTGAAAATCTTGATTGAAAAATTGAATAATTTCACTTGGAATGTGTCACAACAGAGCATATATTTTTCCTCTTTCTTTCAGTGGAAAAGAGCATTCAATGAAAAGGAAATGAATTGATTTAAACTTTCAGAAAAAAAACAAATCTGCATTTCCAACCCTCAAAAAATTTTAACTGACAAATGCCACACAGCTTTACCGTATGAAACTTCTCCTCTTGCTTCAAATCCCACACTTTTCTAGGCAACACCCAGAATATCAGGGTGGTTCTTTGTATGACACAAAGAAATAGTGCAGAGATTCTTAAAAGATATCTCCTTTCCTACACTTGGCCATAATGGTTTTCCCTATTTCATTTAAGGTTTTCCATAAGTTGACCTTGCAGTACTTATTTTGTTGCTTTTTTAAACTCTGGCACACTTCTTTCTTAACAGTTTTTCTCATTCATTAACAAACACTTCAGCAACAAAAGGAGGGCTAAGGACTACATCCATCCTTTGTTGGATGTGAGGGGAAACTTAATGACAAATTCATATGGAATTCGATGTGGAATATTTTAGTAGCTGCATCAGTAACTATTAGTGGCAATTTACAGTACTGTACTATTCCATTCAAACACAAAAAAAAATCCATAAAAAACCCCAAAAAACCAAAAGCGATATCAATATGATACAATTTGAAATTTTCCTCTAAACCCTTGCAATAACTTCAAGTTAGTAAATATGTTTAAAATGCTCTATTTATTGACTCTATTTTGCTAATAGTATCAGAAAAAGGGAACTGCTGAGAAACAATTCTGGATTAATGGCAAGACTAGATAGTGGTGTCTCCTTTGTAAAGCATGTAAGCATCTTTTCTGAGTTTGTAAGGCTTGTGCTTTAAATATTGCAATATTGACCTCTGAAATCTGCAGCAAAATCTGTCTAGATGCCTCCTGGAGTCAGTGGCCTGGTGAAGGAGAGGCTGGTGCTGTGGGGATTTTGGGCAACTTGTATTCCTTCAAGAAAGGAATAGACATAAAGCAACCCAGGTCTAGAGCTGGCTGTCAGGGGAAGTCTTGGCTGATGTGCCAGGTCATCTGATCTAATATTGGGATACCAGGGCTGGATGGGATCAGTTGTTATGCTACATCAGAAACAGGAAGAAAAAAAAAGAAGAAAAAAAAAAGATTTTTAGTCAATGCAACTTGTAAAAAAATTAACATTGTGACAACACAGACACATTGGAATGCAGATGAAAGCATTCAAATTCAGCATGGAGCACACCACGGAGTTCTGCTTGCTGCAGGGCAGGTGAGGATGGTGTGAGCTCATTGCTGGCTCAGAGCACACCAGGGAGGCTGCCTCGAGCCTGTGCTGAGCAGCAAGAGGAGCTTTACAGCATACTGTAGCTCAAAAGAACCAAGATGAATATCCACTCATATTATAGACAAGTTTCCCAAACTCATCTCAGATTTGTACATGCACAGTTCAGGGATATGTCTTTGTAATATATTTTGAGGGAAGTTCTGTCCAGTTTCTTAATCAGGACTGCAGATAACAAAATTTGGAGGATGATGATTATATATACAGAGACCCAGTTCAAATTATTGCCTTATTCTCTCTATTTTACAGTGATTACCATGTTTTCTGGTATCATTTTAATTTTGTATTTCTAATGTTTAGGCTCTTAAGCAACAAAATACTATTAGTGTTTATCCTCTTTAAGCAAATGATACAAATTAAAAAAAACTTTAAATCAAGAATTTTTCATATTTGGGAAAGAAGAAAGTGATGACAACACTATATTTGTCATGGCAAAGACAATTACTACAGTGGGGTTAGTTCAGACTGTTGTCTTCCTTGTTTGAGGAGGAAGCAAGGATACTAACACTTGCAAAAATATACATTTATTATTTTCAATTTATGTATTCCTGATAGTGATGAAGAAAGTCTTAGCAGAATTTAAGTTTCTACCTCTAAGAGAACAATGTTCATATCATTTGTGAGTAAAAAATACTCATCTCATTTTCTTTTTGAGGTTTTCTATATTTTCTAATAAATTATTCATTGTTCTACATTATGATTCTTGAGCTTGCTCTCAGATCTGTTCAATCCTTGTATATGTAAGTTTTGTGAACACTGTTTGTAAAGATCATGCGAGTCTAAGTGCATTAGTGACAGAGGTCATGAAATATTGAGAGATTTAACCACATATGTGGGAGGGAGAAATAAGTATTTGTCCCAAAGGCCTAAGAGGTGGCCTATACACATATAACACAAAGCCCAGTGCAATATTGACACATGATATCCTGCTATTTGGAATTAATCCATAAAATAACACCACCTCCTGTATCAGAGTATTAGGTACTACGACCCTTGCAGAATCTCAGGGTGATCCAGGGAGATGTCTTATCATTACAGAATTCACAGCAAGAGGGGAAGGAAATTAAAATGAAGAATGAAATATTCTTAAATCCACAAAAGGGGTTTTTTTTAGTTAAAGTTAATTGACTGGTAAAATCTCCTTTAGTGCTTTTTTTCCCCCAGTCAAGTTCACAGCAGAATATCAATGAGGTTTGTTGAAATGGAAACTTTTCACTGTGCATAATTAGAGTAAATGAAACGTGCATCCATTCTCAATGTGCTTCTTTTATTTCTGTAAAATTTAATTTCTTTTAGAATGGAGGCAAGAAATAAATGGGGTGAATGTCAACTTACATGAGAAGGGTTTCAAAATTTCAAGGCCAGCTCAAGAACAACGATTTGGTTCAGAAATTTTCCTCTATGATAGTGGCAAACACTTCTTCTCAGTCCAGTTTGTATGCCTCAATTTTGCCCGTGAAAAGGAGCAGTGCTAACAAGAATTAGGCATAGCGAACCAGAAAGAATTTCCCCTCAGTATGCCACTGGAGTAGCCTGATCTGAAAACCTACTGCTGCTGTGGTGCCTTGGGTTTTCTAAGTGTCGAGTACCATTAATACAGATATAGCCAAACTGTGTGCTGTTGTGACTTTCCTGAGAGGAGATCCCATGAGGGATTAGGCTGAGCCTGCCAAAGCCACCTGGCTTGTAATATGTGTCAGATCAGAAAGAGAGCTGCACTTGCTTCACATCAGCCTGTAGAGGAGATGGGAATAGGGTTTTGGTGATTCTGACCCGTGGAAGCAGTCAGGGAACCAGTCAGGTTAAATCACAAGGGCTGTAACAAACTGTAATTCTCTCCATTTCAGCAGTGACCCCAACAATGCTGCACTGCACCATGACAGGAAAATGGGCCACTGAGGCAGACAGAGAACAGAAGTAGGAAAGGAAGAAAGAAAATTATGCCATCCTCATTTGCAGGTGGGGATAAGGGGTGAACTTTATCTAAGGACACACAGGAAGGCTGGGCAGAGGCTAAGGCTGTGCTCTGAGCATCACCCTGGTGTTCTTGGAGATGTTCTCTCAAACAGCAGTGGTCTGCCCACTCCACTGGTCAGCTGAGCCTTAAGAATCCACTGCCTTGCCAGTGCTCCTCTCTCACCCCAGCTGCTGAGTGGCACTGGCTGAAGCCACCACCCTGGTGTTCAGTGCCAGCAGGACTTTCTGTGCTCTGTGACAAGCTGGGAATGTGCATGTGATTGGAAGCACGAGAGTGCAGGCGACATGTGGCAGCCTCCACTGACCACTGTCCCTCAGATGGAGTGCGATGGGTTAGCCACTCTCCTGGGAACGCACCTCTTGTCTCAAACCAACATTTCCTGGCTTGAATATCCACCAGGTTCAGTGGGGGTAAAGTACATGTGGGGAGCAGAAGTGATTAAATGAAAAGATACATTTCTGGTTAATTAAACCACTCCTGTGAGACTTTTCAGTGTGATTGAACAAACCATGAAAGCCCTCAGGATGTGCTCAAACACAGGGTACTCCTGGTGCACTTTCATGGATGCTATCAGGATTATCAGAGAAAGCAGCATAAAAGAGATTTGGAAAGCTTTACCTTGTCAGATTCAGTACACTGAGCTTCCAACCATGAAATGTAAAAAAGACAGAGGGCAATGCATATTTCACTTGGTGGGGGCACTTTTCCTCATTTTATTATCACTGTATTTGTAAATGTCAGAAGATGAGACTATAAAACAACAGAGGATGAACTGTTAAAATGGCTGTTTACACTCTGTAGTTCTCTGCATTGCGATGCCTCCTGCTATAAAACTTGAATTTTACTAAGCCTGAAGCAACCCTCTGTTACTATTATTCACTTATTACTACAGAATTGCTAGGCAGTCTCTCAGCACATCCAGGGCACTGTCCCACCTGACGCTCTGTGAGCAGGCTGAATGAGACAGAGCCTGTCCTGAGGAGCTGCCAGCCCGAGCAGACAGAGTGCAGAGGGGATGGCTGGACGCCAGGCTGCAGCTGCCAAATTGTCTGCTGGGCAGGTCATCCTGACTTTAGGAGGTTTCTCAGATCAGTGGAATTAATTAGTTACTGGACACGCCTCTACCTCTTCTTTTAAGTAGTTTAAGGGAGATTAACTTTGTGAGGCTGAAGGCAGCTGGGATGAGTCTCAAAGTGACACGTTCAGTATCACAGGAAACCTGTCAAGGACTCTCTAGAAGGGATTTTGCCCTGGCTTGTCACCTGTTCCACAAAAGCACCTTTCTTCTCCAGTTATGAGAGGCTAGTGTTTGCTTTAAACCAGACATAAATGTTCACAACTCACTTTAGGAGAAAGAGAGTTAGTTCACAGCATCCTTCATTCTGTCCCTCAGCTCTTCCACTTCTTTGTACAAAGGACAAACTTATTTTCTAGAAACACCATCCTCTTTTTTATCCTCTGAAAAATGCTACACTTGCACTTTATTTTTTTGTGTCCTATGAATAAAGGTATCAATTAATGAGATACACATTTTCAGTCAGAACTGAAAATATGAAACATACTGTTATTCATTTGGGTCCACATAACTTTCTTTATCACAGAAAAAACAAAAGTACTATTTTTAGAAAACAGTCATTCCTTTATTTAATTTGCCAAGAATTTCTAATCTGAATTTCAGAGAAAAAGCTATCTGCTACTTTCAGACATTCATGTGATGAGGGAATCTATCAGGTGCGTGACAAACAAGTGTGTTTTCTGTACAGCATATGGAAATGTACATCATATTATATACATCATATTATATACATATTATACATATGTATATCATATTCAAATTCCTCCAGTACTGTTCAGCCTCTCTCCCCAAAGCACAAACAGTGGTAGCTATGCCTTAAACATAGACTGTGCCTAGACCTGACTTAGCTGTGCTTGAGGAGAAACTATGTTCATGTCTTTGTACATTTGTTTTCCTTTATGATTCCTCGCTCAGACTTCTTATCCTGCTGACCCTGAGCAAATTTGTTGTGGCAAGATGGACATCTGGTTTTACAGGCTTGGGCAAAGTAAGCAACATGAGACTAGGACAGAGAAACAGAACACTGGATTATAAATGGCAAAATCCCAGAAGCTAAACTCAAGGAGGGGCAGAACTTGAAACACTAACACAATGTGAAAAGAAGAATGCCATTTAAATCAACAATGTAAAGGGGCAGCCTGCTATGGTAACATGGGAAATTTTTCTAGATCTCTTTTTCACTTTGTCCTTAAAGGGTTTTGTTTCTCTGAATACAAGGACATTGCATGCTTTCTTGAATAGGATTCCTTGACATGATAGTATTCTAGTTACTTCCCTGAAATTAAAGTTTGTACTAAAGGATAAGCAAATTATGTGTAGAAACTGAAGCAATCTGGGCCACTATTTCCTCCAGTGTAAAAATAGCTTTTGTCCAAGGCATGTTTCAAAGCTTATGTCCACTGCAAGATAACAATGCTGCAAATTTAGTAGTTCTGATACCTAATCTCCAGCTGAAGTGACAACCGTAAACAAAAAAAATTATCTCTGACAACAGGCTGACACTACTGGCACATCAGTCAGCTCTGATATGCTGATCACAGGGCCCACTGATCAGTTTCAATATCCTGCCAGGAGCTGATGTATTTGTACTAAACCATTCAAATATGTTCCCTTCTCTCTGCACAAGCTGGATGCTGTTAGGCAGCAGCTTCTCTTCACCAGTCCCCCTCCTCCTCAAGAAATATCTGGCATGCAGAGGTGCATAAGGCCTGGTCTGGTTGTCACTTCTTATATCCTGGTGCTAGGGCCAGCATGAGAGGAACTCATCTGGAAGAAATTACTCTTCAGGGGCTGCTGTGTTTTGCATTGTTTTGAATTGCTAAGGTAAAAATACTTGGATAATGCCATTCCTGTTGTCTCTCTGAGCTCCGTGTGTCTTATTTCGTGTACCATGAACATGTGCTGGCTAAGTAAGCATGAAGTGCAGCATCTGCTTTGCTCTCTGGAGAGGTGTAGCCTGAACAGGCTCCCTCTCTATGAAAAAGCATTAGGGAAGCTTGGGGTTGCCCGAGCTAAGACTCCTCCTGGAACTGCCTTGGGGCAAGTGCTGCTCACAGTGGGGCTGCTTAATAGCTGTCTATACAGAGTGCATATCAGTTGAGAAAGTTTCCTGCCCTGACAGCAGATACCAGAGTAAGTATGTAATATAAATTGTGCAAATTACAGATTTGAAATAAGAGCTTTAAAGGGCAATGAGAAACTTCAGTATAGTCAAGTCAATTTATGTTTCAGTTTAGTTTTAATAAGCAGAGAAGATATAAGGAAGGGACAGGGACAATTTAAAAAAAATCTTTTGAAGATTAAGGAGTGAATCATAGAGTCATTTAGGTTCAAAAATACCTAGATTTGTTTAAAAAAAATCTAATTACAAGAAGGACCAAACCTAGTAACTTGGAAATCCTACAATATTGACAAGCAAACATTGACCACATAAAACTACATAAAATATTCTCATAAAAGGTAATGTGCTCTTCTGCATATTGTACAGGAGCCGAGCATGAAGACTTTGACCTGAATCATCTCTTGAGCACAACACCAGGGGAAAATAAATTATGATCTTCTGGGCTCCAGTTTGTTCTTTTCCTCATTGACTCAATTATCTCCACCTTATATTTTTATTTGCACCTCAGTTTTCACCCATCTTTTATGCTTCAAGTCTTCAAATAATCTCTTTTAAGAGGAGACTTCCTTGATAGGCTGATTACATGGCAGGTTTTCAATAGACAGATCTCCTGCACCAACTCCTGACACACCTAATCCTAGTTTCTAGCAGAAACAGGATGCTAGGTATCCAAGGCAGTGGCACAGATCAGGTATGACAATTTTTATATTGGTTGTGCCTTCTTGCTACTTTACTGTCCATTTCCTCAAATTCCTGTCTCATCCTGTTCAGTCTTCAGTAAATTGTCGCCTTTTTCGACTTTCCTCAGCTCAGTTTAATTTCTCACTTCTATTTTTTTTTCCTCTATTCCATTTTTCAACTACACACAATGCTTATATCTTTGCTGCTATGACCAATAGCCTAATGATAATTAACTTGAATTTAATTTTACATTGCTGGATGTAATTTTCATCATGCTGTTGAGAGAAATGAATGCACTCTGTCTCATAATCACTGTCCATGAGCAGAGCAAAGCATTTCAGGAGTCAGTGCTTGTCCCCGGCATGCATTTCTCCACACATCCATTTCCTGACAGAATCCACTTTTATCAGCTTTCAGGGCATCTCTTCAAGCTTTCAATTGCTTGGCATAAGAGTGATGGTATATCTTCAAAGTTCAATATTTCCTTAGAGCTGATGGGCTGCCTACAGCCTGGGTTACCCTGTGTTACCTCTGTGTTTTACCTCAGTCTGAGGCAGTCTCCTCACACTGTCACTGAACGAGTTATTCTGGCCAAATTCAGACCCTCAGAGCGCAGCTGTTTAATCGGGTCACTCAAGGTTCATGTGCTAAAAATTTTAGCCTATAAGTCGTCTCATCTCAATTTAGACATCTTAATACTCAGATGATTTGCAGCTAAAAGTGTTCTGAGCTGAGATAGAAGCAAGATGAATCCCACCTACCCACTGAAATGGAATGGGACTGAGAAGCTGATGTCCTTGGCTTAAGCTGAGCATAAAATCCAGACACTGTCTTTTATGAAGGAAGGTGACCTTCACTCTCTATGTAGGCATTCAACAACTATCCAAATGAAGGGATGTGCAAGGCCCGTGGTGTATGAGCTGATTTTGGCTGGTGACAATTCTGCCTGTTAATGGTAGGAGACAGTGAGAAGTTGGAAGGATGCAGGAGACACAGCCGGGGCAGACACTGAGAGCATGGCCTGAGGCACGAGGAGGAGGCACTTTGGACTGAGTTGTAGATGAGAAAATCTTGGGAATTTGATCCTGTTTCTGTGTGTTCTACCTCTGCTTTTCTGAAGGAAACTGGACTTTGTGAGCAAAATACATTGGCTCACATCAAATACCAGCCTGATGCGACCTAATTTTTCTCACCAAATGGAACATTCTGCAGTAGCATTTTGAGGCATTGGGGTCACCACTGAGACTGTGTAGTTGCCTTCCTTATTGTTCTTTCAGGTTCTGAAGCATCAATTACCCTTACCATTTGTCTGATAAGACTGTATCATCATTTACAGGAACTTATTAGCATATTTACTTTCACTTTTTGAGCCTCAAATGTTTACTAAGAGCATTCTGATATTTTGGATTACCAACAATTTTTGCACATCTACTATATCAGTTACTGACAAACTGAGTTCTCCTAATGATGATTATTCTGGGACACAAACACCCTGTCTTCTAAACTGTATTTCCTCAGGCTTTATCAATGTCTGGGAAGTTGAAAATAACATTGTTTTTAACAAATGAAGGACACACAATTTCTTTTATGTTTTGATGAATGTGAAGGATCCACAAGTTCTTAAGCCTTCTGCTGTCCAAGCTACAGTGGAGCTCAACCTGAGGATCCAGATTGTGAAAGGAAAATAACAAATGACTGGAAGGAAAAGAGCACAAAAATAGCATCAGAAGAAAGCTTTTCAGTTTGCATTTTCTTAGGCTGTGTATGTCTCCAGTAAATAGAAGTGGCACAGTGGCAGACAGCTCAGGCTCTCCCTGACCAGCCAAACAGAAATTAATAGAAACTTTGTTGGGTAAGAATATTGGGAAAATCACGTGTGCACAAAGGAACTGCAGAACCAAGAGAAAGGCAGGCCATAGGCCCTGGGTTAACTCATGTCAGGTAGGTTACATACGACCCAGTGTCTGAGGAAATGGAGCTGAACATGCTTTACTGGGACACCACAGCTGGGAGCAATGGGAATATCTGGGAAGTGCTCCCCAGTACACAGGCCCCAAATGTGCAGCACTGGCATACAGGGCCCTGAGCCAAGACAGATCCAAGCAAGGATCCAAATGGTGCTCAAACAACACTGGACAGTTCAAGGGAGAAGTCTGCACATCACATAAGTAAAATCTTCTATCTGAGGTGACTTTCAAGGTTCTACATGCAGTCAAATGAGGGTTACTTCTGAAAAAAAAAGTGATGTAGCCAAAAAAAGATATTCTGAATATTTCCATGGGCTGTCCAGGTATCGTTATGATTTGGGATGACTCATGTAACGACACTTAGACTCCAATCCTCTTGGAGGGCATATAGCAAAGACTTTATTGAAAGAAAGATCTTTTATACAGAGTTATGGTACAATGAATAGGATTGGTCATTTAGAGCCTACACCTCTTTGTAAACATCTTTGCCAGTAAACAAGTTGGAAAACACCAGGTGTCTGGAAGAAGCTATCTACAGAGATTGTTTACAGGGTTTTTTTGGGTTCCTCCTTACAATTTCTCAGGGTAGAATGAGTGTTGTGTGCTTAGCTTTCTCACAGGCCCCAAGCTAGGGACTGAAACCTAAAAATGTATTTTCTGACCACTGTCAGTTCCCACATCTAGGAAGAATAGCAAAACTTATATACCAGTGTAGGCATCTATATAACTACAAGCAGTTTTAACAAAATGTATTCCTTACTGGGTGCCATTTGGGAAAGATTGGGCAAAACTGGCTGCCCTACTTAACTTGCTGCTTTGTAAGTCAGAAGATTTCATCATGCACCAGTGTCTTTTGGGGGAAGCCAGTGTGCTCTGCTGCTTGTTGCAAATTGCACCAGGCTGTTAGCCATTTTTTCACAGAACTTGGTCTATCTTGTGACATTTTCTTTCCACTATAAAGGATTTTTTTTTTTTTGCCAAATCAGTATCTGTGATGATCTGCCTTCTGCTCGCTTATTTTATAGGTTTCTTTTAGAAACAGAGAAAAAAGTATGTGTAGGTATAGCACAACAGAATGTATCAATGAATTTAGGAGTGGGACTTCTTTACAGAAGACAGCAGGTCTCTCTATTCTTCCAATACATGTCTAAGTGGAAGAAGCTCCAGATGGCTGATGACTAGATATGGTTGCTAAAACGTGTCTATCCTTTAACATTTGTTAATTCATCATTTTCAGGCAGAGTTATACTCCTAAAGACCCATGATTGGCTTATTTGTGACAACATGGAAAATGAAAGAGGTGTGCAGAAGACGCATATGTGGTTGTACTATCTATTATTTCACGGTGTTCTTTGGATATTTCTATGTTTACAAAATGTGAAGATTGCAGAGCAAGATTTTTTTTTTTTCTGCAGCTTTTCAGGAAACCTATTACTCTAATATACCTAGTAGTCTGCACTGTACACTTAAAGAACATTTTATCCTAACATGTAAGAATGCTCTTTGGATAGAAAAAAAAGCCACCTTATGAGTACTTTACTTACTAAAAGCATTTTTTCTCTTCATATCTCTTACATAGTCGTATTTTAGCTAAAAATTGTAATCCTGAAGTGTGGCATCTTTTTCCCTATTTTACACGGAAATTCTTCTCCCACAGTTCAAGGTCAAGAAAGACATTCCAAACAATGACTGAAAGTGATTAGTATAAGAATGCACACTGATTTAGATCTTCAGAACTGATCAGCAGTTTAAGACTGTACTAGCAATTTATGTGGTGTTTCCAGTTTACAAGAAGTTAAAATTTATTAGCACTTTTTGAATACTACCATGCTAATCAAGGAAATTAACTAATGAAATTCCTTGATTGCTAGACAGTTTACCATTTCAGAGGTGTTTTAAATAAAGCTAGTTTAGGAAACATTTTCTGACAGCAGATCAGCTAAAACTATTACTTGCACTGGGAAAAGATAATTTTTTCTTTCATGCTTTTTCATATGTAAATTCTCATATCTTTTCAGTAAATAACAATCCTAGTCCTGCTCTATTGGATATTAATTTTCCTTTCTTGCACTTTTCACTTCAAGACTTGATTATATTCATCCTGATAAAAAATTCTGTGTGCTACCACCCTGCCTTCAGGATGGTATCACTGTGCTACCACTGTGCTACCACTCCAGCACAGTACTGAGGATAATGCATGGACTACAATCTAGAAACCTAAGCCTGCCACACCAATTAGAAATAGTTCCAGCAGGACTGATAGTCTAACGAATCTATCATCAGACTCCCTTCTGAGTGCATATTTTATGTTTTAGACATATGTATATAGTTTTAATGGGAAAGGCTCATGAACCTTATTCTTACTTAAGGGTGAAACCTGGACACACATAAAAAATGTATTAAGTCAAGCTAAACAAATTTTCGTATTACTCCACAAGAGGTGGTGGAGAATAAATCAAATCTTTGTTGTCTGTGAGAGTGCTTCAACTCTGATGATGACAAGTGAGGTCTACTCTAAACTCTGGCCCTGTGGCCCCTTCAACAGCATTTTCTCCCAACCAGCCCACATTCATTTGGGAAGGAGATCATCTCAGGTGAAGTTAGCTCAGAGGACACGTGGCTGCATAGGTTAAGCTATCACCTCTCAGTTGTCTACACACACTGGAGATGCTGAGCTGAAGTCTGCTTCATCTTTTGCTCAGGTCTTCAACCCCAGAAAATGGTTCTGCAGAAATAAAAGTAGGTAACAGAGAACTGTACAAACAGTCTGTGTTTGCCAGGCTAGAGCTCTTTACATGACAGCACAAATTCTCGTCTGCAGCCCATGACACCTCCAAGAACAGAGACCTCAGTTTCTGCCAAAGCCCTCTTAGCAATGCTGGCACCAGTGCTTTGTGCTGTTTAAGCCAGATGCTTCTTATTTAAGAAAGCTATTGGAAACATATAACATAACTAAGAAACTAATGTTATCTGTGTTCATATCTGGCCAAGCTGTACAGAACTCAAGGCTGGTTTGCTTTAGGAGTGGGCTAGAATTCCTGATTTTCTGAAGGAGATAGTAAATGAAGCTGGAGGACCAGAGTTAGGGGGGGGAGATGTGGCTGTTGTTCATCCAGTGAAACTTTTTTTCAGGGTGGTGTGACACTAGACTGAACCTCTCCTGCTGGGAGGGAGGAAGAAGAACCAACAGGCAGAAGGAGGGAGGATACATATGCATAAGGAATCATTTTAAATCCTGAAGTATTTGCTATTTCTATTTGCCCTTTGTATATTACCCGATTTGCTCTTGCACAATGGTTCAGATATCACTAAACATATGTAGATCTATGCAAATCTGCAGACACCTGGCTTGGGTTCTGGTGATATTGCCAGTAACATAGATAGCTTGGTTAGAAAAGTTAAAAACTAATAACAACAGTTCTGTGTACCCACAATCCCTACATTTCTGCTTTCCTTTCCTCTCTCTTGTTTGTGAATGGTTGCCTGCCTTGCCTGCATTTCTTCAGATCTTTTCCATTTCCAGTAAGGAGCTGTCTAGTGTGAGAATCCTACCTCTGCTTTAACATATCCTCCACCCTCCACAATATTCTATAGTGTTGATATGGTTTTGGCAAGATAAAACTTCTGTTTTATACCTTTTCAATCTTGTTTTCTCCAGACTGTCACTCTTTCCCTTGAAAAGCCCTCCAGCCTGAAAAAAAAAAATGTTGTCCTTAAAAAAACCAAAACACAAACAAAACAACAAAAACTTGAGAATTAGGTATTGGGAAAGTAAAAAAATATGTGCAGTGTGATAACTAAGCATGGGCAGCTATGCTGTGTGGCAGAGATTGCAAGCTGGATGTTTTTCTTATGCTCATACTGATTGTAGTTATCTTTCCAGTTTCTCACGGCTCATAAATTATACACCCCTGCAAACTCTGCCAGTTGGAATTTAGAATTTTGTCCCTTTACCACAGGGAGAAATTGAACAATTAATGAAGCAGTGACAACTGGTGCTTCCTCCCTTCCTGGGGAGACAGGGACAAAATACATCCAATGTGGATGCAATATTCAGTTACTAATACCTCCATGTGAAATTCTTTAGGCCTAAATCTGAAAGAAGAGCAATCTGTTTTAACACTCCATTTCAAAATGTTTTTACAAAAAAAAAAAAGCAGAAAAAATAGGATGATGAGGAAGCCATTCTGCTCTCCTGTTCCCCTGGGTGACAAACATAACCAGAGCTTTTGCTGTTCTCTGTTTTTTGTTACAGACACGCTCCAGAGACACATGCTCTGTGCTGCTGTAAATACACTGCTTCAAATGTCAGACCTGATTTACTCTGTTTTTTGGAAAGAGAACAAAGAAAGTTAGTTTTTCAACCCAATAATGACAGTAAACAGCAGTTTGAAAATATCCCAGACAAGGGACTAAATATAGAGGGTGCTGCTTCTGCAGTTAACTATTATCCATACTATTCCTACTAGCTCTTACTCATAGTGCAAGCACTTCCATGGGTATTAACAGTGTCACAGCTTGTCAAAAAGTAGTCTTATGGGCCAAGCCCTGAAGAACAAAATACTTGAGTGTCCTAAATTTCCACTGTAGTGACGATGAGTGTTGTGGTTTAATCCCAGCCAGCCACAAAGCACCACCTTATTGCTCTCCCACACAGCCTCCTCCCTGCCCCCAGAGGGGAGGAGAACTGGAACAGAAAGGTAAACCTCATGGGGTGAAATAAAAATAACTTAATAATTGAAACGAAATATAATTATAAACATTCTAATAATATTAATAATTGTAATTATAAGGAGAGGGAGAAAGAATAACAGGAGCCAAGAGACAAAAGCAAGGCACAATACAATTGCTCACCATCTGCTGATTAATCCCCATCCCATCCCTGAGCAGAGATTGGCTCCTTCTGGGAAATTCCTCCAGTTTGGATACTGGACTTGATGTTCTATGATAAGAAATACTCCTTTGGCCAGTTTGGGTCAGCAATGCTCTCTCCTGGCTTTTTGTGCAGCTCCTCACTGACAGAGCATGAGACGCTGAAAAACCCTTGATTAAGGGTAAGCACTACTTAACAACTGCAAAAACATCAGTGTGTTTTCAGCATTATCCTCACACTGAATCCAAAACACAGCACTGTACCAGCTACTACAGATTAAATTAACTCTGTCCCAGCCAAATTCAGGACAATAAGAAATGTGACTGTCCTGAAACACAAATGGTGAAACCAAACATGATCTGCTAACTTGGATGTCACATTTTGAAGCAGAGTTCTTTTTGGATACATTTGCATGGCAAAACACAGGGTTTCGTGAGGTTATCGAGGCTAGTGTGGACTCTGGCAGCAGCATGGTGCTGTTCAGAAAGTCTCCATCAAGGTGAGCACGCCCTCTTAATGCAGCTATGTTACTTTCAGTATTGCACCTTATTGCTAAACCTAGAAAGCCATAATTAGAATTTAATACTTTTACTTATATAGACCCAATATAGATGTGTCTCAGAAGCCTGTGTTTGGATATCCTGTTTTTGAATGTTTTTGAAAACCTTGCCTGCAAGGTTTTGAACCAAAAATTAAATACTAGTCAAACTAGCCTATCTAAATATGTTAAAATAGGCTTACTCCTGTAAATATGCAAGGCATCATGCAACTCAGTGTTTTCAAACAGATTACATCCTATATAGAAGGGGGGGGCGTACTCTACAAAAACATGAGGCAACTGTAATAAATTAAAGTGCAAGTGAAATGTTGTCTAAATTCTTATGCATGGAGCTGTTCCACACTTCTGCTTGCTGCATCTCCTTCTTCTGTGCTTATTCAAAGCTTGTACCTTCCTAGGAATGGAGAAGTCAGCCCCAAACCTGAAAATTTTATGGAAACAACCTTAATGGTGACATCTTCTGAGTGCCCTCTTGCCATTAGCAGTATAATTTATTTTTTTTCACATAGTGTGTAGATAATTTTCTACAATGTCTAAGTAATGCAGCACAGTTGACAATCTTGTTCCTGTTAATTGCCAGAGCCTCACTTTCATAAATCTTCTCAATAAAAAATCACAGCTGATGCTGTCAGGTTAAGAATCTCACAGCATGAATTTGGACAAGTCAAACATAAATTACCTTGTGTTCACACTGGTAACTCCTCATTTTTTTGTTTGTTTGTTTGCTCTGGATCTGTGGAATGAAAGTTTTGAGTTTGTTCTCATATGTTAGTGTTTATTGCATGTACAGGACCACCCATTTCTGAACCCCTTGGCTTGAGAAACTGTGCTGCGAGTGAAGTCCCTCTTCTTGCTTCTGGCCCTGCCTTGCTGCTGCCTGGACTCTAGGCACTGCACTCCAAAATGTCACCAGGGGCAGCACAAGATAAAATATTTCTGTTTGGCAGCTCTTTCCTTGTTAACCAACAGTAGTGCTAACTCCACCATACCACTTTTATATATACAGTTTCCACGTTTTCTACAAAAAGTTCTATCTCCTTTAGTTCAGAGTTGGCTCTAGTTGCCTGGCCCAAAGCACTGCATGTCTTGATTTTCAGTTTGACGGCTCAGGGTAGGCATGGCAAGCAAAATCACCTCCATCACCTTCATTTCACACCCCCTCCGGTGCAAACTTCTGTGTTCAGCAGGTCTGGTACTCTCACTGGTATCAAACATCTTGGTTGCTGTGTCTCTGGAGGCGTGTCTGTCACCTAAAGCTAACGCCACAGCTCTCACCTTACACTGAACGCAAACCCCAGCCTGTGAAAAGCAGTGCCCTGTTTCACCCACACTGCCAAGCCCCACTGGGGAAGGTGGGAGACAGAGAGAACCATTCCCATTTGCTTTGCACTATAGGGTGCTCTTGGCTCCGTGGAACTCCCAGATTCTGCTGCTCCAAAAGGGAGCCTGAATATGGAGTGGGACCCCACCACCACCCATGAGGAACACATACCACTTCAGTGCTCCTTAGGGCAATAAGAAAAATGGAAAAACTAAAATCAAGGTCAAGAGGTGTAATTTGTTGTTGTCTTCAGCATTCCCATGGCTCAGAGAGACATCTTACTGTGCCACAGAACCCAGGTTTTTGGGCCCAAAGCAGCATGTGTTAGCATCACTGGGGAATGGGCCATTCCTCTTCCCCTGGAAGTCCCTGGACCCTCAGTGAGGCACTGCCCCTGGCTCTTGGTGTGGGTGTGCAGTCCCACACACCCAGCCTTCACAGACTCTCTGGCTTCAGCAGCCTCCAGGTGCCTTGATAGGTTTAAAACAGTACCCAAGGCTTGACATTAGGCTGATGGTTCAGCTAAACAAAGCTCATCTCACCTCACTGTGAACCAGTCTCCCAAACGAGCAATTGGAACCAAAAGTACATCATTATTTTTATTTAGTTTTAATGCTCAAGCTTGTCCCCATGATCCTCTGAATTATAAAGCAATTATGGAGCTTTATTGAACTGTACCTGCCATGGAGCCTTTAATGATCCTCTTCTAGGCACCCTTCATTATAATATGGCTAGATCATCCCACACCATGTTCCATCTTCAAGTAGCAGGTATTCCTAGCCTTCCTATGAGGTCTATCAGGATGCTTCAGTGAAGTTTTCTGGCCTTCTGCTAGCAGAGAAATTTGTCAAGGGAAAAAAAGGAGCTTCAAGAAGCTGCCACTCCTATTTACTGTTTTTTCATTTGAGGCAGGGGAAGAGAAATGGTGTTTGTGGCACTTCTCTTTATCTCTGTGGAGAATCTATATCCCCAAGATTGTTTTGGCTAAGGATTTCTTGAAGTTGTATTCCAAAGCCAAAATTAACAAATTACACTTTGGTCCTTTCCTTCTAATAAATTTGGCACGACCATGTTTCAAATGCCTTAGATGTGTTTGCTCATGGGGTTTGTAAACATCTATTTGAAGAATGTTAGGGTTCTTTGGTTTTGTTTGGGTTTGGGGTTTAGGTTGGTTTTTTGCAGTTCTTTATTTCATTTCATTTCATTTCATTTCATTTCATTTCATTTCATTTCATTTCATTTCATTTCATTTCATTTCATTTCATATTGTACAAACCTTGTTAGGCGCAACCTTATCATAGGAAGTTTTTTTTCACCTCTACTGAGATAGGCAGATCTAATATTTTCTTGGGTGGTTGGTTAGACAGATTGGCCTCCATTGTGTAAGGGATAGTGAGTGCCTGGAAATAGCCTCCATTCACTAGTTAATGAACAGAAACACAGGGATTTGAACAACTAGTAGCATTAGTTTTGCAAGCAACGGGCCATTATCTGTATTCCATATTTAAATTAATGCTGCTGGCACTGCAGGATGATGAGTTAAAGTTAGTATTGTTTTAATCTTAAATTTCCTTAAAAACACTTCCCCTCTTCCCTCCTTCCCCCATCCCAAGAGTAGAAGGCTCAGATTTTCTTGCTAATGGATCTTTTCCATGATCTCAGATGTGTTCATATGATGGTATTGCAGCTGGAACAACGGCAGTAGACAAAACTTGTGAGTGCTGGATACCAATGTGGCACTCTGGTTCTATGTGGATGCTGTACTAAATACAGAGAGATTGTTTGCTATCAAAAACAAAGTAAAAGAATCATTCTGTCACTGAAAATAATTTGAAAATATATTCAAAATACATTGAAAATGTATTGCTGTAACCAGCTCTGCTTTGTGTCTTATGCTCTTTTTCCAGTTGGACAGCTTTCACCGTTCTTTGCTCATTCTAAGATGAACCATCTTCTCCAGCCTTCTTCAAACCACCAAGAAGCAACTCGAAGTTTGTCTTGAAAATCCAGATGGAAGATTATAAAATCAACTTATCTTAAATGAGATGGATGAGTAATGCAGCTTAGTTGTCTAAATCACTCAGCAATCCAAATTACATGCCACATGTTACTCTTTAAGCTAGTCAAGAACAGTTTCCTTCTTCTTTTTTTTTTTTTTATTAATTCAGTCTAAGTGGCTTTAATAACTTCAAAGCTGAAAAGAAAGAGCACTGCTGTAAACAGAATTTTGATTTCATCTGACCTTTGCATTATGAGATCAGCTCTTAAGATACATTATCTGGAAATATGATGGTCCTTAATTTTTTCCTCAAACACACCTAGCTGAAGGTTATCGAGCTAGAAAAATATGTTCAGGAAATTCAAACGGGATCTCTGGTGAAAGTAAGGCGGTATATTGTATCTGTATTGCATCTTTAGTGCCTTGGAAAGCATATTTCAGTGGCGCTTCCCAATGAGCATAGCAGAATAAATGTTTGCCTGCTTTGCACACCATTCTCATAAAGAAATAAAACTGTCATTTTTAAATATAACATTGCATCTACTTAGAATTTCTAAAGCTATGTTCTTCAATTTGCTAGCACAAAAATACTGATCCTATAAGCTTCAGCAACATCAGGTAACGTCTGTGGGGAGTTCAATCAATAAAAAAGCTCTCTTCTGCTGCTGAGCATTTCACCATCAAAAGACTTTGTTTAATGCTGTGAAAGTGGCCAACTATACTGTGTCACTCAAGAGAAAAGGAAATTTGCTGTCTCAAAGCATAGAGAAAAGAGAATGATGGGTTATAATTATTTCCCTGGAGCTTCATCAGTGGGTTTGTGGACAACCTTAGAGGTAAGAACTGCTGCCTCCTGGGATCTGATCTCAGAAACACTCACAGGGACATTTGGACTCTGCAATGGGAAGTAACTTGACACCAAACATGCCCCCAAAGAGGACTGAAGCAGCAATTCCAACAAATGGGACTGCAAGATTTCCTGTACATAGGGAAAAGACATGAGTGTTTTGTTATGTGCCAGAATCAGGGTGCTTGCTCTAATAGTAAGCTTTAGGGAGCTGTTTGAATCTCTAGCAAAAAGACAGTAGCTTAGAAAAAAACTCTTGGGAGTTTTGTTCTGTGCTGAGCCTTGGCTCAAATCACCTGATTGACCTCTGATTGAATACAATCAAAAAGACAATAGGAGTTGCATCTAAAAGACAATAGGAGTTATGAGATGGGAGGATCTGGATTTATCTTAAGGCATTTTACAACAATTTAGTTAGAACTAATTGAAGGAGACCTTTTTGCGTCTAACTATTTGAGTTTTCTTTTTGAGACTGTTATCATAAATTAGGCTTTTAGTTGAGCTAGAGAGATGGTCAATTTTATTCAGACTTTCTCAACATAAAAAAGTAATTTTCAGTAAAGTGTCTGCTGCTTTTTCAGACTAATGTTTTGACTCTTCTCCCTGTCCTGCGTTGGACTATTGTAACTTGTATTCTCCCCTCAGTGTTCCCAGCGGAGAACAAGAGAAGCAAGGATGTAGAACAGCCTGTACAGGCTCCCAGTTCCTTGAAAGAGCCCTTGCCTATTCTCTTCTGTTCCTAAAACCAGGTTTAATTCCACTGGGGTGAATGAGATTACTCATTCACTGAATGGTTTTACTTTAGCTGAGAGAGAGTTTCTGGCTCTTTAAAGGGGGCACATTAAGGCCTTTAAATTTTGTTGAAATATATTTTAATATAAAATATGCTAAATATGAAGATAAGAGCATGCAGTATACCAAAATCTGCTCCTGTTTCACATAGCCTATTCCAGCTAAATGCACCAGCTTTGGTTTGGGAGACAAACACAGCAGTATTGTGGACTGTTGTTTTGATGGTTTTATGCTGAAGGTGCCAGCTGTCAGTGATGTGAGTGGGCTTCTGGACAGAAAGAAAATTCTGCAAGAATATACCTTGTTAGAGAACCTGTCAGCTCACCACAGATTCACCTTATCAAGTCGACTGTCAGAAACAACCACAGTCAGTTGTGTGCAACTGATAGGACTGTCAAAGAAATTGTTGTTTCTCAGTATTCGTGATATAATTGCCACATACATTCCCAGACACTGATTCCAGAAATGATATGCTGAGTCTTTTCTTCAAACACTTGGATGAAGAGATTGTAGTATTTATTGAGGATCAACAGTGGATGAGGGAGCAGAAGTTTTCTGAGACTGCTGCACCAGTCCTGGAAAGCACCTGGAGCCTGCAGGTGCTTCTATGCTCCGTACTCTGAGGGAAATGCTCCCCAGTACCACTGGCACCAGTTGTCTGAGGCTGGTGCTAAGATTATCAGTTAGTGGTATGTGGGGAAAATTCTTTCACAGGAGCACCTAAAGGCTGCAGGCAAGGACTGTGTAGGTGCTGTCTGTGTAGGGATTGTGCATAAAAGGCGCAGCCTCTGTCCTCAGTCTGCTGCATAAGCACAGAAGACAAATGAAGGGTGCATAGGTGGAAGGCGAGGCAGAAATATTTTGTCTTTTTTGCAGATGAGGAGACACCTGATCTGAAGGTCTGAACACTGGCAACTGGATGTCAGGGTCAGATTCCCAAAAAAGGAATTGTTTATCCATTTTTTCCATTTTCCAGTAGCATTGTTTAAGACATTCATGAAGAGAAAGATCCAGTGTTGCATTTGAATGAACATTCTTAGGTGTTGTGGCAATGCATTAAAACACAGTGCATTTGAGTGCTTGTCAAGTATAAAATGCAAGTGGCTAATGCTGCAGTCAAATGCATTTTTCTAAGGAATCAGATGCTTTCTTATTGCATTTATAAAATATATCTCCATGGAATTATATTTTCTGAGTCATGAATCAACACAACATATGTTATAGTGCTTCAGCTTCATTTTCATAATGAAAAGAAGCTACTTTAATAGCATCTATTATAGTGCTAGGAACGTATCCTGCCACAGATTCTCAGTGAAAAAAACCCACCAATTGCAAGTCAAAGAACATAGATCCAGGTTTAAAGGAATGGCATGTAATTATGCCTGCTATTACCTAGTTATCTGTTCTGCTCTTCTTCCTTTCTTTAATTATTTAGCCGAGTTAACACAGAATTGCAGTAAAAGAAACACTCAAACTCAGTATTATTTCTGGATACAGACAGTCTTCTTTAAACCAGAAAGAAATTTTGACTAAGGCTAAGTCCTATTGAAGTTTGGGGTTTTTTTTCCTTTAGGATGATAGCTTTCCTTTACTGCAGTTGTCTTTTAAAATATACATTATAGATTATCTTCCTTTGAGAGAATAGTAAAAAGAAAACTTGCTGCACTGGGACTTGGTAAACTGCCTCTAAGCTAATTTATATTACAGGGCAAATCATATACTATTAAATGTCACTTCCACTCTTTTCCTAGCAATTTCAAAAAACATTTGTAATTCATTCTAATCACAAGAATGCCACACTGAAAAATCTCCTTATCCCTTTATAATTCCCCTCAAAACTTCAAGACTATGGCTTTTCAAGGTCCTTTCACCCTTCCAACTGCCCTGCAGTAGCAGTTGTTTGGATTTTGAGTTGTTTCTCTGGGGCCAGAATCTAAAAGGCAATGATAAGAATTTTTGAATAGTTTTCTCTCCTTTTGACCCTGCCAAGGTGCAAGGAGTGACACCTAAAGGAACAGTTATGATCAGGAGAGTGCACTAGGCTTTTACACAGTCTGAGTATTCTTGCTATGCTTTATATTTCATATTTCCACATAGCCTGATAGACATAAAGGTGTGCAATGAGTGGAGATGGGATACCTGTTTCGAAGAGCTTTGGTCTAAGTCATAACCACGGAAATTTCCCAGGAAAAGGGGAAAGAAGGAAGAGGTCTGCATACAAGAGTGAGCATTTTGAGGGTGATAAACCATGGATTACACCAGTCTCTGCTTTCTTGGCTTGGTTTTGCAATTCTTATAAGCAGAACTATAGTCAAGTAATGCAAATGAAAGCTACTGTTGGCACAGGGAAGTATTCTCTTCCAAAATCCCTGTTTGTTCAGTCGACAAGGATATATAGATCTTTATGCTTTAGTGATGGGTATTGAAATGCCTGGATTGATACATTTTGCTATATATAAAATAGATAGGGGAAATAGAAAACTTTGATATATAAAAGGATGATAAACCAGAAATATAATTTAAAAGAACTCTGCCAATGCTTGAGTGTCTGGCATTTTCTGCTTCATGAATCGTAATCTTTAATGGGGGGCAGGGAGGAGAGCTCATTTCTAGTCAGAGAAGTAACAGAGAGAATTTCTGATGAAAACCCAGGTTGGCTTGAAGGTATGTTTAGATCTCCCTGGCTCATACCGGCAGGGTCTGAAGATTTTTTTANATAGGGGAAATAGAAAACTTTGATATATAAAAGGATGATAAACCAGAAATATAATTTAAAAGAACTCTGCCAATGCTTGAGTGTCTGGCATTTTCTGCTTCATGAATCGTAATCTTTAATGGGGGGCAGGGAGGAGAGCTCATTTCTAGTCAGAGAAGTAACAGAGAGAATTTCTGATGAAAACCCAGGTTGGCTTGAAGGTATGTTTAGATCTCCCTGGCTCATACCGGCAGGGTCTGAAGATTTTTTTATTAGCAAGATCTAAGGACCATGCCTGGTCATCCTCTAGAAACAACTCCCTTAGGGCTGCTAGGGAGGGTGGCATAAGCCACTGTCTGGTGACACATGCTGACTTCAGGCTGACACAGTCAGATCAGCCCAAGCACAGACAACATCTCCTGCCCACCATTACCAGGGTATCTGCTCCTGTATGGAGGGGTACACAGCCAAAAGCAGGGTGGTCTCCTCTGTGAGACACGTAGTCCCTTCTACAGGAAGACACAAATAGTTCCTGCCTTCTCACTGTTCTGTGAGAAGTGAGGGGAGGCAGAGTTTTTGTGACATGGGTGAAGCTC
This sequence comes from Hylia prasina, assembly GCA_013397195.1. NCBI lineage: Eukaryota > Metazoa > Chordata > Aves > Passeriformes > Sylviidae > Hylia > Hylia prasina. The sequence goes on from VYXD01013618.1 coordinate 406,917, forward strand.
TGCAGAGCATACACTGCCCATGATAAACACAGATTTTGTCTATCAGCAAAGATGCTTTCCCACGGTTTTTTTTGCATCATCCTCAAAGAGCAAACTTCGAATAGGCAGAAAGGTCATGGCATCTGGCCCCTGGTGAAAAATCTCCATAATTTCTCTACCATCCTGACCTGATATTAAGATGTTTTGAGAGCATCCTGCCATGCTGATAGCAAACAGATGACAGCAGAGTTCACTTACTAAAATGAGCGTGGTCAGGGCTGAATTTGATACAAGGATGTGGCATCAAGCTGGAGAGCTACCTATTCCTGCCCCTCTTCAGACTGGAATTCTCCTCATTGAGCTGTTTCTCCTCTTTAATCCAAGCAGAGGTTGAAAGCAAAACAAACTTAGGAAGGACAACACTCAGTTGTACTCAAGAGTATTCCAGCGAAGACTTATGTAGTCAATGGATGAAAATACAACAGAACCCCAACATCAGCCCCTCAAACATCTTCTTTGCTTATCACTTTTTCCCTCCCCTGGAAGTTATTTTTCTCTATATTGCACTCCAGTATTATACTTAATGTACTAAGCAGCCCAGGTAATGATGCAATTTTGACAACATTTTAATTTATTTATGAACTAATGTTGACTCTGACAACCTGGAACAT